>VXAZ01005975.1:444799-698854 GCA_013399875.1 Gymnorhina tibicen | reverse complement strand
AGTAAAAACTGTTATTCCCATTTCCTCATATCTTTGCCTGAAAGCCCCTTAATTTCAAATTTATAATAATTCTGAAGGAAGGGGGGTTGTATTTTCCATTCCAAGGGGGGCTCCTGCCTTCCTTAGCAGACACCTGTCTTTCAAACCAAGACACTGGCACAGCAGCTCCCAGGACTGACACACTGGGGTGGGATCTCCCCTGAATCTGGGAGCTCTGGAAGCACCAGGGGTTTTCCTAGTTCCAGGGAATTTAAAGAAAATAATTCCAGTGAGACTGGGCAGAGTCAGCAATGCTCAAAGAACTGCAACTTCCAGGCTCGTCCTGCTGGGATTTCATTCCTTACAGTGGGGTGAGGATGAGCCCCCATGATGGCCAGGAAGGCAGAACTGGGCAGGGAAGGAGCTGCACAAAGCACTGGGATAGCGCAATCCCAGGAATCTGTCACCTGCCACCTTTATGCTGATTAAAAGGGAAATTATTCCCAAGTCTCCCATTCCTGCAGGAAACCCCAGTTGTGGGGAAGGTGCTGGGTGCCCATTGCTGTTTGCTCTCCAAGAACGTTCAGATGAGCACCCCCAGTGCATAGAAAAGTGAAGTTCCAAATTTCCTACCCGAATATTCCGGAGGATTTTATTCAGCTGCATCCCATGGATGATTCCATGCTGGAAGTGCTTGTGCAGCCACTTCATCACAGAAAGCCACCCCTGGCTTATCTGCCCAGCCACAGATCCCTGGTGGAGCTGGAGTGGAAGTGGACTGGGAGCTGCTGGAGGCTGATAAACGGGAGTTAGAGGAGCTGCTGGATTTGGGGAATAATTTTCACCAGTGAAGGTGAAAACTACATTCCAATTCCATTTCCTTCCTACATTCCAAGGAAAGGCCATTGTGCTTTCCCCATCTATTGTGCAAATAGGTTCAGGCACTTGGATTCCTACCTTGGAATGGTTAAAGCTTGCCCTGAACTTGGAAAAAGCTCCTTGGCTTTCCTGGCTCTGGTTTTCAGGAATTACTGATGATCTCAGCAGTAGTTAAAGAGAAAGAGGGACACACAAAAGTGCCTGGTTGTTAGAGATAAGGGCTGGATCCAAAATCACAGAATCACGGAATGGTTTGGGTGGGAAGGGACCTTAAAGCTCATCCAGTGTGGCTTCTCACTGCCAGAGGGCAGGGACAGATGGGATATTGGGAAGGAATTGTTCCCTGGGAGGGTGGGCAGGCCTTGGCACAGGGTGCCCAGAGAAGCTGTGGCTGCCCCTGGATCCCTGGCACTGTCCCAGGCCAGGTTGGATGGGGCTTGGAGCAGCCTGGGACAGTGGAAGGTGTCCCTGCCCATGGCAGGGGTGGCACTGGATGGGCTTTAAGGTCTCTTCCAAACCATTCCATGACTCCATGATTTTGTAGTTTCCGGACTCCTTGATTCCATATGCAGGTGCATCATCCACAGGGAAAAATCAGTGGGAAAGACAGGACAGGAAAACCCAACCAAGACTGACACAGCTCCAAACTTCAGGTAAGAGTTATCCAGGGAGCACAGAATTCCCGACTCCGTGGAACACACCCAAGATAAGGACACAAAGCAGTTGTGTCCTCTAGGAAAAGAAAGGTGAGGACAGAGGTAATTCCAATGCCTTATCCCAGAAGCAGGGATACAAAACAAACAGGAAAGCAAAAGGGAACAGGGGAAAATTATTTCCTGGCCTGAATTTGGATCAGCGAAACCTCGAGCACATGAGCCAGATCCAGCACAGCCCTCTGCAAGATCCCTCTGTTTCCAAGGAGTATGAGCACACGGGAATTGTGTTCCCATGCTTTGTTTTCAGCCGTCTCCAACTCTCCAGCTCCACAAGTGGGTATTTCCTGTTTGCTGGAATAATGGGAGCTCTCAAGCACTCCTTTGGAGCTTTATCAGTGGAAAATGCAGCATCCTCTGCTCCGTTTAAAAAACAGGCAATGTGAGACACAGCAGATGGAGGTGACCTCTCCCAGAGAAGTGGAAAGGTCAAGAACAGAGCCCCTGTTCCATATTTTCCCCCTCACAGCTCAGGTGGAAGGATAAAAGCTCTTTATTCCTTAGTGCAAGACAATCACATCCCAGAAGATTGGGAGAGTTTCTGCCCTCAGGAGGGACGGGTTTTATCACAAGGCCACAAAGCCATCCCCAAAACAGCCACCCCAAAATTCCTGCTGCTTTTAACAGGGATTTGCAGTTGTTCCCACTCCCCTCACACAGGTTTACCCCTAAAGTCCACACTACAGCGAATATGGAGTAAATCCTCGGAGTTAACACCTCCAGGTTTTCCAGAGGAGTAAATTCCCTTCCCTAGAGCTCCCTGTGCTCAACTTCTCCAGGTATTTCTTGTTTAATTAAGGCTTTTAGCAATAAACTTGTGAAAGATTAGGCCTAGGAAGTAATTAAGCTCCTGAGAGAGCTGGCTCCCAGTTTTCCTAAATTCCATGAGATATTCCAAAGGTATTCTGCAGCAAAAAAAGGGCAGAACCTCAGGTGGAAGAGAGAAATGCTTTATTTAATTTTTATAAAGAAATCCCACACTTTTCTGCAAATAAAGTAAAAATAATTGGCCTGGTAGTGCTTTATTTGATAGAATAAAGTAGGAATAATAAAAATGTTTTGGCGTCAGGAATGTCTGTGGGATTGGAGCCTCAATATTTCAGGTGCTCCGTGGACACGGGTACAAATGCACAGACAGACAGGATGGCTTCGGCGTAAAAATAACACCAAAATAAAAAGAAAAGGCATAAAAATAACCTGAGAGACAGGAAAAATCCATTTCCAGACAAGCAGTCTGCTGTTCTCTGAGCTCTAAAAACTGAACCTGTTGGGTTGTTCAGAAGACAATTCCCAAAAACTCCATCTTTCGAACACTTCTCATAATAACCGTAAAATATCCAAGATATTTGATTGGTACCTGATGGTCCAAACCCTGCACTGATTTTAGCCCCTCCTGAGCTTATTTTTGCTCCATTACGTGGCTCCAATCCCAGCGTCCAATGTCCTCCAGCCCAGCTGAGCCCAAAGGATGCGGGATTTGGGATCCATGTGCTGGGTAAGGATTCCTGCTGCTCCCAGGGAGCCACCAGCAGCAGGAGCTGAGCTCAGCCCTCTTCCTGAAACCAGAAAATATTGGATCACCACAGGATTACACCCACTGCAGATTCCCAACACCAAATTATCCCTGGAATCATCCTGCAGGTGCAGCACAGTGATGTGGGGAATCCCCAGGAAAACCCTTTGGAGCAGACATTCCGCTCTCTAAATGGACTCAGCTTTCCCTGGGCAGCTGGAATCACATCAGCAGTGGGACAATCAGCAAGGAAATGCTCTGGAAAAGCTCAAAATGACTGAAAATATTGGATGGAAATTGGAGGGGCAGGACAACCTCCGGAATTTTGCCTTTCCAAGCCAATCCTCATGGGAAGGTCCTCACCCTCCTTCAAAGAGTCCCAGAGGTGCATCCTGGAGAGGTGCCCATGGCAGGAATTCCAAACAGCTCCTCCAGATGTGCCCTCTGGACAATGCTCCATCCCAAGGGAGCAGGTGACTTGGGAAAGGCTGATATCTATCCAGGAGAGGCTGTGGCACGGCAGCATCGCTGCATCCCTGTGGAGCCAGGTGGGAATCCAGGCTGGGATACAGGGATTCCAAAGGTGTTTATCCCTCTGAGGGTCTGCCAGGAACCTTCCTGGGGGATGGAAAGCTGTACACAGATCAGAACTGGAGCAACAGGAGAGGACAGGCCAGCCTGATAAACGTCTTCATAGCAGTTCAAAAGGAGAGGGGAATAAACAGAAGGAACTCCGAGTCTCAAGTGGTGCCCAAAAATACTATTTAAATTTGGAAAGTCACTTTTTTTTGAAAGTCACACAGATCGGAAAGAGAATTAGTGCTGCCGTGAGGCTGGAGAGGAGCCCAGAAGGTGGGAAAGTGCAGGGATATTAAAAACCTCCAAGTGCAGAAGCAAATGTGATCCCTCGCTTTGCACTTCCTCACTCCCCTCACAGAGAGATCAGGGTACAAAATTCTCTCTTCCTCGACACCACAAAAAGAACCCCAAAAACCTGAAGTTGGTGTTTTCAGGGAGCTTAAAACACCCTGATCAGTCCTGAGCAAGGGCTGCAGCAGGGTCTCAGGTCTCCAGGGGTTGTGGGTCTCAATTCTCCAGGGGTTGTTTTAATGCAAAATACTTCTACTGAGATGTAGGAAAAGCCACAGGAAGGACCTTGGATCGTGTTTGATCCTAACAAGGAAAGAGGGAGAGAACTCCACTCAAAGAGTGGTCAAGGATGGCAGCAGTTAATGATCCTTAGATGGACAAGGAAGGTGGAAAGCAAAGTAAAGACTGGGAGGTTTGGGGAAACAAACTCCAGGAACTTCAGGGAGCTGATTAGAGCTTCTAATCAAAGGCCTGGAACAGGATAGGAAGCTCTGGAGGAATAAAGGCTTCTTAAATCAACTGATAGCAAGGGTGGAAGTGAAATTTCTGCCTGGAAAGAAATGGCAGAGGAGAACTAGGAATGTCCAGCTTGGCTAAATCGAGTAAAAAAGAAAAAAAAAAGGGAAAACCAGGTAATTCCTGAGGAGAATATTGTGGAATAAAACAGATTATCAGAGAGAAAAACAGGGATCAAGACACAAATTAAATACTGCAGGGAAGGGAGATCAGGATTTGGGAGGAGACAAATTCCAAGTGTTTCAGGAACAGGAGTCAGGCCTTGGGAAGCACCAGTCAAAGGGAGAGAAAGCTCCAGTTAACAACAGGATTAATTGGGATCACCCACAGGAAAGTTCATTATCAGTGGATTGTCCATAAATGCTCAAATTATCCTGTCCTAGAGGAATTCCCTCTGCTCCAGCCTGTTCTCCAACCTCAGCACAGTTCTGTGGGTGTTTTTGAGAGTGGGATGAGGTATTTTCCAGAAGGATGAAAAATTACAGGCACAGGGAAGAAAGATAAATCAGAGAATGATGAACTTCTCCACAGATCCAAACACAAAACCACCCTGGTTTTGTACAGCCAGAACACGACGAGGAGAAAAGAACAACCAACAGATTTGTAAAGAACAAATCCTGTCAAAGCAGAGCCATTTCCATCCCTGACAGAGCCACAGGCTCTGAGGAGACGGGAGAAGCGCAAAGATCAGATTTTTGGGAAGATTTCTGTCACTCTTGTCAGGGAGCTGAGCAAACACAGGCAAGGTGAAAGCTCTGCCGAGGAGTTTCCAGGCTGCTCCCAGGGGCCACTCATCAACAGCTCCCCATTAGTCCAGAGCTCCGGCTCATGTGGGATCCTGGGAACACCTGCCCTGGGTCTGGGAATTGTCAATATTTTTATTGCAGGCTGAGATAACAGGATGAAACGTGGGGTTGTTGTTTGCAGAGGAGATGGAAGGGGCTGGGAGCATCTCGGGTAGAAAAAGTTTGAAATTCAGAATGGTCTCGACATATTGGAGAAACAGGGAAGAGCAGGATGGGTTTCAGGAAGGACAGGGGCACAGATATAAAGCTAAGGAAAAACAGATTAATTGCTAAAAAATGGGAATGAGTGGCTGGAAACTACAGAAGGAAAAGAACTGGAAGGCAAGGGGCCATCTTGGAATCTTACAAACTAAAACAGCCCCCCTGTGCATGCCTGAGCTCTGGGAAGGACAAACACCACAGAATCCCAGGATTGTTTGGGTGGGAAGGGACCTTAAAGCTCATCCAGTGCCAGTGGAACCTGGGAATGGCTAGCAGGATCTCGGCTGTTCCCACTGGAATTTTGCGAAGTCACCAATGATAACCAGGGCCTGGAGCTTTCCCTGCCTCCAAAGGGCCTGGGAAGCAGATCCTGGATGGCCCAGAGCTTACGGAATGTTTCTTTCAGCACTGGTCCTTTTTTTCCATAGGAATCCCTGCTCCATGGCATCAGACCTCTCAGATGTTCCCCACAACTCCACAGTGCTTATAGGACACGCCTTTCCCATTTTCATGTTTCAAACACATTTTCCAGAGCTCCTGATGGGAAAATTCCTTTGTTTTAAAAGCCTGCAAGCTAAAACCAAGAATAAAACAACTTTTCCTTAGGATGTTTTGAACATCCCAAGGCGGGAAAGCAGCTCCTGCTCCTGTTGCCTCTCGGAATTGCTGCTAGGGAAGAAAGGCTGGAGTCTGCTCCACCTTTTTGTTGGGATCAGAGCATCTTTTCAGCCTTACAACAAATGATGCTGCCAGGAAATACTCCTGTGTGGAGCATCAGGGATCTGCTGTTCCGTGCAGGAAAACAGAGCTCCCTGGTATTGCTCTGGGGCAAGAGCTGATTTTTCAGTTTGACAGCAAAAGTGAAAAATCAAGTGGGGAAAAAAAACCATTTTGCTTGGATCATGCTGGAATATTCTTTTTGTTGCTAAACCAACTACATTGTTCCATTCAGTGTGAAATATTCCATCCAATCCCAAACGGAATGGTTGATTTATTCAGGAAGGAAAAGGAGAGATTCACAAACATCTTATGGAGCCTGAGGACTCCAGCTCTTCCTGCTTGGAGATCTTGATATTCCTGTGAAAATCTCACCTCCCAGGAGGATGGAGCCATGATCCCATGAAAACCAGGAATTTTCCCTGCCCTGCCATGCAGTGGGAGCCACAATTCCCTTGAAAACCAGGGATGTTCCCTGCCCTGCTGGGTGTAAATGCTGGGAGTGTGTGGATTGAGGAAATGGCCCCATTCTTCCCTCATTCCCATTTTTAAATGCCCTCAGGACAACACTCCAGCCATTCCATCATTCCAGCCATTGGGATAAGCTGCACGTTAGCCAAGAGCTCACAATTAAAATGTAATTAAAATGTGTATTTTAGAATTCTAACTCAAGCACCTGAACAAGAAAGAATTTCTCAGGGATCTTTAATCCTTCACTTTTCTTCCCAATTTCTTTATCTACCCAGAGGCTTCCACGTGCCCCAGCTATGGGCAGCTCAGTCCTGTGCAACCACCTGGAGCCTGGGTGATTCCGGAGTCACAAAACAGTCTGTGCTCCTTTCAATGGGGTTATCAAGGTCATCAAGGACCTTTCCCACCTGCTGCTGGAAAGAATTCCCCATCCTCAGCTGCCCTTTGGATCAGGAAGCACAGAGAGAAACTTTTGCTTCACTGGGCAGCAGCAGCAAAATAATGAGTTGGTCACAGTTTCAATGAAAGATGCTTCTCTTCTTGGAAAATTGCCCTGGGGGTGAGGGAATGACAAGGGAATGACAAAAGCCTCATTTTTCTCTCTCTCCAGCCGGGATGAAACCTTGGAATGCAGCGATTCTGAGCTCAGGCTGTTGAGCAATTCCAGCCTAATACTCAAGCCATAAGGGTAAACCAACATATGGACCTCAGATCCTGCCATGGTTTAGCAGAACTTAATTGGATCATCCATTTTTCCCAATATTACCATATCAGGGCTGCTGCTAATCCCTCAGGAGCTGCTGTGTGCTGCAGATTAAAGCCCTGGCCACAATCTCCAGGATATGCTTGGCTAAACAATATTAAGAAACTCAATCTCCAAACATTTAACTGCTAATTTAATGTCATTTCCCCACGTCTGAGGCTTTCTGGGGGTGCTTTTGAGATGCATGAACACACAAATAAATTCATTAAGATAATCTACCCCAAATAATGTGAATATTCCAGGGGATGCCTCACTTTAGTTTAAAATACTGAAGCTGGAAGGGCATTATTGAGATTTATTCTACCAGAAAGGAACAAAATCTTTGAAGGATCAGTCCTGTCTTGAAAAGCTCCCCACAAGCTGCTCCTGGGTGCTGCATTATCCAAGTTCTTGGATCTACATTCCGAGCACACATTTTATTTGAAATGTGATGCCTGCATTCCAGAATCTCCCAAATTCAGAGGTGTGGCTGTGGATGAGGTGGATTCAGCTCCCCATGAGCAAAAGATCAGCACAGATTCCAAGGAACAGCAGGCTGGATAAATCCACAGAGAATTTTAAAGGCGAGGCTTGGTGGAGGCCTTGGCACCATGAGAGCGCTCGGAGCATTCCCACAGTGCAGGAAATCAGCACAAAATCCAGTTATTTCTCAAAATTCAGGAAAAATTCTGGTGATTATGAGTTCAGAGAGTCATGGAATGGTTTTGGGTGGGAAGGGACCTTAGGGATCATCTCATTCCAACCCCTGCCATGGGCAGGGACAACTTCCACTGTCCCAGGCTGCTCCAAGCCCCGGCCAGCCTGGCCTTGGACACTGCCAGGGATCCAGGGGCAGCCCCAGCTTCTCTGGGCACCCTGTGCCAGGGCCTCTCAGGGAAGGATTTCCCTCCTTCATCTCAAAGCCATTAAATTGTTTCTATTGCTCAGAAAGAATCAGTAAAATCTTGAAGAGAAAATGCAGATTTTGAAGTTTTAGTTGCACATGAACTTCAGGGTAGGGAGGGGCTGAATTTTCTAAATAAAACGTAAAAAGAAACCCCAACAAAGTTCCCAAAGGAAAGTTAACAATAAAAAATATTCCAAACGCCACTGGGAGGGGATCAATGACCTGGCTACTGAGGGGAATCCAATACTCCCAGAATTGAATTCTAATGACAATGGATTTGTGGCACTAACTACTCATCCCTCCTCCCTCTCCAAATGTATATTTGCTACAAATAATTACTCTGGGATAATTGTGAAGATTCCTCATATTGTTAAATAATGTGGATCTCTGCAGGGAAAACAGCGGGACAGGGAGCTCCTATCAGGCCTTGAACATGGAGGGAGATGAGCAAGATGATAATGAAGTTTAAATCACCAATATTCAGTGGCCTTGTGTGTGATTGCCTATTAAAAAATCATCTCATGGATCTTTCTCAAGTCAGCCTGGTCTTAATAAATATTGGGAAGGAATTGTTCCCTGGGAGGGTGGGGAGGCCCTGGCACAGGGTGCCCAGAGAAGCTGTGGCTGCCCCTGGATCCCTGGAAGTGTCCAAGGCCAGGTCAGATGGGGCTGGGAGCACCCTGGGACAGTGGAAGGTGTCCCTGCCCATGGCAGGGGTGGCACTGGATGGGCTTTAAGGTCCTTTCCAACCCAACCATTCCATGATTCTATGATTCCATGAAGTAAATAAATGTATACAACACCCTTGGCTGATCATTGCATTGCCCTGAGCAATGAAGATTGAAGATACTTCAAGAGGAGAATCCAGTGATGGATTGAAACTCGTGATTTTCCCCAATTTTTAACCAGAAAAAAAGGAGATCCTGCTAAGAAACGAATGGAGAATGGCACAGAGAACCACCTTGTTCTACTGTGTAAATCCACAGTGTTTTCCCTTCTGGAATATTGTCTGCAATCCTGATAACCTGGTCTCAGAAAGACTTTTATAAAATGGCAATAAAACATAGAAGAGATGATGAGAGGTGTGAAATGACATCTGTGTAAGGAAAAGAGATGAATAGACTGAAAACCTCCAGCTTAGGAGAAATGTGACAGTGATTGGTCATTTCTCCATGAGAATCCTCCACCCATCAGGGTGAAAGTTCAGAACCAGCAGAAAGAAATGGTGTCTCCAAAGAGCCTGGAAATTCTGTGTGGAATTCCCCACAGTTTGTAGGAACATGACGTGGAATCCTGGAATATGAATGGAAGAAAAGGAAAGATGTCAGTGGTTGGTTAAGGGGTTACACTGGATTATCTTAAAGGTCTTTTCCAGCCTTAACAATTCCATGATTCTGGGATCAGATCCAGGGAAAGGAAGTCCCAAGAACAGGCAGCAGACACAAGTTCACATCTAAAAAGAAGAACTTTGGGATCAGGCAGCACAAAATGGGGTTTGTTTATACGCAGGCCTAAAAGCCTTGTGGTGTGAGAGCAAACTTGAAACAAAGTAAGAAAGCAGAGGGGAGGAGGGAGGTTTGTTCCAAATGTTCCCTCTTTTGTTCTGTCTCGCTCAGGTTTTAAAACATTCATTGTTTGAGGGTTTTTTCCTTCCCTCTGGAGCCTGTTGGTGTTTGGGGCCTGTTTGTTTGCAGGAGATGCTTCAGACAGATCCATCTGCAAGCTCTGATTGACTGCAGTTCCCATTACACACCCCCACTAAATTTTTTAACATCAAACTTCTTCCCTCTCTTCCACTGAACATCCTCCAGGGATGACCCAACCAACAAATCAATCCCATTTTAGAGGAGGAGCTTTGGAGTTTTAAAATCACCTTCAGAAAAACCTGGCAGGGCCCATCCAGAGGCTCCTGCACAAAGGGTTTTTATCCAACACTGGGGCTGCACCTGCATCTTCCTCCCTTCTCTGCATCCCTCCAGACACCAAAGATACCTGGAATAGCCAACATTCCCAGTGCATCCAGGAGAATCACAGGAAGAGCCTGGAGAGGCTGGGGAGACAGAAAAATAATGGATATTGGGCACACCAGTGGACTTTTTTCCATAAGCAGTGACATTTTAATGGATCACAGAGTGACTGGGGGGACTGGGAGGTTTGAGGGGCTTTTAGGGGGTCCTGGAATTTGAGGAGTCCCTGGATTGGGGGATACTGGGAGGCTTGGGAGGGTTTTGGGGGACCCCAGGACTTTTGAGGGATCCCAGCTTTTGGGGGACCCCTAGAACTCGGTGGGGGGGAGGCTCTGGGGGTCCCAGGATTTGGGGGGGCTTAGGGGCCCTGGGATTTGGGAGGTCCCAGGTTTGGGGGTACTGGGAAGTTTGGGGGGGGTTGGGGAGTCCTGGGAGCTTAACCAATACCTCTCCCAGTCCATCCTGCACTGCACTTCTGGAGGATTATCCTAGGGCAGGAAGGATGGCCAGGCAGCAGGGAAATCTTTTTTTTGGGAAGGGAGAGCTGAGCTGGGTTGAGTTACCAGCTGGAAACTTCATCAGCCCTGACAAACAGGCCCAGGCCTGAGTCTCAGTCCTGGTGTGGTTCCAGCACTCAGCCCTTGGTTTAAGATACATGAACCCCACTTCCTGATTTTTCATCTCCCTGTCACTCCTCTGGCACCACCAGCCTGTTGCATCCAGGGAAATGGTGGAAAATGTCAGGGCTGGCCACAACAACGATGGCCAAAGCACTGGGGGAAAGGAACCTCTGCGGTTCAGGTGTGTCAGAATCATGGAATTGTTAAGGTTGGAGGAGATCAAGATCATCCAGTCCAATCTCCATCCAAATATCACCATGCCCACTAAAGCCCATCACAAAGTGCCACATTTTCCTATTTTTTGGAACACCTCCAGGGATGGGAACTCCACCACTGCCCTGGGCAGCTGTGCCAGTGCCTGACCACCTTTTCCATGAAGAAATTTTTCCTGATATCCAATTTAAACCTCTCCTGGCCCAGCCTGAGGCCGTTCCCTCTCCTCCTGTCCCTGTTCCCTTGGAGCAGAGCCCGACCCCCCCGGCTGCCCCCTCCTGTCAGGGACTTGTGCAGAGCCACAAGGGCCCCCCTGAGCCTCCTTTTCTCCAGGCTGAGCCCCTTTCCCAGCTCCCTCAGCCGCTCCTGGGGCTCCAGCCCCTTCCCCAGCTCCGTTCCCTGCCCTGGACACGCTCCAGCCCCTCAAAGCCCTTCTTATCATGAGGGACCCAAAACTGACCCCAAGATTTGAGGTGAGTCACAGGGGACAGGCACTGCCCTGGTCCTGCTGCCCCCCCAGGGCTAGGGCAAAGCTAAGCCAGAGTTGGGAATCTTGGCTGCGATTCCCTCTCAGTGCTCT
This sequence comes from Gymnorhina tibicen, assembly GCA_013399875.1. Lineage (NCBI taxonomy): Eukaryota > Metazoa > Chordata > Aves > Passeriformes > Artamidae > Gymnorhina > Gymnorhina tibicen. The sequence goes on along the minus strand of VXAZ01005975.1, from coordinate 687,160 downwards.
GTGCTCACATGCAGGACCTGTCCCTGGGAGGACACACAGCTCCCGGAGCCCCTCTCAATCCCATTCCTCAGGAATGATGGATCATATTCCGAACCTGTGCCACTTCTCCTGCAAGGTCTCCCTGCCAGGGGCATCGATCTCCTGCAGCCTTTTGATTTACTGGGTTCATCTAATGGAGCTGCTGGAGACAGGACCTGGCTGTGCCCACTCCAGCACTTCCCCTCCAGGACGTGAATTCCCAGAACCTGGAGGGCTCTGCTGAGGCCACAGCCCTGGAACTCACCAAGGAGAAGCAGAATTATTCATCTGCCCTGCCAAGAAGGGAGACAGAGAGGTTTCCAACACGGCAAGTCCTGGAAACTTGTGGGGCTGTAAAAGCTGCTTTTCTTTTTCCAAAACAACCCCAACCATTCCTTCATTCTCCAGACCCCTGGGAATGCCATTAGCAAGAGACAGCTGAACTGGAAACCAGTAAAAAAAGGAATTTGTTTATTTATCCCTACTGGTTTATCCCTATGGATTGGGTTATTCCAGAAACTGAAGAAAAGGGTTGAGTTTAGGACCAGGAAATCCAAGTGAAAATGTTCGTATTCTTTGTAGGAGGTTCCTGGTGTTGTGTTCCATGATTCCCTGTAATTCCAGGCAGGATAAGGACACATCCCTGTAAAAGAGACTGCCTGGACTTAGATAGTCCCTGGAAATTGCAGCTCCCCCACGGAGCAGGATGCATTTCAAATGGTGTCCAAGGAAGATAAACATTTCTCTTCCAAACCCCGCTGGATGTATCCAAGGCAGTGGAAGGGATTTTATAGCATTTAAATGAAAAGCTCATGAGGAGCAGAAGCTGGAGAATGTCAGGATCTTCAGGATCTTCCAACCTTGCTGCCCTCAGGAATCAGGAACACTTCCTGAATCAGGAATTCTGCTCATCCCAGCCTTAATCCATGGTCCCCAGCACTGCATCCCACTCCTGCCTCTGAGGATGACGCCTCCTGTTCTCCAGCATCTCCTCCAAGATTTTCATACCCATGGATGTCTCATTCTCCTCCCACCCAAGGGATAATGGCCCCAGAGTGGCTCTTTGCCAGGATCATCACCCTGGATAAATTCCATTCCACTGCTTCCTGAGAGGACTCAGCTACGGAGCAAACAGAGGGGAGTGAATTCCCTGTTTATCAGCCAAAGGAAATTCCAGCTGCCCTTGTAAACAGGGAAATAAGAACAGGAATCCTGGGGGAAGGGCACTGGCAAAAGCAGAAGTGGGAATTACAACATTCCAGCTGAATTCTCTCCACAGCACAAGCCACAAACACTCTCACACTACCCCAGGAATGTCCAGCTTGGAATGTTGTGCAAAACCAGGTTCTCCATGGAATCCTGTGGTGCTGCCATGCTGAGGAAAGCTCTGTCCTAATCCTGAGGATGAGAGCCTATTCCAGCATATTCTGGGATGCAGAGCTCTGGATCTGCCGTCCCACACATCCGTCCAGGCTGGCTGAGGATCTTTTAAGGCCCAGAATTCCTCAAGCCCCAAACCTGGGCCTCTTTTTGAACCTGTTATGGATTGGGAATCCTGAGCCTGGGCCTCTTTTTGAACTTATTATGGATTGGGAATCCCTGACAAACAGGCACAGGACTGGGATAGCCAGTATTCCCAGAGCATCCAGGAGAATCACAGGAAGAGCCTGGAGAGGCTAGGGAGACATAAAAATAATAAGTTCAAAAAGAGCCTGGGCCTCTTTTTGAACTTATTATGGATTGGGAATCCTGATCCTGTGCCTCTTTTTTGACTTGGGAATTGGGAATTGACTTTTGAATTGGGAATCCAGAGCCTGGGCTTCTTTTTTGACATATTGTGGATTGGGAATCCCGAGCCTGGGCCACACTGCTCCGATGAGCTTGCAGCTCAGGATGACGTGTGACGCTTTTGGACCTCCTCATGCCATCCTGGGCTCCCCAGGCAGGTGTCACTGTCACCTGAGGTGTTCTCCTGCACACCAGTCCCCTCCCTCACCTGGGGACTTCTAAACTGGGATATCCTGGTCCTGGCAGTGTCAGTGCCTCCCTCTCCAAATCCTGCCTCCCACAGGAGCACCAGACATCCGTGAGGAGGAGCAAAGCCTCCCAGCAGGCAACAGGAACAGTTTGGGGTGATTAAAGTTATTACTGGGATGCAGAAAAGAGCACAGGGATGGAGCAGCTGGCACATGTTGGATTAGGAGCTCTCAGGGTCACCAGGCCAGGAACTTTGGGCCAGATGCTGACAGGGCTTGGGCAGAGTGGGATTAATTGACAGCAGGCAGTGAGTTAAAGGGGAAAATCACTCCCTAAATGAGGGAAGATCCCAGGGAATCCACAGAGTGATTAGAGAAGCTGCTGCTTAGCCTTTAATTCAACAGGCCCTGGGTCTGCTCTTTATTCCTAAGGCTAAAGCTGGCCCTCCCCTCACCCTGAACTCCCAGGAAATTAAAGCTGCCAGAGCCCCACAGAACCCAGAGCAGCCGAAGTGACCCCTTGGGAGCAAGGTCAGTGCCTGGAGACACTGCAGCCGTTTGCAGGCTGGAGAAACCAGGAAAACACCGGGATTTCCATCAGCAGGTTGGGAAGTTGGAGCACTTGGGGACTGGGTCACAAACAGCACAGGCACCGCCACTGGCTGGGGGGAACTTTGCCACAGAGCAATGCTGGAGAAAGTGGGAGAGCTGGGAGTCAGGGAGACCTTTGGGATGGATTTCTGAGACCCTGTGGCCTCCCTTCCAAGCTGTTCCATGCTCACTAGGAATTGTGTGTGTGCTGTTCCATGCTCACTAGGAATGACATGGTTTGCTTCAAGCTGCTAAAAAGCATGGGATAGTCCGGTCTACACTTTTCCTGGAGATTTTCCACACTGGTTTTCCTAGGAGAGATGGGGAATACTTCATGGAAACTCCAGTGCCATTGTGGAACCATTTCCATGGTTGCATTCAATGGAATTCCAGTGCTGGGGGCAGTTTTGGGAACCACAATATAAAAAAGACATTAAGCCATTGGAGACAGTCCGAAGAAGGCCACGAGGATGGGGAAGGGCCTGGACGGAAAGCTGAATGAGGAGGGGCTGAGGGACTTGGAATGTTCAACTGGAACAGAGGAGGCTGAGGGCAGAGCTCCCAGGGACTGCAGCTCCTCCCAAGGGCAGCTCCGATCTCTGCTCCCTGGGACAGGGACAGCACCCAGGGAATGGCTGGAGCTGGGCCAGGGCAGGCTCAGGCTGGAGATCAGGGAAAGGTTCTTCCCCCAGAGGGTGCTGGCACTGCCCAGGCTCCCCAGGGAATGGGCACAGCCCCGAGGCTGCCAGAGCTCCAGGAGCGTTTGGACACCGCTGCCAGGGATGCCCAGGGTGGGGTTGTTGGGGTGTCTGTGCAGGGCCAGGAGCTGGGCTGGATGATCCCTGTGGGTCCCTTCCAATTCAGGACATTCCATGACTCTGTGACTCCGTGACACATTCCAGGAGTGCCCACATTCGGGGGAGGGGGTGAAGGGGTTTCCTTGCCGTCACTTAAACAATCCCCAACAAGGACTGGCTCAAGCAGAACGTGAATCTCACTGGAGGACTGGGTGTTACCATGGAATCATAGAGTGATTAAAGTAGGAAAAGACCTCCAGGACCATCAAGTCCAACCTTCAAGGATGGACGTGATTCAGCTCAACCCCCCCACCACAGCAGCCCCTTCCTGTTTGTTGTGTACAATGATCCAGAAGAGTTGTCCTGCTTCATCCTCTCTGGGAATGAATTCCTGGTCTCAGCCAGGTGTCCCCTTTTCCTGTGCCTGTGAAGGTGACAGGAACTGAGCAATGCCCACCCTGCGCTGAGCAGGGTCCTGGGGTTGTGCACAACAGGAGGAGACCCAGGTTTCACCACCCCTCTTATGTCCAGCTGCTGGATTTAGGAAGTCGTGTCCTCAGGCTGCCCAAACCTTCTGTTGCAGGACTTTACCGAGCATCACGTGGAAGGACTTTGCCTTATTAAACTGGAGATTTGTGTTAAAAAGACTCAAATAACTAATTCTCAAAGCTCTCTATCCTCTTACTGCACTCCTGCCTTTAATGCCATTTGTCTCTCCCTTTCCATCCCGGTGGATCACGGCACTGCTGATTCCACGGGATCTCTGCTGCGGCCACCTTTGCAAACCCCCTGGGCAGAGCTGCTGGAATTCAAAATGGGATAAAGCCAGGGATTCTTCAGTGAGTAAAAACCCAGAGGGATTTGTAGAATATTTTTATAGAATCATGGAATATCCTGAGCTGGAAGAGACCCACTGGGATCATCCTGGCCCTGCCCAGACACACCAACAGTCCCACGCTGGGCATCCCTGGCAGCGGTGTCCAAACGCTCCTGGAGCTCTGGCAGCCTCGGGGCCGTGCCCATTCCCTGGGGAGCCTGGGCAGTGCCCAGCACCCTCTGGGGGAAGAACCTTTCCCTGATCTCCAGCCTGAGCCTGCCCTGGCCCAGCTCCAGCCATTCCCTGAGTGCTGTTCCTGTCCCAGGGAGCAGAGATCGGAGCTGCCCCTCAGGAGGAGCTGAGGTGAGGTCTGAGCTGTCTCCTCCAGGCTGAACATTCCAAATGCCCTGAGCTGTCGCCCCTCCAGACCCCTCAACATCTTCCTGTCCCTCCTTTGGTCTCTCTCCAACAGCTTCAGCTCTTTCTGATTTTGTGGCACCCAAACTGCCCCCAGGACCATCTGCAAAGGCTCCTCCCCCTCTCAGACAAAGCTCTTTTGGTGACGTTTCTGGCACCAGCACTGGACTTCAGGCAAAATCCTTAGGGAAGCTGCTGCCACAGAGAATATCCTGCTGCCATTGGGAACAGCCTGTTCAGGGTGGAATCGCCATCCCTGGAAGTGGTAAAAAAATGTGGAGATGTGGTGTTGGGGACATGGGTTAGGGGCGGACCTGGCAGTGCTGGATTAATGGTTTGACTTGATCTTAGAGGGCTTTTCCACCCTTAATGATTCCAGGAAGATTTTCTGGCCAGCTTCTTTTTTTTTGCTCCATCACTGGCTCTTTAAACCACATCCTTTAGGAGCCACAGGTTTAGGTCAGTGAGGTCTTGGACATATTTAACTTTCTTTTCTTATCTTTAAATCCTATTTTAGGTCCCATAAAATCACCCAATTGCCTGTAAGGGGAAAGTAAAACTGAACAAAGCTGTTTTCATCCCAACCCCTTATGCTCTCTAGAGGTGCTGAATGGATTTAATTGCATCAAGAACCTCCCAGTGCCATTCCAGGTGGGAAAGGAAGCAGCTTGGAGGGGTTTGTCAGGCAAGGAAATGAAGTTGTGGTGAGTGGACAGTTCCTGGGAACTAAAAGGCAGAATGGCAGCACAGCAAAGATCTGAGTCAGAGACAGCTCAGACCATGAGATCCAAGGAACTGGGACTGAAAAGAACCAATAAATTAAATCAAACCAAACCAAAACCCTCAAACAAACAAAAAACCCAACTGCATAAAAATAACCCAAAGAGTAGCCATGGTGGTAGCAGATAAGAGACAAGACCTCCCTCGAGGAGCTTCAATGAGCCAGAGGATTTCTGGATGCAGGAGCAGAGGGGAGGTCGTGCCCAAGGCCAGGTTGAACGGGGCTTGGAGCACCCTGGGATAGTGGAAGGTGTCCCTGCCCATGGCAGGGAGTGGAACATGAGGAGCTTTAAAGTCCCTTCCCACCCAAACCATTCTGGAATTCTGGGATATTGTAATTCTGGGATATTGTTCAGCCTTTAAAGCCTTTTGAGGATGAATCCCCAATATCCAGAGCTATCACTTCTCGGGGATTATTCATATGCAACATCTGTGTCACATATTAATTCCCCAAAACCTGGAGGTTTTTCCAGAGCCTCTTTGTTCTCCTCCTCACCCTCACCACCACCACCAAACTGCAGCCAAAAAACAACTCTGATAGAGAAAGACTCCCGAAACCCATATTTTATACCTCCATTTCTCTCATTTGAAGTGACGTAAGCAATGTTTCATTAAAAATCGGGTTCATCTGATCTTATTTTAACTTTATTGTGGCACTTTTCCTGCTGGTGTGCTCAATGCTGTTTGAAATCAGCCCAGTCCTGGGAGCTGATTGCTGCAGTGGCACTGAGTTCGGGGCTCCCACAGCAAAATGATTTCCCTGTTTGAAAGAACCACACAAATCCCTGCACGCATTTCATGCTAAAGGTTCCCAGTCTGCTAGCAGGGCTCTTATCTGGGGGGATTAGGGACTTATCAGGAGCGTCTGAGCAGAGATAAGGCCCAGCAAATCCTTCCCTCCTGCTCCCTGACACAACGACAGTGCCACGGGGGAAGCCTGGGAGCAGAGTTTGGGACCCCTCTGGGACCCTGATCCCAGGTCCCTCCTCTCCTGCTCAGTGCTGGGATTAAGTTCTGGATTGTCAGCATTGTACTGGAGCTGCTGTTGGGAAAAGCAGCAGCAGAGCACATCCAACCCCTGCCAGGCTCACAGAGCGATGCTGGGCTCCAGACAGAATTCCCTGGCACCAAAACGAGACTTCCAGATGGGAAGGGCCATCTGGAGATGGGCTGGGAAGGGCCAGGAGAACCCCACTGCTCCTCAGCCGCAGGGCTGCAGTAAAGGCTTTAAAGCATCCAAAGTGCATTAATAATGAATTCCTGAAGAATCCAAAGGCTGGTCTGCCCTGTGGGATGAGGCTTCCAGGAGGGAAGTGGCTGCTTTTCTCCCAGTGTTCAGAGGCAAAGCTTCAGGCCCAGGTATTCCACAGGCACATTTGGAAGGTGATGATTGCTTTCCTTGAGCTGCAGCCCCAGGAAAAGGGGGAGAGGGAATTCCTGGGACAGGCAGGGGCTGCCTGGAAGCTCTTGGGGCTCAAGGAATGACCAGGAGACCCCAACAAGGAGGAAGTTGCACAGTTCCCAAGTTTGGGATGTGTCCAAGCCTTCATTGCTGGATCTCTGTTGCACGTTCATTCCCCAAAATTCCTTCCTTCAGCTAAGGCCATTTCCTTTTCGTTCCCCAAAATTCCTTCTTTCAGCTAAGGCCACTCCTGTTGTTAAACCAGTCCTCTGAAACAGAAGAAGTGCTCGGTTTTTTCCCAGCTTTTCCCTTAAATACATCCTGGTGTTCCCAGAGTTCTTCCCCAGGCCGGCAAGCCCAGTTTTGCTGCTTTTCCAGATATGGACTTACAACAACTCCATGCCACATTTTCCTACTCGTATCCACGGATTTCTGTTGCTTCCAGCACCACATGATCCGTCATTAACTCCATTCCTGCTGCAGGATAAGGTTTTGCCCAGCCAGGGAGAACAGATGGCCCCTGAACCTTCCACCATATCAGACATTCCTCAGCTAGAAACCTCGGCCAGGCCTCAGTCTTTGGGGTTATTCCATCATCTTTGGATCCGTATCCAATTCCCTCTATCCCCAGGGATCAGGCTGAGGCTGGATATACATTTGGACTTTTCTAAGCAGGTTTTTTGTTGGAGCAGTTGGATTTTCTGTGAGCAGGGGTTTGGACTCCCCCCAGTGCCCTCCCTCTGGTTTTCCAGCCTCCAAGCCCTGTATCCAATCACCCCAAAGCAGCTCCTGCCGCAGCTCCTTTATTTACACCTTGGGAATGTGGAGCCTTATATCCTTTTCTGATTAAATGTGGGATTGCTGCAGTTTGGGAACAAGATTCCACATGCCCGGGCCGTGCTTTAGGAGGGTTATAACTCACCCAGCCAACTCTAATTTCACTTACAGAGTGTACACTCAGGAGTGGAGATGGACTGGGAGCAAAACCTGCCTGAAAATGGGATTGAGAGTTCCTGGGCACCTCCTCTCCTGTGGAATGTGCCACTGGATTCCCACCTGGAGCATTTGGACAATGGGAATTCTCAGCAATCTGGGTTTTTTTCCCTAGCCTGCTCCAGCTGCAGTGATGAAATCAGACTGGTTTGGAGTCTGAGCACGGAGCAGCCAGGCTGATGTTCACACCTGCTGTGCTCAGAGGGAGGCCAGCACCTCTGCAGTGTCTGCTCTGCACCTCTGGAATGGGGCAGTTGCTATTTAGTGAGGAACTGATTAAGCTGTTCCTCTCCTCTGGACTCAAATTTTGGCTGATCCCACTGCTCTCTTGGCACCTGCGGCACAACCAATCCTTCTCCTCAGCACAGAGGTGCTTCTGTCTTTTTTAAAACGAATCACCCCAGTTCCAGCTCAAAAAACAAAACCACTTTGTTCACAGGCTCTGAACCTCCCTGCAGCTCAGCCCAGACTCCCAAAATCTGTCACAGGGATGGCAGGTGGTGTCTAAATCCGTCCCCCCCCATTCCCTGCGCTGCATCTCCTATTCTCCTGCCTCAGACAGATGTGCTGGGGGTGCATTCCATGCTGGCTGCTTGTGTTTATTCCCTCGGGATATCCCAGCTGCACACAGGTCACACAGCCCAACCCATCACTGGATCCCACAGAAACTCTGCTGTTTTCCCAAAAAAACAACTGGGAGACCAAGAGCATCAATGACCTCCCTGCCTGAGGTTTGCCATGCCCTGCACTTGGAGCTTATACTCAAAACATCCTTTTTTATTTGCTTTTTTAAATTTTTCCACGTCTCTTTGGATTCTTTAGTTCTGCTCTCTCCCATTCCACTCTGTTCTGCTGTACTCCATTCTAAACGGGACTATTCCATGAAAATTCCAATTTCCCACTGCTTGTGATTCAGCACAAGCTGCCAGATTTTCAAGAAATCTTGGGAGACTTTGTGCAGGGGAAAATATTGGCAGTGTAAAGCAGCTTCACGTCCCTCCAGCCGAGCAGCCAAACTGCGATCCCCGGCAGGTAGATAGGAAATCAAATGGCCCAATGTGAAGATCTTAATCCTAATCCTGAGAGTTTCAAATGGATTTAAACCTTGGAGCAAGCAGTTTTATACCCAGTCCTAAATGCTCTTAACACCAGCTGTGATAACTGGGGCTATCCTCTGATTTTTTTTCTTATTTATTCCAGGTTTTGAATGCAGTTTATCTTTTGCCTTCCATAACCTCTTGCGGAAACAAGTTCCACGGTTTAATACTCCAAGAAAACAGCTCACCTGACTAAGCCCAGCTTTTTCTGGGCTGGCTCATTGTCAGTCTTAATATCAGTGGGGATCTCATCAGCAGAGCATGAGAGGGGAGTTACCCATCCCACAAACAGGTATTTGTATTTGGGCAGGATTTGCTCCCTGAAAGGGCCCTTTTCCCCATCCCACAGATGGATATTTGGGCAGGATTTGCTCCCTGAAAGCCCCCATTGCCCAATCCCACAAATGAATATTTGGATTTGGGCAGGATTTGCTCCTTGAAAGGGCCCTTTTCCCCATCCCACAAATGAATATTTGGATTTGCTCAGATGGATTTGCTCCCTGAAAGGCCCCATTTCCCCTCCCTGTCTCCCAGAGAAGCCTGGAAGAGCCGTTTTGGGAGCAGGTGTCTGTGTTTTGGGTCTGTCTCGTCGGTGAGGCTCAGTTCTGTCTCACTGTGCAGAAGAAAATGTCATTTCATCAATTCTGGATTTGCCACCTCTCAGTTTAATTGAAAAATCTGCTGCTGCCTGTGTCAGGAGCAAGAGAGGACTTATCTGTACCTGTCTGTTTTACAGACAGTTAAAACACCGTTTGTTATTCTTCTGCTCACCTGAGGAGTCATTTCTAATCCTCTCCAGCCTCTTCCAGGGCGAGTTTTTCCAGCCCTTGGTCACATTTGTGTAACCTGGACCCAGAGCCTTTTAAAAATCCTGTTACAACAACAGCCACAAGACCAAGGGCCTTTCAGACATCTGCTCCTGTTTTGGGTCTCTAGACAGGAGCTTGTGCCCTTGAAATTCAGCTCTGGATCTGTGTCCAGTTCCCAGCACCCTCTTGGACCACTGGTGTTTGTAAATTCCATGAGTTCCTTCAAATCCCGGGATCACAGAACATCCTGGGTTGGAAAGGACTCTCAAGGATCATCCAGTCCAACTCCTGGCCCTGCCCAGAACCAAATATTCCAGTGCACAACCAAGTCCTGGCTTTAACTGGAGAACACTTTATATTCCAGGCGCTTTCTCTTCTCCTCCTCTTGGCTTTGGTGGGGCCCTCCCACGCGTGGCTGCAGCTGCTGGGTCCCCCTGGGGATCAGCCCTGGGGGTCTCTAGGGTGCCCACCCAAGGGACAACACCAAGAAAAGCTCTCCTGGGCCCTGAGCCTTCCCATCAGCTCCCGCAGGGCTCCCACACCTGGCTCCAAACAAAACCAGGGATGTGGTGCTGGAGCAGCAGCTCCTGTCCCACTCTTCAGTGAATGGCAACAGCTGTTTAAGCAAACAGGTTAATTATTTTCCATTAAAATGCAAAACTCCACCTTTCAAATCCAGTGGCTGAACCAGCAACACCCTCCTGCCCTTTATTTCCAGTCCCCTGCCTGTGTCACTTGTCACAGCCAAGTGAAGCCAGCAGAGAGCTGAGCTTTTCTTCCAGTTTCTCCTTATTCCATTTGCCAAGCATTGATTTTCTTTTCCTTCTACCAGCAGAGCTTGGAATTAATAATTTCTACTTGATTTTGTCACTTGGGTGTCATCGATACTGGCAGGGCTGGACACGGGAGAAGCCAAATGTTCGGGGAGATGAAAGGCAGTGAGGGGGAGCAGCCAGCCCGGGATCAATGAGTAGGTCATGGAGCAGATCCTGGAGTGTTCCTGGGGACAGGCTGGACATTCCCTGGCTGCCAGGGAGGAGATCTGCTGGAATTCCAGCTCTGTGGCAGGTCCCAGTCTCCACATGGCAGTGGGAGTATTTGTTGATCCCCTCTGCACCGATGATTTTAACAAAAGGAATTGCTCCATTCATGTCCCTAAACTGGATCCCAGCAAACCTTACAAGGGAAACAGGGAAAAGGGAGCAGGAATTTGCACTGAGATCTCCTTTTGCTGCTCTGCAGTGCTGTGTGAGGGCTGCAGGTGCTGTTGGAATGCTGCTGGAGGGAACAGCAGCCTGGCTGTGGCACCAGCTTCTACCAGCATCCATGGAAAAACCTTTCCAATCAAATCTTAAGGATGTTCTGTCATCTCTGAGGAAAATGTGAAGCTCCACAGCTTGTTCTGGACCAAAGGGAAAAGAGGATGGGAAAGATGTGAGGAAAAACAGAGGCTGGGCTGAATGAGGGCCTGGGAGAGCAGGAATGTGCAGGAGAATTTCTGACTGCGCCCAGCTCCTGCTCCCCTCGGCCCCCACAAACCTCAGTTCTGCATTTGAGGATCTTTAAGGTCCCTTCCAGCACAAACCATTGGACAGCTCCGTGATTTGCATTTTTTTAGGACAGGGAGGTCATGGGCCATCCTTCAGTCGGGGGCTGCAGCTCCTCCCGAGGGCAGCTCCAATCTCTGCTCCCTGGGACAGGGACAGCACCCAGGGAATGGCTGGAGCTGGGCCAGGGCAGGCTCAGGCTGGAGATCAGGGAAAGGTTCTTCCCCCAGAGGGTGCTGGGCACGGCCCCGAGGCTGCCAGAGCTCCAGGAGCATTTGGACAGCACTGCCAGGGATGCCCAGGGTGGGGTTGCTGGGGTGTCTGTGCAGGGCCAGGAGCTGGGCTGGATGGTCCTTGTGAGTCCCTTCCTGCTCTGAAGATTTTATGATTCTCTGATCTCTCTCAGCCTGAGGCTCAGGAGATGCAAACGCTCTCTGTAATTGTCTGGAAATGACAATTATCTAATTATTCTATCCCCATAAAATCCAACGGATCCAAGTCAGAGGCATTTCAGATATGGAGCTGTTGCTCCAGCTGCTCTTCCCTGTGCCTGACCCACACCAGTGTCACATCCCAGCCTCCTGTGCTGCCTCCAGCCCTCCCTGCCTGAGCACACTCCTGATTCTGGAGCTCAGGTGGAATGAGCCAACATTTAATCCAGGAAAAGCCTCCCTGTGGGGCCCATTTGTGTCAGGAATTGAGCAGTCACATCTGAGAGGGCAGCAGAGCAGCAAAGGTGCCAGAACTCCATGCCCTGCTCACAGCAGCTCCTGTCAGAGCCCTGCAGGTGGCCATAAACCACTTAAGTGGCCATTAAGGGTTCAGGGAGCAACAGAAGCTGGCACTGGAGCACCCGGCCCTTTGGCTTCAGGCATTTATCCAACAACAGCTGAGCAGGCAGGAATTCGAGCTGGGAAGCACAGGCAGCACTGAGCCTCTGCTCTGCCTTGCCCTGCTGGAGAGCTGGGGATCCCAGCAGCTGCACTGGGATGTGATTGTCTGGTACCACAGCCGTGGAAATCATGGCTAATTGGGCTCCCACAGCTCCCAGCTCTGAGGGTTTAGCTCCACATTCCAGCACTGGGAGCTCTGGAGGAACTGAATTCTTTGGTGCTCTGCCACCAGACATGGTCACACACTCAGGGCAAGGCCTGGAACACGCAGGACTTGGCTGATAATCCCCAAAAAAGCATTTGTTGTGTGCTGAGGGGTAGAGCAGAAGTGATGGCCCCACTGAATCCCCCAGAACCACAGAATTCTTCAGGCTGGAGAGGCCTTCAAGATCATTTCATCCACCCCGCATCACCCCAGCACCACCAAAATCCCCCCTAACCCACGTCCCCAAGGGCCACATCCAGATGTTTCTTGAACACTTCCAGAGATGGTGACCCCACCACCTCCCTGGGCAACTCATTCCAGTGCCCAACCACTCTGTCAGGGAAATATTTTTTTCTAATATCCAACCTGCCCCTCTCCTGGCCCAGCCTGAGCCCATTCCCTCTCCTCCTGTCCCTGTTCCCTGGGAGCAGAGCCCAACCCCCCGGCTGCCCCCTCCTGTCAGGGAGTTGTGCAGAGCCACAAGGGCCCCCCTGAGCCTCCTTTTCTCCAGGCTGAGCCCCTTTCCCAGTTCCCTCAGCCACTCCTGGGGCTCCAGCCCCTTCCCCAGCTCCATTCCCTGCCCTGGACACGCTCCAGCCCCTCCAGGGCTCTCTTGCCAGGAGGGTCCCAGAGCTGCCCCAGCACTGGAGGTGCCCCAGCAGTGCCAGCACAGGGGACGGGCACTGCCCTGCTCCTGCTGCCACCCCAGGGCTGGCACAGCCCAGGTGCCCTTGGCCTCTTGCCCACCTGGGCACCCCTGGGCTTGTGTCCAGCCGCTGTCACCAGCACCCTCAGGTCCCTTTCTGCTGAGCAGCTCTCAAGCCACTCTTTCCCAAGCCTGCAGCATTCCACAGGTTTGATGGAGTTTTTCCTAAATCTGTCTTCTTAAGGAAAGGGAGCTGAGAAGAACCAAAGTGCCACCAAAGCTGCTCCATCACGAGCAGAGTCATCCCTGGCCACTGTCACCGGATCATTCACTCCATCCCTCCTGAGATCAACCCTATCCACCCAGCTGTGAAAGTAAAGGAGATGAAAGAAGATCTAAAGCGGACCCAGCTGTGCCTTCCAGCACATCTGGGCAGCGTTGCTCCACCCCCACCTGCAGGAACAGCCCTTCCATGCTCCACCTCCCTGCCAGCGGCATTCCCAGACAGGGATGGAGAGGAAAGGAGCGGTATGGGGACGTCCTTCCTTCCTCCTTTGTGCCTTTGCCACCCCCTTTTTCCTGCACAGCTTTTCTCTCCAGCCAAAACGAGTCCCATTTCCCTATTAATTCTTTAAAATTAAAGGGATTTGTCTCAATGGATCACTTACATTCCCCATCACCACCCTTACCCACTTTTGAGGAGGGGGTCCCATTTATATGAAAGATTAGCTGGATCTTGAAGCTTTGTTTTCCCTTTTTCTGACTTCAGTTTATTTTTCAAACAGTCCCAGGCTTTGTTGTCCAAGTCCACGTCACCTGGGAGGTGCCCCAGAAGTACTTGCACAGGAGGAGGAGGAGGCTGCATTAAAAGGAGACCTTGGAAGGCTGAATGTGTTAAAAACCAGTTTTAAGGCTTGAGCTGGCTGGGTTTAATCTCTGAGGCTTTTCTTTGTGTTAAAACTGCAACATTTATAAAGAAAGGAGTGCAGATATAGCAGTTATTAACAGGAACCCTTTATCCAGTGGGGTTTTCATTTGTGTTTTGGGTTGGTGTGGCCAGGTTTTGGGAGCAGGGAGGTCAAAGAGGTGGCTGCCATGAGGAGCTGCCAGAAGATTCTCCTGGGACCAAAGGAGCCAATTCCAGCAGCTCCAGGACGGACCCAGCTGGCCAAGGCCCAGCCCAGCAGGGATGGAATTGTTCTCCTAATTAATAGGGAATGCCAGGGGTAAGGCAGGAGCTGAAGGGCTGCCCAGAGCATGGCAGGGACAAGGCCCTCTCCTCCCCAGAGAAAATCAGAAATTACTGGGTGCCAGGTACCCCCCGGTGCCTTGGCAGGGGTGGGAGGGTGACAAACAAGAGCCAAGGCATGAGGAGGGGAAGTGTGTGGGTGACAGGAGGGTCTGGAATTGAGGGATGAGGCTGAAGGACTGGGAGAAGCGCTGGGAGAAGGCTGGGAAGTGCACGGACGGGGTGGGAGCTGTGCAGGGGAGATCAGGGGAGGAACTGTGAGTGGGGGCACAGGTGGACAGAGCAGCTCCTCTCCTCGAGCGCATTTCCCAAATCCCAGAGAAGACAAATGGGGTTTGCTCATGGTTATTGGATAATTTACAACTCCCTGACACGGGGCAGAGCAAACAGCAGCAGTAGCAGCCTCTAACAGAGACGGATGACAAAGACATTTAATGAATGAAGAGGTGATGAAGTGTTCCTGACACAGCAACCCCCCGAGCTGCAGCGCTGGCACTGATCTGTGTGACTCCACTGTCACAGAGTCTGCAGCAGATCAGTCCCAGCCCCGGTCTGAGGGATGAAGGGCACTGGATCGGGCTCCAGACCATTCACAGGATCACAGAGTCATGGCATGGTTTGGGTTGCCTGAAAGCTCTCATTTCACACCCCACCACAGACAGGGAAGCCTCCCTCTAGGCCAGGTTTGTTCACGTCAAGCACTGAGATTTTATGGTGGGATGTTGAAATTTTTGGTTGTTTGAATCATGGAGAGAGAAACCTGAGCCAGGCTGAACTTCTGAGATTCCAGATTTTCTGATCCATCCTCGGTTCTGAGTGTTCAGCTCAGTACAGTGCTGCTGTTGAGACCCAGGAAAAAGCAGGAAAAAAAAAAAAGATTCATGGCTTGGCTAAATCTCAGGATTTAGGAGTGGAGTGGATTTTCCTGGACTTCAGGGTTAAAGACAAACCATGTTTGGTACTCATATGGGGTTGCTGTGGGCTCAACACCTCAAAATTAGATTCAACACCTCAAAACCAGGCTCAAAGAGAGGTGGAAGCCCAGTAAGGGCTGAGCTCCACTGCAATTGTGCTCTAGATCCAGCACAAACCCGGGCTTACAGCCTGATTATTTGGGCCTGCAGAGATTTGGTGACAGGGCTGGGTCACATAGAAATTAAAGACTGAATCTAGGCCATGATAGGCTTACAGGAGATGATCTTCAAGGCCTTTTCCAGCCTAATTGATTCTGTGATTCCATGGCAATCCACACGTTTGCCAAGGGGGTGCACATGCCTTCGCTGGGGCTCAGGGCAGAGCTGGGGCAGTTTTAGAGCTGGGGCTGAAGGGTGGTTGGGTTCAGCCTGGCTCCGTGTGAGTTTGGGGGGCTCTGCTGCAGGCTGGAGCTGCCAGGGCTGAGCTGTGCTGATCACCGAGGGATTTCAGGGGCCAAACTGGGTAGGTGAAGTTTTGCTGTGAATTTAACCCTGCCTTAAACCCATCCAGGCCCTGGCTGCCCCAAATCCTCCTCCCAGCCAGTGGGCGCGGTGTCACTGCCCCCCGAAAAGGCAGCAGGGCTGGTTGCAAATCAGCCTCACTGATTCAGGGAGTTTCTTTCAAGCCTTGGATCTCATTCACAGCCTGATCCACACACAGCTGAGGGATAATTGGGCATTTGGAGCACTGGAAAGGGGAGGGAAGCAGTGGAAAGGGGAGGGAGGGGCAGACAAACATTTGGGACAAACCCTTGCTGCTGTCATTGCTGCCACAGTTTGTGTATCCTGGAGCTTGCTCTGGATTTCACACAGATCCTGTTGTTTTAGCCCTTTTTCCCTGGATGGAGGGAGACTGGGGAATTTCCAGCTCTCATTTTTAATGGCTGCACATTGTCCCTCCTCCTCCTGCTGCTGCCATTTCAGGAGAGTGCTGATAAGAGCTCTCTGCATGCTGATAAGAGCTGCTCTGCACTGGGCTTATCCCAGGCATCACCTGCATCAGCTCTTCCAGGATTTCCAGCCTGTGTACATGGACACAGCGGGCACATTCCCTGGAGAGAGCTGGAATTCAAACACTGGTGTTTGCTGCTCCAGAGCAGGAAGGGAACCCCAGACCAAAACAGCCTTCCCCTCCCTCTGTTCCCTCCCCACAGCCACCACCATGGGATAATCCAGCACCTTCCCCAGGACTGTCCTCACCAAGGACTCCCAGTGTCACCATTAACAGCAGGACAGCCTGTGCTGGGGGAGCAGAGCTGGGCCAGCAGGGAAGATGAAGCCATTCCCCCCTCATTCCCTCCCCACAGGGAAGCTGAGGCACCTCCTCGTTTCCCACCAAAGGAGCAGCAGGGGCCGGAGCCAGGGCAGCAGCCCAGGGGACAGGGCAGTGTGAAAAACGAGGTTCACTCTCCTGTTAAAATTTAGAAGTTTTAATAAAGGACAAAAAGGGACAAAAACAATAAAGCAAAAGTACAGCGCTGGGATGCTGGGTGTCCTGGCTCTCAGCCAGGAGCACCCCTGCTACTGTGGAGACACTCTTTACATACCTTTACTATTGCATCATCCTAATGCCTATTCATAAACAATTACACATATTCAAACTTTTCTTCAAACTAGTTTACATGTTCCAGGAACTGTTTAGCATGGCTCCTCCTCGGATTCGCCTTTTTAGACCATGTGTATTCCTTGGCTGTGGTTTTAGTCCGTTTTTATTATCACCTCCAGTTTGGGCTTTGGTCCATGGTGTCTGCAGACAGTAGTTGCTGATAGCTGGCATGTCAGTAGCAGGGGTCTTCATTATACGCTCACTGGATGTACCAGGCAGACAGTTCAATTACCACAAGCATAACTATATCAGCTATTTTACTATTAATAACAGAAATAAAGGCATTAGTTATTGTTACAAAAAAAACCCCTATAACATTATATATAGCATTCACTTTAATATTAGCGGAAAGCCAATATTATAATATGTATTTATAACAGCAGGGCTTGTCCTGAAGCTGCTGCAGGGCTGCTGTGCCCAGTCCCTCTGGGTTTGTTCCCGCTGGGAATTCAATGTGCTGCTGGCACTCCAGGACAGCTGCCAGGAGCCTGCTCTTACCGGGAGCAGCCCCAGTGCTCCTGTCCCGAGGGGAACTGGAGCCTTCGGAGAGGCAAATCCACCTCCACTGCTGGGCCATGCAAACATCCCCCCCGTATCAGATTCCTGCAGTGTTCTCCAGGGGCCAGGAAGCACCAGAACTGGGAGATTTTTGAGGGATCTGGGGGATTCCCTTGCTGAGATCAGGGGGAACTCCAAGAGGGTCCTGATTTCCTATGGAGAGCACAGATCCTGAGCTGCTCCTGCTCAGAAAAGTTCCCTATGCTGCTCCTGCCCTTTTGTTTCCTCCTGCTCCTGATTTTGTCCATTGGATCACACCAGTTTTATAGAGCTGGGAGCACTTCAGCTGGGCTGAGAGGGCTGGGATGGTTCAGCCTGAAGAAGGGAAGGCTCCAGGGACCCCTCCCTGTGGCCAGGTTGGATGGGGCTTGGAGCTGGACAAGGCAAAGTGTCCCTGCCCACGGCAGGGTTGGAACCAGATGAGCTTTAAGGTCTTTAACAACCCAAACCATTGGGAATTATGATCCTATGGTCTTCCAGGACTTAATGGGGGCTGATAAAAATGAGGAAGAATTATTTTTCCATGGTCAGAGAGCAATAGGACAAATGGGAATGGTTTTAAACTAAAAGAGATTTAGATGAGATGTTAAGAAGAGGGTGGGGAGGCCCTGGCACAAGGTGCCCAGAGCAGCTGTGGCTGCCCCTGGATACCCGGCAGTGTCCAAGGCCAGGCTGGCCGGGGCTTGGAGCAGCCTGGGACAGTGGGAGGTGTCCCTGGTGGAATGGGATGGTCTTTAATGTCCCTTCCCACTGCCACTTCTTGTTTTAGGAATCCCTGAGCCTCGCTCACCCCACAGCCGCCCTGGCACCGTGTGCAGCACAGCTCTCTACCAAGGAGCTGTGGGGAAAACCAAAATCCTCCTTTGTGATGCCATTTCTGAGGGACAGACCCTCAGACCCACCTGCACATTCCCCCACGAAGCTGGTGACAGTCCCAGTGCCACCAGCCAGCCCCTGTGACAGACAAGACATCCCAGCAGCTGTTCCTTCTGCCTTGCTGTGCCCACGGCTGCTCCCGATCCAGCTCAGAGCACACAGATTGTTGCCCAGCCCCGTGATTTATTCAGCTGCCTCCTGCAGGCTCTGGCAGGGCTATGCTCTCCCTGCTCGGGCTGAACACTCAATAAAACCTGTCCATAAACACAGAGGCCAGAGGGGAACATGCCCTGACAATGGGAATAAACAAAATCAGGGCAGCTCCTCGTGCAGGAGACAAAGAGAGGCAGAAACATGGCTCTGTCAGGCCAGGGGAGCCCTGCAGGGTCCGGATCCACTCAGGGTTTTTATTAATGGCACAAATGATGGGCTGGAGATGTGCTTAAACCTCCAACCTGAGCTGGAAGGACCTCAGAGAGCAGGGCTGGAGTTCAAATCTGACCTCCCTAAATAAAGATTAACGTTGCAAAATGAGTAAGAGAAAATTCAGGAAGAGAAATGGGGAACGATGAGCTCAGGGGGAAGAAAGCTTCACTGAAAAAGCAAAGGAAGAATAAGTGAGGAGGCCATGGCAGGTCTGAGCCAGGTGTGCTATTCCTGATGGGAAAATCCTCTGTCCCTGCAAGAGTTGGACCCCTGAACCCCAGGGTCAAGATTTGCAACTGGAAAACGTCATTCCACTGTCATCCCACTCCCTGGGACAGCGACAGCATCCAGGGAATGGGAAGGGAAGGGAAGGGAAGGGAAGGGAAGGGAAGGGAAGGGAAGGGAAGGAACTGAGGCAGTTTTGAGTTGGAACTTGGGATAAATGTGGAGGGAATTAGGGAATGCAGTGTCTGAGAGAGCCGGGGGCTGGAGGTGATGACACTGAAGGCTCTTTTTGTATGAGCAGAAGGGGATTTCTGGCTTCAATCCTGGTTGCATTCTTCAACAGAGCTGCCTGGAAAGGAGAGGGACACTCCAGTCCCAGAGCTCCAAATCCAGGAGCACAGGGAGCTGAGGGGACAGGGTGAAGGCAATTGCCAACATTTCCAGCTGTACCAGCAGTTCTTGCCATGAATTAGGAAGAAGGGACGTGGACAAACAGCAGTGCTCTTTGCAGACATCGCTGCAGCTCCGAATTCCCCCAGGACCCTTGGAGTGCAAGCTGGGAGAGCAGCCCCTCCCCAGGGACAGCAGGAGGGGGCTCTGGGGGGGTCATGGGACAGCCCTGAGGATGGAAATCTGCCAGGCAGAAGCAGGATGAGGAGGGAAGTGCTCTCTTGGGGCACTGAAACACTCCCGCCCTTGCTGGAGAGTTGAACTCGAGTTCTTTGGTGTTTCTGACACAGTTTGGGGCACCCACACAGCCGGGGGAGGTTGAGCCACGGCCGCAGGACTGAGGCACAGCCCTGGCTCCCACCTCCCACATTCCAGGAACATTCCTGTTGCCATGGCAACGGCGGGATCGCTGCTTCCCACGGCTGGATGGGCTGGGTCAGAGATGTTTGAAGTGCTCAGTGATATCAATTATCACCCATCACGTAATGAACCCTTCCAAGAAACCGCAGGCTGGGCTTTACAGAGCCCAGACAGTTTTCATTTTTCCATTTGGTGCTCTGTCACAGGGAAGTGGAATTACTTGATGGAGTAAACCACCCTCGAGTAGTGTCCCTAAAGCTTGGGAGTGACTTTAATCCTCAGTGGAAGCACTTGGGAAAATCTGCTTTGAAAGGAGCGGTTTCAAGTCACTTCAAGGCAGCCACAACGTGGGACCTGGGAGCTGCTGGCTCCTTGTTTGTTTTCTGGATCCAGGAAGGAAAAGGAGCCCCTCTCCACTTGGATTTTTTCTTTACTGGAAAAAAAACCCAACAAAACACAAGAAGGAAGAGTAAGAGGGCTGAGTATTGAACAGAGAAAGGAGAGCTGCGTGTTTTGTGTCCTCTGCAAAGAGGATCCACAACGAAGAGAAAATGGCTCTGGGCTCAGCAGGCAGATAAAGGGAAGGATGGGGAGAGCTGGGAAAAGGAAAACCAGTTTAGGATGATGGGATGATGCAGAAAAGGCTTGTTAAAAATTCTGTTTCAAATGAGTGTTGAAGGGAACTCGGGGGTTTGTCTAAACCCATTTTTGTGTGCGTGGAATGAGCTGATGCTCCATGGAAACGTGATCCTGGCGGAGCTCCCCGCTCAAACACTGCGGGAATGCTGATCCCAGAGCTGGAGCTGCTCCTGCCTGTCCTGCCCTGTGCCTGGAGACCCCGGGAATGCCGGGATGGGCTCCTGCTCCTTCCCACATGGGAGGTTGGTGCCTCCAGGACCATGAAGCCACAGCCTGAAGCTCATTCCAACAGCAGCATTTCAGGATATACAGCCCCCAAAAAAATGGTTTCAATTTTCCTCAAAAAAATGCCCATGTGCAGTTGAATTTATCTGGAGATTTTCCCTTTTTGTAGTGTTTTTTTAATGGGAAGAGAGTTCTTTTGTAGCTGCTCAAATAATCACCGTGGTGCTTGCCCGCTATGTCCTGTCAGAGCTGTTTGACCACCCCAGAATTATTGATTCTGGCAAAGCCTGCAAACCACAGACATGACAAATTCCCAGATAAATCCTGGCAGCCCCTGGGAATGACAGACATCTAATGGACTTCCAGAGCAAGATCAGCTTCGAGGGGCAGCATTTCAGCTCCTCAGATGTTCGACAGGCACACTCAGCTAAACTGGGAATGATAACAAGTATCCCAAGGCACTTGGAACAACCATCCCTGCTCCATGTTCTCCTTCCCCACTGCTCCTCCTGAAAAACAGCTTCTTAATGGATTTTTCTATAATAAACTTAACATCTCCAGATTTTATTTCCCACTTGAGGTCTAAATCATCTTTGCCATAAATGTAAAACAACTCAGCCAATGGTTTGGTGGGGCAGGTTTACATTATCATTTACATTATATTTACAATATATCATTCCAAGAATAATTTAGAAACCTGGGAAGTTTTCCTTCCCTATAAATCTGCTCGGCTCACTACTGAGATGGGCTGTGAAATGAGTGGATTCCCACTGGAAAATGGGAGCAGTGGAAACCTGAGAGCCAGGGGTTGGTTTTGATTGCTTTGCTACACTCCAAAATAATGTTTCTTGTAAGCAGGGGGTGGATGATCCATATTGGAACACACAAGATGGATCCAGAGTGGCTCTGGACTAGCCAGGATGTGGTGGAACAGCTCAGAGGGTGAGGAAGAGGGACCCTCTGAGCCTTCATCTCCTCCACCTTCCCTCACCCCCTCAGCACAGGGAAGGAAAATGTGAGCAGCTCCACAGGTGCTGGAGCAGGGCTGGGAAATCCATGGATAACAGCTCCACCTCCTTTAATCCATTGCTCCTGGGTTAGGTGGTGCTTGTGGGGCTCTCAGACAAGAGTTTGAGATACATGAGCACAGCAAACAGGGAATCCCACCTGGAGAGTCCCAGATCAGTTTCCTGGGAAGACTTCAGGATGGAGCCAAGACTGCCTGGACGGGAATCCTGCACCAGGGGAAGTTCAGGAAAAAATACGTCATGGAAAGAGTGGTCAGGCATTGGCACAGGCTGCCCAAGGCAGGGCTGGAGTCACCAACCCTGGAAGTGTTTAAAAATGTGGCATTTGGGGACATGGTTCAGTGGGAATGGTGGGATTTGGTCCAAGATTGATTGATGATCTTGGAGGTCTTTTCTAACCTGGATGATTCTGGGAACTCAGGAGGAAATTGAGCTGTTCTGAGCAGGGAGAACATTTCGCCTTCCTCTCCCTCTCCAGGTCACTCCTGGGATAAGCCAGACTGCAGGAATGGGAGCAGAATCACCACAGGTTTGGTCAGAGTTTGGATTTAGCTACTCCTGAGGTCACCTCAGAGAGTCACTGCCAGGGTGAGGTTTGTGCTCCCAAGCCCGACAAGGAGAATGGATGGATCCTGGGCAAGATTCCACCAGATTGTCCTCAAAAGCCATTCCCAGGGAGGAATTCTTGCAGATCAGACCTCTCCTAACACATTTTTGGGCTCATATTTTAGTTTTGGGAGGGTGTTGCAGACCCACATCCCTTTGGGGTGTGTGGGGTCATCTGTCTCACCTCACAAGTGACAAAGACCCTCCCAGCCACGAGCACACCCCACAAAGCCACCCACAACCAGACCCTGCGTGGGCTCCATGGCCGTGGCCTAATGCAGAGGGCGTTTAAACCAAAGATCTGGACCTGAGTCCAAGAACTGATCCCTTAAAATGCTCCTGGTTCTGGATACAGGGATCAGTAGAAGTTTTCGTCCCAAGGCAGAGCCCAGCAACCACCTCCCAACAATGCCCTGCATGGAGAGTTAATTCACCTCTGATAAACTTCCCAGCTTTCCACAACATCAACAGCCTCAAGGATTCCTGAAAAAGCAGGAAATTCCTTTACATAATTCCTCAGAAGTGACTTAAGGAAATGGATCATTTCACACTATGGAATTACAACAAAAATCCCAACAATCGTGGCCTCTGCCAGGGAAAGTCCACCCCCAAAGCTGAGGAGCTCTGCAATCCCAGGTGAGCAAACCAGGTACAAGCACCTCTCATCCCGAAGACTTTCCCACCACAGCTGTGCTCTGCTCTGAGCTGGGCTTTGTGGCCACAAAAAGGTTAACACAGGCCCCAAACAGGCCTCAAAAGGCCCCAAACAAGGCCTGCAGAGGCCCTTAACAGGCCTTAAACAGGCCCCAAACAGGGCCTAAACAGAAGTTGTGAACCAAGGGGTGAACAAGGTGTCCTAAACCCCACTAGTGTCCAGCAGAAACCTGGAATTTAGGATTAATGTTCCATAAATACAACACAGGGAAATGCACTTGGAATGCAATGATCAAATCTGCATCCTGAAATAGCAATAAATCACCTGGCCAAGGCCTTTCACTTCCAGCCTGGAATTATTCCCACTCTATCAAACAACTCCTTTCATCAACAGCTCCATCCTCAGATAATTTATGGGCCCTCCTTCCTGTCTGCCTCCCCTCATCTCCACAGAGACAAATGGATTTGGGACAGCATGGGAGAATTTCACTCTGTGGATTGTTAGAAATCTTCTGATTTCCAGCCTTGCTCCACTCAGGGCTGGTTTATATCTATTTGATCTATTTCCATGTTATCCCGTAATAGCTTTTCCACATTGGATATTATCCCCCAGATGTGTTTCTATTAAGAGCCATCACCCAACCTCTCCAAGTCATTTTGCACTCTTGACAAAGCAAAGCTTTCCATGCATGTTTTCCCAAGGCAGGTGCTCCAAGCTCCCTGATCCATCATTCCTCTTTCCTCATGCAACTTAAGACACGTTCTTAGGCCAAATCTGTTAGTTGGATAATCTGGTTCTTCGTGTGAATTAAAACTGAAGAAAATCAACACATTTTTGTCTTCTCAGAAGGGAATATTTGGGTTTCTTTTTCCAAAATCCTTTTTTGCATCCTTTATTTTCTTTTCAATTCTTTCAAAAAAGTTTAAAACCCCCTAAAGTTGGAATTCAACATTTTCTTTTATCAAAACAGAATAGTCTGCTTGATCCATTTTTTCTTCCAGTATGGGGAATGAAAAGAAAATTCATTTCCATTTCACTTTGTGGAATCACGGAGATGGGAATTAAATGAGAAATGAAGTGTTATAAGTGTTCACTTAAAGCAGAAGTGTTTTGGTTCCCTGGCGAAGTGGGAGATGTTCCTCCTGAAGTTCCTGGAGGCAGGAGGGCAGCTGGCACTGCCATTCCAGTGGTAGGATGGGACTGGGACCAGCACAGGCTTGTTGACATCCCTTGGGATCTGGGAGATCCAGACTTTTCCCAGGGAGAAGCTCCTATTTACAACAATCTGTGACAGATTTCGCAGCAAATTCAATCTTTGCCAATGCATGACTCGGTTCTCCTGCTGGGTTTAGATTCCCTTGCAAGACCCTTATTCCATTTCCCAGGAAATCATTCCTCTTCCTCATTCCCGGTGCTCCCTGCACCAGTCCGGAGGCAGATGAAACTGGGGCTTTGTGCTCCTGGTGTCTGTAGCCCTTCTCCCAGGGCTTGGATCTGGGGGCTTTTTCCAGCTGTGCTCACTCCCAGCACTGTCCCCACAGCTGGGGGGACCCCAATCCCTGCCCAGGGTGGGGAACTCTGGCTCCTGGAGGGCTGGGATCAGCTGAGATGGGAATTCTCTGCCTAGGCAGAGCTCCAGTCCCTGGGTCTGGGAGCACAATCCTCTGGACACCCATCCTGGCAAGGCCAGGCTGTGGAAATTACCCCTGGAAAACTTTTCCATTTCTCTATCAGTTCTGCTCCTTCAGGAATCCCCTTTGTGCACATTTCTGCTCAGAAGGATCCCAGTACCGAGCGGGGTTTTCCAGCTGGATCCTGGCCAGATCCCTGCTGTCTCCCAGCTGTTTCTGCCTCTCACCTGCACCCCAGACTGATCTTATCCCTCTCTTTTCCACCTGCCCACATACTCTTACTGTTACTTTTAAAGCTTCCCAAGCTGTTTCTTTGCTGTTCTCCTGCAAACACCCCCATTCCCATGGAACAGCCTCAAAGTCTTGGCATTTTCCCTCCCTGTTCCTGCATTTCCCTCTTCCAATCTTCATTTTAGGTGTATTTTCAACACTTATCAATTTAAAATGAATTCCTGCTCCAGTCCTTTCAGTGGAGAACTACTGAGAGATGTGTTTATCAATCCTTAGGCAGATAAAAGAATCCTTTTATCCAGCACTACAATCCACAGGCAAAGGGAAAAGGGACAATGGGAAGCTCTAATGTGGAGTCTCCCAGCATGTCCCACTCTTCATTATCCCAGTGGAGAAAAAATCAGAGCTTTTGGGCTGGGATTCATGAGATCAAATGTAGGCAATCATTTTAATTGGAATTAACTGCGCTGCGCTGGAAGTGTTGGCTCCACGGGAGCCTCCATTGAGGCTCAGAGGGAAGCATGGATGTGGAGCAGAACAGACCCAGGTGCCCTGACCCATATTCCCTGGATTGGAGTGGGGGCCACCAATGGAGCTGGAGGCCAGGCCAGCAGATCCCTCACCCCCAGCAATGGGCAAAGAAACTGGAAAAATGAGGGACCAGTAAATTCCTGCCATTAGGAAAGGGCTCCCTGCTAGATTCAAGGACACAGGAGGATTACTGATGGACTGGTCTTCTTTACAGAAGCATTTTGGGAAGCTTCTCCCGGAAAAGGGGACTCTCCCCTGTTTGGTGTCCCCACCCTCTGAAGGAGGCTGGCTGTGCACCAGGCCCTGTGCTGGCTGGCAAAGGGAGGCAAGGACAGAGCAGGCAGGAATCAGCCTTTGGAAGCATTGGAATGTGGTTTTGGAGGAGAGAATTGGGCAGGAGGTTTAGGGAGGCTCAGGGAGTGTCCCTCCCTTCCCACCACCCCTTTTTGCATCCTTCTGGTACCTCCTGGAGCAGGGCACGTCCTTCAGCTGGAGGGTGGAGGCTGAGGGTGGGGTCTGAGATTGGAAAGATGGGGATCCTTTCCCTGTGGGGATCCTTTCCCTGTGGCTCCAGAAATTCCTTCTGCACAATTCTCCCTCTTCTTCCTCTGGGACAGCAATTCCACCTCCCAGGAATGTCAAGGTGACAGCCCGAAGCTCACCTGGCTTGTGCCTTGATCCCTTTGGACACTGGGAACCCCAGGTCCTTCACAAAGCCACAAAGTGGAGAGGCCTCTGGAAGCTGCAGGAATTTTGCAGACAAGCTCTGCACAGAGTGACTCATCCAGGCTGGGCAGATCAGCCCATGGGTTTCTTTTTTATCCTGATTTTTTTCACCATCTCCTCCTCTTCAATCCCCAAAATAAAAAGTCTCCTCATGGGTAATTTGAGTGAAATCCTCAGGATGTTCCTCATGCTCTGCCTTTCCTCATCTCCTCCAGGTTCCCTCCAGGAGCAAGTTCCCACTAAAGTCCTGCTCCAATGACATCTCGTTCTGGCTTCAGGCATCCTGCTACAAATCCCAGGAAAACATCTCTTCTCCTGAAGGAGAGCCTTGGTCCCACAGATCTGTTGATGGAACAACAAGGATTTTCCCAATTTCTCAGGGAAATAGCCTGGAGGAAGTTCAAATTGGATATCAGGGAAAAATTCTTTGCTGAAAGAGTGATGAAGCCCTGGAACAGGCTGGGGTGGGGTCCCCATCCCTGGAATTGTTCAGGAAAGGAGCAGATGAGGCACTCCACTGTGTGGTTGAGTGGATATGGGGATATTTGGTAAAAGGCTGGATTGATGACCTTGGAATTCTTTCCCAGCCATAATGACTCTGTGATTCCATGTCTGGTGCACCTTCCAGTGATGCTCGTGGATCTTCTGTCCAGCTCTTTACTCGCAGAGGAAGTGCTTTCCCAAGTTACCATGGAGATGAGAGTGATGGAAAAGAACTCAGAGCAGATGGATGCATCCCAAGTGAGCTCCTGTTGGCTCTCCCAGAACAAAGGGAATATAAAGATGCACAGGATTGGAACAAAACTATGGAAATGATGGATATAAACACTGATATCCCAGGGATGAGAGTGAGGCTGTGAGGGAGGTCAAGGAGCAAAGGGAAAGAGGAGCTTCCAACTGGGAAATGAGGAAAAAATGAAGCTTTTTGGGATCCATGATGAACAAAGGGATTTAATCTTGAAAACGCCTTTGGGATTTTTTCCAGAGACATTGGCTGCTTTAAATAAAGTGATTGATTCACTCCAGAAATATGTCAGAAGTCGCCTTTCCCTGGTAAAATTCTTCCTTATGGAGAATAGATGGTAGAATATCACTCATGGCCTGAGGCTAATTAATGTCAGGAATGAGTGATCCCTGGGCCTCCTGCAAGGAGAAGCTTTACCCAGATTTTCTGGGATATTTTTCCCTGTGAGGGTGGAGAGGCCCTGGCACAGGTTGCCCAGAGCAGCTGTGGCTGCCCCTGGATCCCTGGCAGTGTCCAAGGCCAGGCTGGACGGGGCTTGGAGCAGCCTGGGATAGTGGAAGGTGTCCCTGCCCAGGGCAGTGGGTGGGATGGGTTTTAATGTCCCTTCCCACCCAACCCATTCCATGATTCCATGATTTGGTCTCCTCCACTAGAGCTGCTCATGAATTTGGAACATCTTTTTTAAGAACAGGGGCTTGAGATGAGGTCACATGGCCGGGATGCAGCAGGATGGATCCATGGGCAATTTGGGACTTATCCATCATGGAGAACACTGTAAGAACATGGATGTTTATCCCCAAAATAAGCTGCAATCCCCATTTGCCCCTCCTTGGTGTGTGGAGCAGAGTGGAGGCTCTTTTCCCATTTCCCAGGAGAGCCATGGTCCGGGGACACCCTGGACTGTGGGAATGGGCAGCTCCTGGTGGCTGGGGCTGGCAGTGGGACCCAGGAGCAGCACTGAGGTGTCTCTCTGGATTATGGGATTTCATAACAGGACCCAAAACCCCCCTACACCAATGAGATGCCTTTGGATGAGCAATGGGAATCATGGAATATGTGAGAGTGTCACAATTTGGGATCTCAGGGGGACAAGCATCCCTTGGGAATCCCCCACCGGCCTCTTTTTGTGCAGAGAACCAGGAACTTCCCCTCCAAGGATATCTATATTCCGACATGAGGCTGGGTGCATGAGAAGGAAGCAAAATAATTTTTTGGGAAGCAAAGATACCCTTCGGAACTCCCCATGGAATGGCCCCCGGGATAATTCAGGTGGGCAGGGACGGGTTTAGATGGGATCAGTGTCAGATGAGTTGTGACAGTGTCATTACCCCTCGTGCTCCATCCCCAGCTGCCTCTCTCCCAATCCCAAACTGCCCAAAGATTCCCTGTGGAGCAGGAGCTGTGTCTGCGCATGGATTTATCCAGGGCAGTGTGGGCCATGATCCCGACTAAACCTGCCAAGGACAGAGCAAATTATGTGGCAGCCAAGCCTGAAATTCCCATTTTAGCATCATCATTGCTCCACACTTTGCTGGGAAATCGCATGTTCCCTTTTTTTGTGGAATATTTCAATCCCTAATGATGCGCAGAGCTGCTGGTTGTTATCACCAGTGTAACACATCCTAAATCAGTGTCATAATCCAGGGATCTTAATGAGAAAATCATGGAGTTGTTAGGAGGCAGGAAAGTAGGGAATGGCTCGTGACTGGAAGAGTGATGTGTGAAGTGCCAATGTCTCTGCACATCTGTATCCATTACGTCAATCATCCACTAAAACATTCCCAGGAATGTTTTCCCTTCCCAGGGAAGCCCTAAAGGTTCGGGAGCCACATCCTGAAATGAGATACAAAGTTTGGAATGCAAGGGTCGTTAATGATCATTATGTTTAACGATAGGGAATAGCACAGGCGGGTTGCATGTTGTTCCCACGGGGAATTGGTGTTCCTGGTAATGCTGTGGTGCCAAAGCCCTGTGAAGGGGAACTCAAGGAACTGCTGGGCTTGGGGAGCTTCGGGATACATTTAGGAAAGTGTTTGGAAAAGGTGGGAGTCAGGATGGGTTTGTGAGGAGTAAATAATTCCAGACAAACACTATTCCTTCCTAATGGAATAACTCTGGGGCTGAGGAGAGAGGGACCAATAAATCCAATAAATCTGGGAGGGTTTTCAATGTGGTTTGGCTGGATGCAGTTTCCCAGGATGAATTATCATGAAGCCTTTTAATCCCGGCCTGGAGCTGAGCTTTGCAGGGTCTGTGCCTCGCAGAGCCTGTGTGAGGGTGGAGACTGGGGATGGGTATCCCAGGAAATTCCAGATCCACATCAGCTTCCCTCATCCTCTGCTTGACCTCTGCATGTCCCGAGCCCCTGCTGGCACCACCTGTGACACCTGTCAGGTGTCACAGCACTGGGGCAGTTGTGACTCCAGGTCAGAGCCAGCTGGAGGATTTATTCAGCCAGATTTGGGTGCTGCCCTCAGGTTGGTGACCAGTCACCTCCGCTAGGACGGAGCTGTCACTCGCAGCCTTCAGAGGACACGAGAAGCAAATCCTGGTGGGAAGCTGTGCCATGCTGCCATGGGATTTCATGGACACCCAGCACTGTCCTGATCCTGATGGGAAGGGGTCTGGCCCACAGGTGACCTGAAAATCCCTCTGAATCCTTTCATTTAGGACCTTAAAGCCCATACAGTGCCACCCCTGCCATGGACACCTTCCACTATCCCAGGCTGCTCCAAGCCCCGGCCAGCCTGGCCTCAGACACTGCCAGGGATCCAGGGGCAGCCACAGCTTCTCTGGGCACCCTGTGCCAGGGCCTGCCCACCCTCCCAGGGAACAATTCCTTCCCAATTTCCCACCTATCCCTGCCCTCTGGCAGTGAGAAGCCATTCCCCCTTGTCCTGACACTGACTGCCCAGGTAAAATTTCCAGGGTGTTGTTCCAGGACAGCTGTGGTTCACATCACTGACTTTGTACTCCTGGGGCATGAAAGAGCATTTGGAATTAGCCCCCACCAGGACCTCTGGGCCAGACTCTCAATCCTGATGACACAGGTGGATTTTCCTTCCCAGTGGGAAGAAAGGACTCATTAAAATGAGAACAGGACAAGCCAAAGATGCTGAGTTAATGACAGAAATGAACGGGCTTTAGGGAAGGATGAAAGGAATGTTCATGGAATCATGGTATCTTGGAATGGTTTGGGTGGAAAGGACCTTAAAGCTCATCCAGTGCCACCCCCTTCCATGGTGGAACTATCCCAGATTGCTCCAAGCCCCGTCCAACCTGGCCTCGGACACTGCCAGGGATGGGGCAGCCACCGGGAAATGTGCTGAGCTCAAGTGACAACACCAAAAACCTTCATGGGTTTTCACACTGACTCATCCTGATGCCAAGGGACACCTCCCTCTCCAGAAGAAAAAAAGGGTGTTTCAATCCATTCTCCGTGGTTTTGAAAGGAAAATAAAATCAGGTAAAATTCTACAGAATGTAAAAGATTTGATTCCATTATTCTGGAAGACACTGCCAGCCATACATTTTATCCCACTCCATTACTGCTCTGTCAAGGAATCATAGAAATGAATAGGATTCAATGAAGGCCCTATAAAGTGAGATAAAAGCAGGATGCAGCTCACATGGGGAAATGTGGGATTTCGAGACAGTTTGAGACAGCTGAGAATCAAATGTGCTCCCAAAAAAACACACTCTCTGGGGAAGAAAGAGGGAGAGAAGTGAAAATTGTTGCTTCACTGCCACCCACAGAAAGCTGGAGAATTTTTTAGGGAAGAGCTTGCACAAGCTGCTCCTTGGGAATCTGCAGAGTGGAAGAAATCCCAAATAACTTCTCTGCTGAGGGTGTGCTTATTTAGTCCTTTGTAGGGCACATCCCTGCACAGGTGGAAATCGTGGAATCCTGGAATGGTTTGGGTGGGAAGGGACCTTAAAGCTCATCCCATCCCACCCCTGCCATGGGCAGGGACACCTTCCACTGTCCCAGTCTGCTCCAAGCCCCGTCCAGCCTGGCCTTGGGCACTGCCAGGGATCCAGGGGCAGCCACAGCTGCTCTGGGCACCCTGTGCCAGGGCCTGCCCACCCTCCCAGAGAACAATTCCTTCCCAATGTGCCATCCATCCCTGCCCTCTGGCAGTGGGAAGCCATTCCCTGTGTCCTGTCCCTCCATCCCTTGTCCCAAGTCCCTCTCCAGCTCTCCTGGAGCCTCTTTGGGCACTGGAAGGGGCTCTGAGGTCTCCCTGGAGCCTTCTCGTCTCCAGGTGAACAATTGCAGCTGAAACACGCACTCCAAAAATTATGTCAGGTAAACTGAGACATCAAGGCCCTGTTTATCCAGATGTTTTCATCTTCAAAAGATATCACAACCTCATTAATGACAGCCTGACGTGTGTGAGACAGAAAACGCTGCTGTTCTGGATCCCTGAATCCGGAAAAAGTGGGAGCTACGGCTGAAGCAGGGATCTGCCTGTGGCAGGAACGTGCCCTGGAGCATTCCTGAGTCTGGAATGTGCCCACAGGAACCAGGAGCTCCACTTGTGGCGCCTCTTTTGGCTGTGGAGAGGTCACACTGGACAGGTGACCTGCTCTTCCCGTGGCTCTTCCCGTGGTTCTTCCCGTGGTTCTCCCCCTCTGTCCAGTGGGAGTAGAATGGGCACTCTGGGATGCTCTGGGATGAGCCCCATCAGCACACGGAGCAGCTCCAACACTCTGCAATTCGGGATATAATTCCAGGCAGGGTGGAGAGGAGCCTGTACTGAGAGCTCTCCTGTTCCATGACTCCTCCCCATCCAGCCCCTCCAAACAGCAGGGATTTGTTTTCCAACATTTTCTTTCCCAGGGCTGAGTGGGCTCTGCCGGATCCCATGGGAATGAGAGCCTGTTCTTCCCACCCCAAGAGGAGACAGCTCCTCTGGAAACACTTTTTCCTTGTTTAATTTGCATCTTGTCACTGGAAAACTGCCTCTCCACTGGAGTTTGGTTTTCACTGGGGATTTCTTGGATGGCTGCAGGAATTCTGCAGTCCAAGACCTTCCCGTGGCCTCTGGGGTCTTGGAAAGCCTCTGGGTCAGACAAGACGTGAGCTGATTCCCTCTCTCATCCCGAGGATTTTCATCTGGTTTCTAAATATTCCAGCGTTCTCCTCTCATTTAAATTCTTCCCAGATCGAAGGTTTTGGAATCAGCATAAAGAGCAGAAGGGAAAAAGGAAAAACAAGGAGAAGATATGAAAAGAGCTTCCCAAGGGACTGGGCAGTGACAAGGTCCTGGAGCTGCCAGTGCCTCTGGATATATTCTGAGTATCCTGCAGTGTCCAGCTCTGCTGAGGGTCACTGACACCATCACCAAGGAGTTTCCCTGGATCATCCCACCCTGGGTGACCTCAGCCACGGCTCTGGGAATGATGGGGCCAAAGGCTGGGACACTTCTCCCTTGGATTGGGAATCTTTGCCCTGGGAGTGAGCTCTGAACTCACCACAGCCATCCTTGTCAGTCCTTTTCCAGAAGTTCTTTTCCATCTCCCAGAGATCTTCTGGCAGCTTTGGTGATCCATGTGGGCACCAGCCCAGGAATGTCACTTCCAATGCTTTCCCAGTGACATTCCTGGGCTGGAAATCCAGGGAAGGAGGAGAACCCTCAGAACTGATCCTGGTGCAGTTGGAGGTGGGGATGGCTGGGCTGCCTTGGAGTGAGGGGGCATGGAAGGGCTGGAGCATGGAATGCTGGAATAACCAGGATGATGGGAAGGTATCCATCACTTTGCTGGCTCTGCAGCACCTGGATGACATCAGGGATGCCACCATTCAATAAAAACGGGAATTTTGGCACCTGGAATTCCATTATGACCAAACTAACTGGGAAACTTTTCCTGGGAAAATCTCTGTCCAATTCCAGAGTGCTCAGGAAGCTCTACCCAAGCTGAAGCTCTGGATAATCTCATCCTTCTGCCCCTCTAATGTTTTCCATAAATTCAGCTTTAAGGATTAGAAGGGGAATTTCTTCCTGGAGAGTCAAGCAGGAAGAGACCGGCAAGGTTTTCCTGGAAAGGAGCAGGGTGGGTGTGACTGGGGAGGGAAAGATGGGCCCAAAGGCAGCAGTGGAAGTGTTAAAACTCAACCAGGGTTAGACCTCACCCAGGACTAAATCTGCACCAGGGGTTAAACTTCACCCAGGGCTAAACCTGCATCCAGGACTAAACCTGTACCAAGGGTTAGACCTGCACCCAGGGCTAAACTAATCACCAGGGCAAAGCCTGCACCCAGGGTTAAACCTGCACTTAGGGCTAAATCTGAACCCAGGGCTAAACCTGAACCCAGTGTTAAACCTCACCTAAGGCTGGACCTGCACCCAGGACTAAATCTGCACCAAGGGTTAGACCTGCACCCAGGGCTAAATCTGTACCCAGGGCTAAACCTGACCCTGGGCTAAACCAATCCCCAGGGCTAGACCTGCACCCAGGGTTAAACCTGACCTTGGGGTTTGCTGAAGTGCTTTAAGGCGGTGTTTGCCAAGTCCTCTGGCTCAGCCTTTCCCAAACATTTCCAGCAGTTTGTGCTATTCCCAAACATTTCCAGCAGTTTGTGTTTGCTGGGATATTTTGGGAGGGGCCCTTTGTTTTTTTCATTCCTGAACTGGCCAAATATTTGCATTTCATTATCCCTCATTTGCATCCAGGTGTTGCTGGGGGTAATTTCCTCTCCTTTCTTCCGCCTCTGGAAAAAATTCCACATTTTATCCTCGGAAATTGGGGTTGGTCCTATGGGGCAGGTGTGGCTCTCCATAAAAAACAGCTGCAAACCAAGGGAATTTGGGAGAGGGGGCTCAGAGGTGAGAAATGATCCAGGGATGAAGGCCAGGAAATAGGGCGGGGGTCTTAAAGTGAACTGGATAAGGGAATTTTTTGGGAAAACATAACATAAGGAAAAATTAATTCCAGAGGATTTGTGGGAGTAGCACAAGGAAAATTTATGGAGTGTATCAGGTCAAAGCATCCCAGTGCAGAGGAGCTGCTCCATGAAAAGAGGGTGGAAACTGGGTCAGTTTGGGGGAAAAAAACAGGAATATTTCCAGGTGTAAAAAGCAAGGGAAGGGCAGGAGAAGGGAAACAACCAACAGGGACATGAGGAGTGCTGAGAAATCCTTCTGTAGGCATCTGAAACAGGAAAAATCCATCTGCTACTCCTTGGGCAGGGAAAATTCCCAAGGGAATGCACAAAGGGAAGTGTCTGCTGCCTTCCCTCTGCCTTTGCAGAGCTGGAATGCTCGGGATGGAGAGGCAGAGCTGTGGGAACGGGGCTGGAACAGGAAAAGCAGGGAAGAATTGCAGAAATTTGTGATTCTCACATGCTCTGAACCTGCCACAGTCCAGCCCTGAGTGCTCCAGGCAGGCCGGAGCTGCTCATTCCTGTCTCCATGAGCACCTGGAAAAGGAGGAGGGAGGCTTCTGGATTCTGTTTCCAGGTCCGGAGGCTTGGAGAAGACCAAGAAACCTTGGGAGGAGGGATATCCATGGGATAAGAGGGAATTCAGCCTGGAAGGGATCTCAGGGGGTCCCTAATCCTGTCTTGGGCTCAAAGCACAGTGAGCCACAAGATCGGGACAGTTTGGACAGGGCTTTATTCAGTTTGGGCTTGGCTTTATTCAGTTTGGGCGGGGCTTTACCCAGTTTGGGTGGGGCTTTATCCAGTTTGGGCGAGGCTTTATCCAGTTTGGGCAAGGCTTTATCCAGTTTGGGCTTGGAAATCCCCAAGGATGGAGCCTCCCAAGATGCTCCAGAGCCATAGGGATCAGCTGTGATGATGCCGAGAGGTCTCATTGTTACCTGGTACCTTTGGGGGCTCTCCCCCAATCTCTCATTTGCAGGTGAATATTTTGGGGTCTTGAATTTGAATTTTGGGGTCTCAATTTTGGAATTTGCTGCTCCTGGGTCCCACTGCCAGCCCCAGCCACCAGGACCCACCAGGACACCCACAGTCCAGGGTGTCCCCAGACCACGGCTCTCCTGGGAAATGGGAAAAGAGCCTCCACTCTGCTCCACACACCAAGGAGGGGCAAATGGGGATTGCAGCTTATTTTGGGGATAAACATCCATGTTCTTACAGTGTTCTCCATGATGGATAAGTCCCAAATTGCCCATGGATCCATCCTGCTGCATTCAGCCACGTGACCTCATCTCAAGCCCCTGTTCTTAAAAAAGATGTTCCAAATTCATGAGCAGCTCTAGTGGAAGAGACCAAATCATGGAATCATGGAATGGGTTGGGGTTTTTTTTAGGGACCATATTGGATTAGGATTGCATGAAGGCAAAGCCTTTTCTGGGGGGATTTTCCAGGGGGATTTTGCAGGGTGCAGCCTCCATCCCTCATGGAGGTGGCTGTTCCAATCTGAATTAATCAGCACTTGTCTGACACTAAAACTCCAAGTGCTACATCCATCAGATTTCTCTTGGAAAGAGATTAAAACACAGCAAGAAGAACTGCAGCTTTCCCTCCATCCAAAAACCAGACAAGTTGGGGGTTTATTCCTTTATTTTGAAAGCTTTGTAAACAGATCCAAAGCCCACCCTGACCATGCTGGAGCCAGACCTGGAAGAGCCAGGAAGCCTTTCCAAGGGGATAAGTCCCTGCAGGAGTCCCCACATGTGTCTGGGGTGGTTTGTTTCCCCAAACATCCCAAGTCGCTTCCTTGCTTCCCTGTCGGGGACAATTTGTTTCCCAACAGCACTCAGAAAACAGGGAAGGTCTTCCCTCCTGCTGGGAATGCCTCCAGCTGCTCCCTGGAGCAGCAGCAGGAGCTGGCCAGCTTCCAGCCTGCCAGGATTTCAGCTGAAGTGAATGAGCTTGGAAAAAACCCAAGCATCTGCTGCAGATTATCCAATTTCTATCCCTCTTTCATTTGGCAGCTGGGAGCTCCGGCAGCTGGGCTCAGAAATTGTGGGAGCTTTGAACTCCTTTAAAAACCCTTTGGATTGGGAATTCTGGGCTCTTTCCTTGCTCTCTGCCCAGCTCAGGCTGGTTTAGGATTTCGGAGGCTGCCCCAAAATGCAAGATTCAAGTCCAGCACTGCCAGCAGGGACCTTCCAGAGTGAAATTATTCCTTTAATCCCTGGGGAAATTATTCCTTTAATCCCTGGGGAAAACAGGGAATTCGTGGGTATCCTGCAAACTCCGCGCGTTATCCACCTGCCTGGGCAGGGATTCATTTCCTGTGCTGTTCCATTAGGAGAATTCAACTCCATTTTTGGTTTGGGGTGAGGTGCTCTGAGCCCCAGCAGCAGCTGGAGCATCCATGATGGGCTCTGCCATGCCCACTTTGCTCCTCAATATCCACACTGAGCTCTAGGGAATGTGTTTGGATGTGTTTATAGGGCTGCAGCCCCACGGCTGGACTTGGGTTTAAGTGGTCCCAACCCCATCCCTGCCCCTGTTCCACCTCCTGCAGCATTTCCATCCCAGCCTTCCCTGACTCCCACTCTTCCCTGAAGAGGAGCAGAGCCACAAAACATTTTAGAGCCCATTTTCCCTGCTTCCCTATTTCTTCCCTGTTTCTGAGGGACAGGGAAGTGTGAAACCTCCCTGCTCTGCTTTCCAGCTCGATGCCGCCACGGCCCCACTCAAATATATTTTGATATCCCCCGAGTTATTCTCTGCAACTCTTTATTTATTTAGTGGGATGAAGGATTCATTCTCTCCCGGACTAACGGAGCCCAAGGATTCCCACCCGCAGCTGCCCTGCACTTCATCGTCGGCTGCTGGAATTGTTTGCATCCATTCCGGAGCTATCGCACTTCATTCCTGCCCAATAGATTTTTATTTGGGAATAAAATGAAAATGTGATAGCACATGGAAAGTTAAGAAGTGGAGAAATCCATAAATTACTTTTATACAGTGGAGCTGACATGAGTGTGCTGCTCTGGCCTTAACCAGTGCTCAGCCAGACTCAAGTTTGAGCTTGGTTTTAAGGAGTGCACAAATCACCTGGAGTTTTCTCTTCCCTAAAAATCCTTTCCTAATAATCCTAATTATTAGCCAGGAATGTCTTTACACCACCAGTTCTGCCCTTGGAGCCCTGCTGGGTTTGGGGCACCCCTCCCAGTTCATGGTTCCTCAACCCTCCTATGCATCCACATCTCATTCCATGGGTGGAAATCACTTGGAATGTTCCTGTGTGGCAGGAGATGTTTCTGCTGGACAACAGGAACTTTGGGAAGTCGTGTGGGACTGGTGGAGACCCTTCATGTGCTGCCCTTGAGCTCTGTGCCCAGGCAGGGGCAGGGACAGGGAGGAGAGGATGGGAGATTGGGCAGGAGCTGCTTCCCCTCATGGGAAACACATGGACAAACCTTTCCTGGAGGCTTCCATTCCCTCCTTGGCAAGACTCTGCCATCAGAACTTGTGGAAATGGAAATAGAATCATGGAATCATGGAATGCTTTGGGAGGGAAGGGACCTTAAAGCCCATCCAGTGCCACCCCTGTCATGGGCAGGGACACTTTCCACTATCCCAGGCTACTCCAAGCCCCGTCCAACCTGGCCTTGGACACTGCCAGGGATCCAGGGGCAGCCACAGCTTCTCTGGGCACCCTGTGCCAGGGCCTGCCCACCCTCCCAGGGAACAATTCCTTCCCAGTATCCCATCTAACGCGGCCGCCGGGCAGTGGGAAGCCATTCCCTGTGTCCTGTCCCTCCATCCCTTGTCCCAAGTCCCCCTCCAGCTCTCCTGGAGCCCCTTCAGGCACTGGGAGGCCACAATAAGCTCTCCTTGGAGCCTCTCTTCTCCAGGCAGAACAATCCCAATAGCATTAAAAACCATCTCTTTTTTTCCATTGAGTTAAAAATTACATTCACTGGATTTTTAAATATTTGTATTAATTATTCCGAGTCATTGGCTGTATTCCATGATTAATAACTCCAGCAAAGTTCTTCCAAAGTTCCTCCTTTGCTGTAATTGACTTTTTTGGAGCCATTACCTTGAGGGGTTTTGCTCCTCAACTCATACCTGAGGGGTACAAGGACAGGGAGGGATTCAAGGGATATGAAGGATGTGAGGGATACGAGGGATATGAGGATGTGTTGGAACAGCAGGATTTGGGATTTCCAAGCTGTTCCTCTGCTCCATATGGACAATAAAGGATGTGTTGAACATAAATGAAGGACTTTACCCCAAGAGAGCAGTGTGTGAGCAGAAATGGTGGGAATTCTCCACCCGGATCATCTCCTGGAGGAACACACTGCCCCCACCCTGCTCACAGAGCTCTGAGCAGCTGGAGGGGAGCATTCCAAGGAATCTCCCTGCCTGGAAGCCCAAGGGCTTTGGATCAGGCATTCCGACCATGGAGCATCCAGCAGGGCATGGGACCAGTGAAACTCCAGGATGTGCAGAGCCCACCATGGGAATCCTCGGAGATGGAAAGAGGAGAGCAGGACCTGTCCTACCAAAGGGGATGGGATGGATGTGGGAAGGAGCGGGAGCCTCATCCCCTTCATCCTCCCTGGGTACGGATTCACCTGCCAGGGGTGGGATGGATGTCTGGTTCCATCCCAGTTCCTGAGATGCTGAGGAGGAGAGTCAGGAGGAAAGGATCCAAAGCTGTTGGGAATTTTTGGCTGGCTCACCTTGATTTCTTCTTCTGTTTTTCCCCCTCGTTTGCCTTGAACCAGAATCCCTGGATCAGTTCCGAGGTGTTTGTCAAGCCCTTGGACGTCCTCCATGAAAGGCCCAGATTCATGGGAATGATCCCATTATTATTATTATTATTGTTATTGCTATTGTTATTGTTATTTGCATTATTTGCATTATTTGCATTATCCCACTGGCCTGTGGGAGATGGATCTGAGGACAAACATCCCAGGAAAAGAGCTCAGGAAGGAGAGACAAATCAGGAACAGACCCTGGATTTCTCCATCTCTCCCTCAGTCTCTCATTTTCCAGTTTTACCTTTTCCTAGAGGAGAAGACTCCAAGGGAGAGGAGCTTCCTCCAGCAGAACAGCTGGAGGCAGGGAAAAAGCAGGATTTATCCTGGGATTGCTGCTAAGGAGGGGAAGGTCAGGAGAGCCCTTTGGAAAAGCTGGATGAGGTTCCCACCACGGAAACATCTGGCAGCACTTCCCAAGAGCACGGGAGTCTCCCACAGCTGCAGCATCCACTGGCCTTGAATTTGGGAGAGAAAATCAGTGGGAAAAATAGGAACAGAGTAAACAGCCCCTATTCCCAAAGTTTTCATGACTTGATGCCCAACTCCTGGGAGCCCTCCTGCCACCAGTCAAAGGCTGAATTCTGGATGCTGCTCCGAGCTCGTGGCAAAGGTGGATTGACGGATCCTGAGCCTCAGGACAACACAAGGAGAGGAAAATCCTCCCAGCCCAGGAACGCTGGAGGTCACCACAACCGCGGAGTGTCTGTGGGGTTTGTTTGTGCTTTTTTCCACACAAAAGTGCTCCAATGGTTTCGGCTAAAATAGGACTTCCTTCAGCGTTTTCCAGCATTCCTGAGAAAAGAGAGATGAAACTTTTCAGGGAAAAAGAGGGAGGAGAGTTAGTGATTGAATCCATTCGTTTTCCAAGTTTTCAGGTATTTTTTACCAAACAGACCACATTTTCCACAAGAAAAACAGAACAAAAGGAATTTATAAGGGATCAGCACCCTGCCTTTCCTCTGGTAATCCATGTTTTCCCAAGCAGAGCTGTCCCTGGAGAAGGAATTGCACCTCTCCTGTTTGCTCTGGTTGTATGGTTCCCAAATGAAACCCTCATTTCCACTGGGAGCATCTCCCAGAGCCAGGGAAGGATGCAGGATCTGTCCTTGGCCCATTCAGAACTGGGCAGGAGAAGAGGCAATTCTGACATTTCACTGCATTTTTTTCCAATAAAAATGGAATAAGAATCCTTTTCAGATTTTAGGAATCTTTAGGCAGCAAATAAATACATTTTGGCTCTTGGGAAAAAAATTTGAGATTTCTGTCATTCATGTTTTCATCACAAAATGTTTTTTCCTTTTTTTTTTCCATGTGGAAAGATGAGTATTTTCAGGAGAAATTAAATTGTGCTGAAAAGCCACCAAAGGAAGGTTTTGATAAGAAAAACACGGCCTGGAACTTGGTGACATCCAGAAATCTCCAGGTTCCAACATTGGGACAGGACACCCAGGCAAATCCTGCCAGGATTTGGGGCAGGATGGGAATTCCAAACCATTCCCGCAGGTGTTTTGTGCAGGGAAAATGGGATCAGCCAGTGCTCCGGGGCTGAAGGGCCCAGATCTGCTCAGTTTCCTGACTCTGATTTCATCCACACTTGGGATCCCTGGAGAAGAAAGCTTTGGACTGGAAAGGTTACCTCTAATGCTGGATTTGTTTTTTAACATCAGGGATGGCCCTGGATCCCTGGCAGTGTCCAAGGCCAGGCTGGACAGGGCTTGGAGCAGCCTGGGACAGTGCAAGGTGTCCCTGCCCATGGCAGGGGGTGGGACTGGATGAGCTTTAGGGTCCCTTCCCACCCAAACCATTCCATGATTCCATGATCTTGGAGTGCCATTGTGGGCACAACTCATGGAATGGGACAATCCATGATCTCCTTATGGAATGGGACAATCCACAATCCTGTGTCCCTTCACCTTTCAACTGCTCCAAACAGCTCCAAACCAAACCAGCCTGAACCCAATCAATGCATAACCAGTGGCATGCCTCAGTTCTGCTTCCCTTTCCATTTCTTCCAGGGAAGAGACAGTCTGGAAGCATTTGGGTCCAGGATATTATTTGAAGCCCCCTATTATTTGTTTCCCCATTTTCTGGTTCAGTTATTTCCGCTCCTCGCTGTTCCAAGTGCTTAGCGGGCACTTGGACACACTACATCCTGAGCCACCTCCGAGCTGTGCCCAACAGGAAAACTTGGGAATTGCCTTTGGCCGAAGGCTGTCACTGTACAGGTCATGGGGAGCATCCACTGAGGTTTCTGCTTTCTTCTTCCTGACTTTTTTTCACAGTTTGAACATTAGATCCCAAAATCCCAGGATGGGTCGGGTTGGAGGGAGCACAGAGGGTCACCGGTGGCACCTCCCTGCTCCAGCAGGGCCATCCCAGAGCACGGGGCACAGCAGTGTGTCCCCACAGCTCTGCAATATCCCCAGGGAGGAGACCCCACCTCTCTCTGGGCTCTGCTCAGGGCTGGGCACTGCCCAGGGCAGGAGTTGTGCCTCCTGTGCAGGGGAATTGCTGGGCTCAGCCCCTGCCCGTCCCTCTGGTGCCACTGCTGGGCCCCGGAGCAGAGCCCGGGCCCTGCCCTGAGCCCTCCCTGCAGCCAGGGACACCCAGGGCTGAGGGCCCCTCTCGGCCGGGGCTCCTCTCGAGGCTGAGCAGCCCCAGCTCCCTCAGCCCTTCCTGGGCACGGAGATGCTCCAGGCCCTTTCTCAGCCCCGCAGCCTCTGCTGGCCCCGCTCCAGGAGCTCCCTGGCCCTGCTGTGCTGAGGAGCCAGAGCTGGACACAGCGCTCCAGAGGTGCCTCCAGGGCTGGCCAGAGGGGCGGGATCTGAACACAATCCAGGATGAACCATTTCTGCCAAGGGCTCTTTTGTTCTTCAGAACATCCCCGGCAATTTTGCTCCCTGAGAACGCTGCTGGGTAGGGCTGCAGCAGAACAGGGATGCTCTGCTGGAGCAATTAGGGATCTGACAGTCCAAGGAGGAAAGTGAGGATCAGCTAAAAAGGGCAAAAAGTGCTCTCTGTACTCCAAAACCTGAGCAGGGAAGGAAAAGGGCCTGATTTAAACCCAGCAAAGACTCTGGGAATCCATCCTGGGAAGACAGAAGTGTCAACAAGCCAAGTTCATAACCCTGGAGCCAGAGAAGGAGCCCATCAGTTCTGTGTGAAGCTGATGAGGCCACAGCTGACCCAGGGGGATCCCGTAGAATCAATAGTGCCTTGGAAGCCTTTCCTGCAGCGTTCTGCTCATGTCTGGCCCAGGAGGAGTCGGGAATCTTTCATCCGTTTTTCCTCCACACTTCCTGCGCACACATCCAAGTGGCAAAGGTCAGACATAAATATTCCAGATGAGCAAATCCAAAGATCTATAGCTGAGGTCAGGCAGCAGAATTCCTGAGGGACACAGGGTTTGCAGATGTTTGCAACATTCCTGCAGCACAGCAGCTCTCAGCTCTTCCCCGGAATGTGGAAATCTGAGTTTGGGAGCTTCAGGGAACTCCCTGCTGGGGGGCTTTCTGCTGGAAAGTGGAATCGTGGGCTCCCAAGGGATATTCATGGGGATATCCCCCCACAGCCACTGCGAGGGGGATATGGGGCATGGAGACAGCAGGGATGTGTCCTGCTCCACACAACGAAGTTCAGGTTGGCACAAGCAAGGCTCTCCCCAGTTTGGACATTAATTGTCACACCAGAAAAAGGACACAGATGGCAGTGACACCTTATCGACCACTGCCAGCTCTTCCCCAGCCTTCCTGGAGGTCCCTGTGTGACACTTTTGGGGGATGCAGGAGATGACTGAGCTCAACACAACTCCAGCCCCCACCAGCCAGAGCCTCCTGGAGCCAAACCAGCACCCAAGCCTGGCCTTCCTCTCTCATCAACCCCCAGAGCCCATTTCCAGCTCCAACCGTGTTTGCAGCTTTCTATTTTAGCATCCAAAATGTGTGGAACAAATATTTATCCCACTAATAACTAAAATTAAACACCGGATGTTTGTTTGTGAACA
Source organism: Gymnorhina tibicen (assembly GCA_013399875.1). Classification (NCBI taxonomy): domain Eukaryota; kingdom Metazoa; phylum Chordata; class Aves; order Passeriformes; family Artamidae; genus Gymnorhina; species Gymnorhina tibicen. The sequence goes on along the minus strand of VXAZ01005975.1, from coordinate 644,731 downwards.
CACTGGGATGCAGCAAATTTTGGGAGCTCCTTCATCTCCATTCCAATAATGAAGAGTGAGCAACACCCTCAGGCACAGGGTGGGATTGTTGGGGGGTCTGGGCAGGGCCAGGAGCTGAACTGGATCCCTTCCAACTCAGGATATTCCATGATCCTGTGACCTACGCATAGCCCAGAGCTGAGGATTTCACAGCAGCAAAATCCTTGCTGAGGGACACTTTATCCCAGGGCTGGCAGGCAGGGAATGCTGGCTCTGCTATGGACTCTAGGACATGACCATCATGGCCAGTTAATTCCCAGTTACTGCCCAGTTAATGCCCAGTTAATGCCCAAGGACCACAGGGCAGGTGAGGCTCACACAGAGTCCGATCTCCTCCTGCTCTGGCGGTTCATTATCCCAATCCTCACCCGATTCCCAGTGCACTCCTAAAAGCAGCAGCCACCTGCACTTGCTGCCACTCGTTAACGACACCCTGGATTAATTAGGAATGGTGAAAAGCTGGTGGCTGTGTGAGGGCGGGCACTGAACCTCTCTGGTTAATGTTTCAGTCTAGTCATTGAAGCACAGGAGCCCTGAGCAAATCACCTCCTTAATGACCACATCATCATCATTATCGACATCATCATCATCATCATCACGGTGCAGTCATTAGGAGGGGATGGGAGCAGGCGGAGCTCCGACATGAGTAACAAAGGGATGAACAGCCTGTGCCCGGGGATCGGCCACAGCTCCCGCTGGCCTCCGGGGCGCTCAGAAGGGTCGCTGTCTGCACAGTGCCACTCCTGTTCTGGAGACAGCCTTGGGGACATGTTTGTCCTGCAGGTGACAGGTGACAAAGCAGAAATGCTGCTGGAGTGGCGGGGCAAGACACGGCCTTATACCGGAATGATCGGCTCCGAATTAAATCATGTAATGGTCCCATCAAAATGCCTCTATTTAATAGCCCGGGATTGATTGCTCCCATTTCCTGCAACTCCATCCTCTGTCCTGCCAGGAATAAAAGCAGGCAATGACTTTTAAACCCAGAGCAAATGGCACTTTCTGTTCCCTGGGAGTGCTGCGGGGACAGCACGAGTGGCTCTGGCTGCGCTGGTGTGACAAGGAGCCTTCATCTCTTCCGTCAGCGTCTCCAAGGTGGATGAGCTCCAAAGATAGCCACGGACATGACAGCCTGTCGGGGAGCACAAGCTGCTCCAGCCTGGCCTGTGATAGAGTACCACTGAGAGGGACAATAAATAATTGACAGTGCTGGGGATTAATAGAAGTGTCAGAGCACAGAAACCTCGGCCAGAGCTGCATCCGAGGTCTCTGCAGGGATGGAAAAGCTCCACATCCCCGGTAAACTCAGAAATTCTGGAAGCCAGCTGGGGCTTGGGAGTCCTCAAGTGCCCCGCAGGTGTCCCCCATGTCCTGTCATCACCTGAATGTGGAAATGCTGCATTAGTTTGATGTCACTTTTAGACTCCAGTCAGGCCTGTGCAGGATCATTCTGGTTTATTTTATTGTTTTAAAATGAACCTGTGTGTCCCAGCCCGCGGCTGTTACCCACTGTGGTTATCAAAATCACACAGTCCTGGAATATCCTGAGCAGGAAGGGACCCACAGGGATCATCCAGCCCAGCTCCTGGCCCTGCCCAGACACCCCAACAACCCCACCCTGGGCATCCCTGGCAGCGGTGTCCAAACGCTCCTGGAGCTCTGGCAGCCTCGGGGCCGTGCCCATTCCCTGGGGAGCCTGGGCAGTGCCCAGCACCCTCTGGGGAAGGAACCTTTTCCTGATCTCCAGCCTGAGCCTGCCCTGGCCCAGCTCCAGCCGTTCCCTGGGTGCTGTCCTTGTCCCAGGGAGCAGAGATTGGAGCTGCCCCTCTGCTCCCCTCAGGATTTCCCCTGGATTGGCACCACTTGAGCTGTGCTGGGACAAATCTCTAGGTTGCAGTCCCAAGTGCTTTCCCTGGATGGGCACAAAACTCGACCTAAACAAGGTGTGGTAGAAAGCCACCCAAGGAAATGCTGAGGGCATTTGCTGTCCCAGCAGCAGGAAGCTCAGGACCTTGGGAGAAAGGGATTTGCTCTGTTTGTATCCCATGGGAAATGGGTACAGCCACATTCCCAGCTTGGAGCTGAGATAAAAGAGTGATGGAGATGAGACACACAGGAAAAATAATCAGGGATGTGGCCACAGCTTCCACTTGGACTGTGTCTCCTTCTCCGTGAATGAATTGGGATTTTACGAGGTACAGGGAGCCGAGTAGTGAGGGAGATAAAAGTTAATGAGGGAAATTTCTGTAATGAAATAAGCAGGGAGAAAAAGGCAAAAGAGACTTTTCCTGAGGTCTTAACCGGTGATGCCCGAGGCAAAGGAATTTCCTCCGCTGTTGTTTCAGCCTTCACCAAAGGAGTGGGTGACAATGACAGGGCAAACAAACGGCTCCGGTGGCAAAGGGGACAGAATTTACTCTGCAGCAGGAGAAGGATGGGGCAGGGAGCTCTTAGGGCCATTAGGGGATCCCAAATTGCCTGGCCCTGCAACATTCTTTGTGTGGCGCTTCAAAGAGGCTGAATCAATCTCGGAGCACTTGGCTTTTTTCTTAGAATGTGTGTGGAGTAAATTTGGGAGGTCTGGAAAAAATAAATGCTAAGGCTATCTTTAAAAAAAGGATAAAATGGGGATCTGTTGCCCAGCCAGACGCCTGAAATACCCGGGAAAAAATGGGAATGTATTATCTGGCAAAGTGCTTGTGAACACCTGGGAGATAACGAGGCAGGGAATTACAGCCAAGTTTGATTTGTCAAGAGCAAATCACGTAAAATCAATTTAAAATGCCCTTTCATGGCAGCACAAACAGGCCTCGTGCTCAGGTGAGCAGTGATGGATGGCACAGATCAGGATTCCAGTGAACAGGAAAACTCGGCTGCCCTGGGGAGAGCACAGGGAACACCCAGAACTGCAGGAAAATATCCCAGGATGTCTCTTTGTGGTGGGGAAGGACAGGCACCGCTCCAGAGGTGCCTGTTCCACTCCACACATCCAAGCCTTTGCCCGGAAAGCTGAGTGTGGATGCGGCTGAGCTCAGGGATGAGGCGGCCAAGTTTGGAGGCGCAGGAGTGGGAGCAATCAGGAAAACGGGATCTTTGAAGGAAATCAGAACTGTCGCCACTGGAAGCCGGGAGGTGATGAAGGGCGACACGGTGCCACTTGGGATTGTGGGAAAGGAGCTGCATAGGTGACAAAATATCCTGTCACCTGAGACTGGAAACAGAAATGAGCGAAGAGCGGTGACAACAGGTGGAGCTGTGACAGTGGGTGGAGCAGTGACAGTGGGTGGAGCAGTGACAGTGGGTGGAGCAGTGACAGTGGGTGGAGCAGTGACAGTGGGTGGAGCAGTGACAGTGGGTGGAGCAGTGACAGTGGGTGGAGCAGTGACAGTGGGTGGAGCAGTGACAGTGGGTGGAGCAGTGACAGTGGGTGGAGCAGTGACAGTGGGTGGAGCAGTGACAGTGGGTGGAGCAGTGACAGTGGGTGGAGCAGTGACAGTGGGTGGAGCAGTGACAGTGGGTGGAGCAGTGACAGTGGGTGGAGCAGTGACAGTGGGTGGAGCAGTGACAGTGGGTGGAGCAGTGACAGTGGGTGGAGCAGTGACAGTGGGTGGAGCAGTGACAGTGGGTGGAGCAGTGACAGTGGGTGGAGCAGTGACAGTGGGTGGAGCAGTGACAGTGGGTGGAGCAGTGACAGTGGGTGGAGCAGTGACAGTGGGTGGAGCAGTGACAGTGGGTGGAGCAGTGACAGTGGGTGGAGCAGTGACAGTGGGTGGAGCAGTGACAGTGGGTGGAGCAGTGACAGTGGGTGGAGCAGTGACAGTGGGTGGAGCAGTGACAGTGGGTGGAGCAGTGACAGTGGGTGGAGCAGTGACAGTGGGTGGAGCAGTGACAGTGGGTGGAGCAGTGACAGTGGGTGGAGCAGTGACAGTGGGTGGAGCAGTGACAGTGGGTGGAGCAGTGACAGTGGGTGGAGCAGTGACAGTGGGTGGAGCAGTGACAGTGGGTGGAGCAGTGACAGTGGGTGGAGCAGTGACAGTGGGTGGAGCAGTGACAGTGGGTGGAGCAGTGACAGTGGGTGGAGCAGTGACAGTGGGTGGAGCAGTGACAGTGGGTGGAGCAGTGACAGTGGGTGGAGCAGTGACAGTGGGTGGAGCAGTGACAGTGGGTGGAGCAGTGACAGTGGGTGGAGCAGTGACAGTGGGTGGAGCAGTGACAGTGGGTGGAGCAGTGACAGTGGGTGGAGCAGTGACAGTGGGTGGAGCAGTGACAGTGGGTGGAGCAGTGACAGTGGGTGGAGCGGGGACAATGGGTGGAGCGGTGACAATGGGTGGAGCTGTGACAGTGGGCGGAGCAGTGACAATGGGTGGAGCGGTGACAATGGCTGTGTTGTGAGGCGGTAGTGAGGGGAAATTCCCAGTGAGGAAAGACAGTGGGGGATTTTTAAGGTGTCTTTCACTGGGAGATTTGGTGCAAAGGTCTGAGCTGACCACACGGGATTCTCTTGGGATAGCAAAATTCTGGTTTCTTCCTGCCCCGTGTGCAGGAATTCCGTGATTCCCTGACACTCTTGGCACCACTGGAGCAGCACAGCAGGATCCGCCTCTGCCACAAATTCCAACCAAGTGTGGCCAGTCCTGTTTGGGAGACACCACAGACTTCCCCCAGGGATCTGGGAATCCCTAGGAACCTGGGAATGTCCTTGTCTCCCTTGGGGGTGCTTCACCTCTGGGCTGTTTCCCTTTCCAAGTACTGCTCAGGAATGTTCCTTGGGCACGTCCAGGGCTGTGCTTGGGGTGTGACACCACCTTTATGCCCTGCCTTGGGTCCCTGCCTGGGGCTCCAGCCAGGAAACCTTGGATTTTAGCAATTTATTCAAAGAATGAGAGAGAAAATTCCCTCTACTGAAAGCTCCACATTTGCATAAAGAAATAAATCAGTTTTGTTTGTTTGCTGGATTCAAGAGAAACTCACTGGAGGATGAAGGTGACCACAAAGAGCTCTGAACATGGGAATTGTGGTGCCAGATGTTGCAGAGGTGAGCTGTCACTGCAGCTGCCCAGTAACCCCTGGGCATCTTCTCTCCTCACAGAATCCCAGTTTGGGTGGGAAGGGATCTTAAAGCCCATCCAGTCCACCCCTGCCATGGGCAGGGACACCTTCCACTATACCAGGCGGCTTCAAGCCCCATCCAGCCTGGCCTGGGACACTTCCAGGAATCCAGGGGCAGCCACATCTTTTCTGGACATCCACAATTCCTTTCCATTGTCTGTGCTGTCCATCCTTGCCCACACTTCCCTCATGGCCCAGCACCCATGGGATAAACTAAATGAAGTTTAGTGGAGTTGTTTCTGTGGCATGTCCGTGAAAGAAGGAGTTTTCTCTTGAAGGCCCAAGATGAGTGAGGAGAAATGGATCATTTCCAGGAGCAGGCTCCGAGAGTATGGCAGTAGTCACTGCTGTGCTGTGACACCCCTGGAATGCTGGGTGACACCACTGGGATGCTGTTGCTGCTCCAGAGCTGTCACCCAGCCTGACTGCGAATAATGCAGCCCTGAGCTCAGCTGTCCAACCACAGGATAGAGGGAAAGGGGATGAGTGGGGTGGGTGTGGGATAACCAGCCCCTTGCGCGGGGCCAGCCCATCTGTGTGAACACAAAGTGATCGTGGAGCAGGCGAATCCAATCCTGCAGCTCAGCTGGCACTGCAGACACTCCTGGGAATGGATTGCTGTGGAACTGGTTTTCCATTGGTCACAGGAATGCGGACGAGTGAGGCCCCAGCGTGTCCCACCAGAGCTGCAGATGCCACTCCCGAGGGCACTCACAGCTCTGGGCTTTGGGAAAGGAAACCCAGATGGGGGAAAATGAAATCAGGATTTTTCTGGGGGTGTTCATCAGACTCACTGTGCACTCCTGCAAATGTTGCATCCCTTTAGCTGGTAAGAGCTGATCTCAAACCTGGTCCCAGGACACTTCCAAACAGCTGCAGGGATGGCAGAGGGGATGATGCTTGATAAGAGCCCAAGGCCATCCCTCACCTCCTTCCTTCCCTCCCCTTATGACCCTGCTTCTCTTCTCCCAATTTTTGCTCCTTTGCTCATCTCCTTTCTCCTTTTTCCTTCCCTTATTCCCTATTTATGCTCCAGTGAGTGAGACTGAGCATCAGCACGAGAGTGGAACCCAGCCCTGCTTTTTGAGGGAAGGTTCTGATTCGTTCTTTCCTCCTGTTGTAATTTCCTTCAGTAGTGGAAGGTTAATTGTGTGCTCCACAGAGCTCTGAGCTCCTTGATTGAGGGGGCTGTTGAGAGCTGAGTGTTGCTGCAGCTTTGATTTAGTCCTGCTCACCAGGGTGATAAATTATGGGCAGATATGAGCCCAGAATGTTGAAGTTTGCAAGCTGCTGAACCTGTGCCCGCTCTCCAGCAAGGAAAATTTGGTGTTTCCCTGCCGCTGCACCTCCCACATCGTGTCAGGGTTTCTCTGGGGCTCTGCTTGTCATCCTGGGATTTTGGGGCTGTGATTGAACATCTCCTTTCTCAGGACTTGAGACTCAGATTTTCGTGGTGTCGGTGATAACAGCTCTGGGGATAAAATGCCTGCACCACAGAGCTGCTGCCTTGGAGAGCAGGATCACAGGATCATGGAATACTTGAGCTGGATGGGGACCTTGAAAATCATTATGTTCCAATTCCAACCAGGATCACCTGGCTGAGGTTGGTGGACACCTCTGGAGTCACCTCATCCAACCCCCTGCTCAGGCAGGGCCACCTGCACTGGTGACAAGGATCCCCAGAGGGAGGAGAGAGATTCATGGCTGACATGGCCACCATTGGCTCAGGGGCCCCAAAACCAGGGCCACCAACAGAAGGGGTTTGACCAGCAAGGTCCTCCCCTGGTGTGGGTTCATCCTGGGCTGGAGAGTATCGAGATGGAAAAACTGCGGGAGCTGCAAGTTGGGATCCTGCCCACAGAAGCAGAGCAAAGAGAAGCAGGCTCCTTCTGTCTCTTCCCCCTGACACTGGAGCACACCCAGACAACCTGATGGTTGCCTCCAGATTCCTTTCTTTCCATGCCAAAGGAATGGCAGGAGAGCGTTGGTCCCACTGCTCCCCAGGGGATTCTCACTGAGCACACGAGGTCAGAGCTGCTGCTGGGCACAAACCACCCCAGGGACTGCCTGGCACTGGGACCTGCTACCGAACACAGAACCCTCCTCTGGGGGAGATTTGGGATCTCTCCTCTCCTCGCCTCGCCTCGCCTCGCCTCATCCTCTCCTCATCCTTCCCTCTCCCCCTTCCACACAGATCTATGCCTGGTGTGCAGTGGATGCTGTCAGGGCCTGACTGAGACTCTGAGGCCCTGAATTAAGCCTGGGATGTGAGAGAGAGCTAAAAACCAGCTTCAGACAATCCCCGTGAGGGCTGCAGCCAGTGCAGTCACCCTCTCCTCAGGGACACATTCCAGGCCATGGGAAAGACTCTGGTGGATCCTGTGCCTGAGTAACAGGAGCAGGAAAAGGGCCAGGAGGGTGCAAGGTGGAACTGAATTCCCTTTCAAGGGTCTGGAGCTCCACTGCCCATTTGTAGCCACGGTGAGGGGGGACAGGGGGTGCCAGTGGGGCCAGGAGGGTGAGGGGCTCCCAGGCAAGGCTTTGGGCTTGCGGGCAGTGCAGGTCCAGTGCTGCAGACCCTTGAAAGGGAACACAATTCCACTTCCTGCTGCCTCTTAGGAGGTCCTCACACCAACTGCTGCCTGTTCAGTCCCTCTCAGTGATCCTGCACCATCCTGGCCGCTTCTCCTGATCCTGGGGAGTTCCTTTCCAAGTTCCTTTCCAACGTGGTTGTTTGTGAGGGGGGCCAGGAAGGTGATAGGCTCCTGTGCAGGGCTTTGGGCTCCTGGGTACTAGGATGGCTTTGCTGGCACCTCATTCCTTGCTCCAGGGGATGCTGGAAGGAGGGGCTGGGCAGGGCTGGGGCAGTTTCCAGCAGGATCTGCTGCTCCTTCTCCCTGTGCTGCCAGATGGGAATGTGGGGAGCAGCAGCTGGATCCAAAGGCCAGGTATGTGTGACTGTCTTGTGGGTGTCCCACGTGTGCTGCAAACGAGGTTGTGGTGCTGTGATTGCAGCCAGAGCCTCTGGCTGCAGCCTGGACCAGCCAAGATTGGGTTTCCATCTTCATTTTGTTCCTGTACAGCTCAGGATAACAGCATCCTCTTCCAAATGGGATTATGGCCCTGCTGGAAGCTCGGAGAGAGCTGGGCAGTGCTGGGGTGAGCTCAGTGTCCACAGGGCTCAGCCAGACCCTCCCACAACCTCTGTGTCACCTCCCCCGGCCCTGCCAGCAGTCCCCATCACCACTTTGCCCCCTCTCCCCACATCTCAGCCCCGAGTGCTTCCCTGTGCATGGAGCAGGGAAAGGAGATGCAGAGCCAGGCTCTCGGCAGAGCTGCCTGATGCAATTTTCAATCCCATCTCCTGTTCTGACGCTTCAGACTTATTCCAGTAACTCCGGAAGGTTGAGGGGTCCTGGCCTGCTCCAGTCGGTTTAGAGATGAAATTAAGTGGGAAAAGGTGGAGGGCTGAGATGAGAGGGGAGGGCTGACACCACTTTTGTGACTCCTTTTACTGAAACAGGGAGGAGCAGGGATGAGGCTGGTGGGAGAAAGGGAGCAGAGCTGTGAACTCACATTTTTGAGCAAATCCTCACATCTGTGCCCCAAGAGCATCGTGTGGGAGTGGCAGTGGAGGCTCAAAGCCCAGTGACAGCGAGACTCCCCAGAAACAGCAGGACCCAGGGACAGCAGCTTCCCTGAAAGCACCTGAATCGTGGGAGAGTGGGAATCCTTCCTGAATCCATGCCAGGAGGGAGGCCACGGAAGTTTCTTCCCTGCAAAGGCAACTTCCCTCAGAGCTCTGCTCCACAGGGAGCAGCTCGTCTCTCTCTATATCCAGTACAGGCTCAGGAAAATTGCTCCTCTTCCTGCACTTCCCTTGCCAGTCCCAGTCCCAGATTCCCATGCTGAGCTCTTCAGCAAGGAGCGGGGTCAGGACACGGCCGTGGGCTCTGACCCTGCTGCCCCCTCAGCTGGTCAGGGCAGTTCGTGGATGTTCCTCTGGCTCTGCAGGGACTGGAGATTCCTCTGCACTCCGTTCATTCCACAGGCACAGTAAAGAGCAGCAACAGCAAAACTCCTGCGAGATTCCTGCTGGCATAACTGGCCTTGGCAGCTTTGTCAGCCTGGGGAAAAGGAGAAGATCCAAGCACCTGAGTGACCCAGGGGCAGCAAGATCCTCACCCAGGGAAAGGTGCAGCTCCAGGTGGATCTCAATTATTCTGTGATTTCCCCGGGATCAGTGTCTGGGAGCACCCCTGCGCCCCTCTCCCTTTCTTTCCCTCAAAACACTCTGGCATCTCCTTAAGCCCCGCTTAGCACCTGGAGAAACCCTGGGATACACAAAAACCACTTGAAAAAAGCCTCCCTGTATTTCACCCAGCAGAACTGTGTGGGGAAAATGTGCTTGGAATTGCTGAAAGACACAGAGAGAAGTCCTTTAAGAGCCAACACTCTCTGTGGAAAGCCTGGGAGAAAAATCCCCGCTGCCTGCCTTTGCAAGGAAGGTATTTTTTATTTAAGACACAAAGCAGGATTGTGTTTGTCTGCTGCCCTTCATCTGCATTACTCCACTTAAAATCCCATTGCGGAAATATGAAAGAGCTCTGTTTTCTTTAAGGATAAATCAGCTCCATTCCCAGAGGGATGAAAGAGCACCAGAAAAAAAAGGACAGCTTTAGTAAAACAGCACTGCCAGGGGACACAATAAATCCATAAATTACTCACAACCAGCAAGGCAGCCTCGCAAACTGCACAACAACCTCCTGCACTACAAGGAAATATATTCCCTGGGAATGTTCTCCTGGAGAAGAAGTGCTGGCAGTGCCTGTCCTGCCATCCTGGGTGTCTCTGAAACCAAACACTCAAACCTGTGTCTTCGAAGGAGCTGTAGCTTTTCTGGAGTGCAGCGTTTGGAGCCCCATCCCACCAGGATGGCTCCCACTGCTCCCCACCCTTGGAATGTGAGCAGAAACAGGGAGACCTCAGCTCCCCAGGGCCAGGCAGGGATGGTTTTCTGGAGCAGAGGGTGCTCAGGGCAGCCTCAGGAAGCCCAAATGCCTCCTGGAATTCCCCCAGCAGTGTGAAGATCATGAACTGTCAACACCCACGGCAGCACTTGGCCCTTTTTGGCAGTGTCTCCTCCCATTCCTGCCATTCTTCCGCACTTTTTGGTTCCTTTTCCAATCACTTCTCCTGGTCATTATTGTGTTAAGCTCCGTCTCTGTGCTGGGCATCCCAGCCCTGGCCTGGATCTGCTCACACAGAGCCAACAAGAGGGGCTGCTCTTGCTGCTCACACTGTGCCAGCACTGGGGAAGGTGGGAGGTTTGCTGCTCATAGGGTTTCATGGAATCATGGAATGGTTTGGGTGGGAAGGGACCTTAGAGCTCATCTGCTGTGGGCAGGGACACCTTCCACTATCCCAGGTTGACCCAAGCCCGTCCAACCTGGTCTTGGACACTGCCAGGGATGCAGCCACAGCTTCCCTGGCCAACAACTGCATTTTACTGCATTTCCTCAGTGTCTCATGGTAGGAAGTCTGCTCCAAGCCTTATTGTGTCTCCAGTGGATCCCACAAAGCTTCTCAGTATTGCCCTGGAGCTGTTGGAGCTCCGGACTGGACAGAGAACAGTAGATGAGCTTCCTTGTGCTGGGAAAAGGTCCCTCAGCACTTGCCTTTCTCCAGAGCCCTGGGGCAGTTCTGTTCCACTCCAGTACATCCCACACAAGTGGCTTTCCTCACTCTGGAATCCATTCCAAATCCCAGCGCTTCCCAGCAGCACTAGTGCACCAGGTGTGGCTCAGCTCCCAGCAGGCCAAATCCAAAGACACTGAACTAAAATTCCTTATTAGAGACCCGGAATGGGTCACTTATATCCCAAATGCAGCATTCCCAGTGGCTGGAATTGCCCATCATGGATCATTATGCTCTTTTTAATTGGTTGCCTTTCTCCACACGAACTCTGCCATTATTTTTGGAAGATATATTTGGATATTTCCTGTCCTGCTTATCTCTCCTTCAGGTGTCTTATCAATCCCTCAGGTGGCTCTTGTACTGCTGCGTTGTCCTTTGAGGGATTACCACCATCACTCCTGCTGATGATTCCCTGGGTGCTTATCAGGTGAACTCCTGGGTTCCCCATTAATTCAGGGAATTAATAAATCAGGCATTTTTCCAGCCCTTCTTCAGGCTGCTGCCTCCACTCCTTCCTTGGATTTATGCATTTGCGGGAAGACTGGAGAAAGGCTCTGCCCCTATGTTGCACTAATTACAGGAAAAAAAAAAAAAGAACAGGGAGCTAAGGAATATCCATGTGGGCCAGAAGTATCCAGTGGACAACGAGCTGTCCCTGACCTGTGCTGGGGGCAGGGAACCAGTGGGACCCTGGGACCATCAGGAAGAGCATTCCCAGCAGGCCAGGCAGTGATCACGCCCCTCTGGCCAGCCCTGGAGGCACCTCTGGAGCACTGTGTCCAGCTCTGGCTCCTCAGCACAGCAGGGCCAGGGAGCTCCTGGAGCGGGGCCAGCAGAGGCTGCGGGGCTGAGGAAGGGCCTGGAGCATCTCCGTGCCCAGGAAGGGCTGAGGGAGCTGGGGCTGCTCAGCCTCGAGAGGAGCCCCGGCCGAGAGGGGCCCTCAGCCCTGGGTGTCCCTGGCTGCAGGGAGGGCTCAGGGCAGGGCCCGGGCTCTGCGCCGGGGCCCAGCAGTGGCACCAGAGGGACGGGCAGGGGCTGAGCCCAGCAATTCCCCTGCACAGGAGGCACAACTCCTGCCCTGGGCAGTGCCCAGCCCTGAGCAGAGCCCAGAGAGGGGTGGGGTCTCCTCCCTGGGGATATTGCAGAGCTGTGGGGACACACTGCTGTGCCCCGTGCTCTGGGATGGCCCTGCTGGAGCAGGGAGGTGCCACCGGTGACCCTCTGTGCTTCCTCCAGCCTGACCCCTCCTGGGATCCTGTGATGTGGAGATGCCAGAGCAGCCGTGGGACACTAATGTCTCCGGGGTGCCCACAGAGAATCCAGAAGAAGGGAAGATGATGCAGCTGGGAAAAAGCCCCTCTGTTTGCCACTCCCACAGGTTTGTCTGTCTCAGGGAGGTTCCATAGCCAAACCCACCCCTAGTGTGACAGAGAATGGTGCTCTGGAAAAACCAAAGTGGGGGGACAAGCTGGAAAACTGTGTCCCCACCCTCTGAGGCTTTGGGGCCTTACCTTTCTTTGGTTCCTTCCATCTTCTCCCTGTCCTTCCTCTCATATCCCCACATTGCCAAGGGACCCAGCTGCTCCTTCAGAATTCTCAGTGTCACAGACCCCTGGAATAAGGAGAGAGCTGGGATTTCCCCTCTGTTCATAACACCCCACATCAGGAGAGAGGAAGAGCAAGGAGAGCATCTCCAACGGATAAGAGGGAGCCAGGAGGTTGGAAAAGACTGGAGAATAGGGGAATACAAACCTCTCCCTCCTCAGCTGCTTCCTGCTCTCCGTCCTCCCCAGTGCAGTCCAGGGTTCCTCTTCACCTGTTTGTTGGAGTTTGTTCTGACATTTCCAGAGGATCATTTAGGTTGGATTACAATGTTCTATCCTTAGCTGCAGAGTCAGCAATTCCAAATGTTGCCTCTCAGAGAAGGAGACTTAACACCAGAAATTCCTGGCTGCCTTCATTCGTTGTTCTCGGCTCTCATCTGGGTTGTTCCCTTCTCTTTCCATAGCCATATTTAAGATTTGTTCCCTCCATTTTCCAGGCCTGTTTTCCTTTTAGCAGATCCATTTTTCTGGACTATTGCTCGGGATCTTGCAGGCAAAAGAAGCAGAGAGAAAATTCCTCATAAAATCCCCCACAGCTGGAGGTTCAAAGTCCTGATGGACCTGTCTTGGGTCCTCTGTTAAACCAGATAAATTCTCTTAGAACTTCGAATCCCAGAATAAGGTTGGAAAAGACTGGAAGATCATCGAGTACAGCTTGTCTTGGTGTTGTGGTGATGTCTCCAAGAACTGCTTTGCACACTGTGAAAAGTCTTCATTTGAAGGCATTTTGGTGTTATTTATTCAAGCAGAAGACTCCAAAGTCTTTAAAAAATGGAGGGCAGAATTGATTCCATCAGACCCCTGAGCTGAGTAAAATTCCATGTTCATATAAACAACCCCTGCATGGAGCATTTTGGTCACACTCAGTGTCCTCTAGTCCAGAAAATTCCAGATTGTTTTTTATCCAGGGATGTCACACACGTGGAATTTCTCTGTCATGGTTCCCATCTGGAGGAGCAATTCCAACCTTGAACCCTGAATTTTAAAGGACAAAATCACAAAGAATCTGTAAGGGGCCAAATTCTCCTGGATGAATAACTGGAACGGTATCCAGGTCTCTCCAAGGGCTTCGGCCTGGAATACAAAGTGAGAGATGTGGGAGCAAAACCCAGCTCTCCAACAAAATCCTTTGGCTCCACCCCGCTTTGGCCAACCCATCCCGGGAACATCCCCATGGAGACACCCTTCAGCTCCCAGAGGAAAAGCTTGAGGAGGTCTCACCCTTCCAGCAGAAGCACCTCCCTCCAGGAGGAGGGAATTTGGAACATTTGGGCAGTTTGGGTCATATCTGTTGGGATAAAGTGGAATAGGACAGCCAGGAATCCTGTTGGATAAAGGGAAATTGAATTCCCATTTGAAATGGGAATAAAAGGAAGGAGACAAATGATCCAGAGCATCTTTCAGTGCTTCTGGAGGGGGTTCATTGTCTCCCTAGGAAGGCCTGGCTCTGCTAGGTCACCAAAAACCAGGAAATAAACTTTCCAACAAAGTGCTGGATTAGAAAGCCAACAATACTGAATTAGCAGTGCTGGATGTGTGGGGAATCTCCATGTGATATCCATGAAATTAATGCATATTCCTCACATTTCTATTCCATATTCGTTACATTTCCGTGCTCGTTATTACCATTAACTTCTTTGGATATGGGCAAGGGTCTTTTGAGGATTTTTGGTGGCGTTTGCAGCATCCTATTCCTCAAAATTCCCTTGTATTTTCCTGGACCTTCCGATGGATCTTCACTCCTTGAGAGTGTCTCAAATATGTGAGCAGGTCGTGATGCACCTTCCGCTGTCGTTCTTTGTTCTAGCACTCGATCTTTGTTCTCAAAACTATGACATCCCCCAGTCCACATTAACCATGGATATAGGGAAATAGGGAAGCCTTGTCTGGCACGAGGTCTTTTAGTCACAGGTGTGGGGGGTTTACACAAAGCCACATTAATCTCTGGCATTTTGTCAGGTACAAAACTCAGCATTAACCACGAATGTGGGATCATAAACTATTGTCCTAAAGTGAAAATTCTCCTAGAGTTTTCCAATATTTGTCCCGCTCCTGCGTGGATTTCTTCCTGAAGAAACAGAGCCTCGTTGGTTACAACCACGTCACCAAGGCCACCACTGAGCCGCGTCCCCAAGAGCCACATGCACAGAGTTTTACGTCCCTCGAGGATTTAATTCCTTCATGAATTAACACAACCCCTCTCAGAAGATGTGATGAGCCATGCTCCAAAGCCACCTGTGCTGACAGTCACGAACCCGGTGACCACAGCCTGCATGCTGCATTAATGCTCGTCTGCATTCCCAAGGCATGGGATTTGACCCATCAAGGAAGTCTCTTGATTTGACAGGAATTCTCCATTCATCAGAGAGATCCATGGACCCCACAGTGGAAGTCAGGTGTTTATGACTCGCCCCATAATATTAAATTAATAGAGTGATGATTTATCAGCCTGGCAACTCTGAGTCTAACAAAGAGGGAGAGGGAAGCAGACGTTTTTCCTGGGATAAAATATTTGTGCCTGGTACTGCTGGCTCATAAGACCCAGCCCCATAAAGGTTTCATGGGCTCTTTGCCAGCCTGGCTGTGCTGTCACACACCCTGGGCAGTGTGTTTAAGCCCTGAACCCTGAGGCAGTTTAATTTTCAGGCCCTGACCTTGTGGTTTTACTGCAGTGAAGTTGCAGAGAGCAGGAACTGTTCCTGCTGCAGGACCGGCCCTGCATTTTTACACCTGCAGGAGGATGTGCTCTGCTGAGCAGCTGCTAAGGGCACGCAGGGTTTGGAGAGACCGTGGTGTTGTCTCAGAATAAATCAGCCCCAGGCCGGCTCTATTTATCAAGGATGTGGTTTGAACAAGAACCCAGGCAGGAAAGCTGGAGGACAAAATGACAAAATGGCAGGAAACCTCCCAAAATCAGGCAGTGCTCCCACACGAGTCCCCAGGGAGCTCAAGGAAAAACCAGCTCCTCCGGGCAAGCCTGCTTTAAAACCAGCACAGGATCAGGGAATGTTCTCCAGCTTCCTGGGTTATCTAACACCTCTGAAAGTCCAGAGAATTCAGGGAAAGAGTCAGAGCAGCTCAGGGAAGCCAAATGTCACCAAAGGAGCCCCAGCAGTTACACCCTAGAGGAGCCCTGGGTGGTTCTGTCTGCCCCAAGTCTGAGGAGAATGCAGGGAGGGCCCACACAAGGGGTTTTTAGGGGAATTGTGCTGCCTTAGGAAAAAAGGGGAAGGACCTCATGGGCTGAGTGTGGGGCTGGAAGGAAGGAAAGGGGTTGGGGTGGATGAGGAGAATCACCGTTGTCACCCTCCATCACAGGGAGGGTGGCAGGGACCTGCCTGGGTCCTTGTGCCAGGGCTTGAGCTGTTCCAGGGGCTCAGCTTCTCATAAACACCCAGACCAGCTGTGGCTGCCCCGTCCCTGGAGGGGTCCAAGGCCAGGCTGGATGGGGCTTAGAGCAAATGACTTGAAATAATTGATACAAATATTTTAAAAACCAGTGTATGTAATTTTTAACTTAATGGAAAAAAGAGATGGCTTTTAATGCTATTGGGATTGTTCCGCCTGGAAGAGAGACGCTCCAGGGCTTATTGTGGCCTTCCAGGACCTGAAGGGAGTAAAGAGGAAAGATGGAGAGGGACTTTGGGACAAGGGATGGAGGGACAGGACACAGGGAATGGCTTCCCACTGCCAGAGGGCAGGGATGGATGGGATATTGGGAAGGAATTGTTCCCTGCAAGGGTGGGGAGGGGCTAGCACAGGGTGCCCAGAGCAGCTGTGGCTGCCCCTGGATCCCTGGCAGTGTCCAAGGCCAGGCTGGATGGGGCTTGGAGCACCCTGGGCTAGTGGAAGGTGTCCCTGCCCATGGCAGGGGTGGCACTGGATGGGCTTTAAGGTCCTTTCCAACCCAAACCATTCTGGAATTCTGGGATGAACAGCCTGGAGGAGAGCACAGAGCCAAGAGAGGGGGTTGCTGCTGGGGCACTGCAGCTCAGAGGACCAAGGAGAAGAAATTATGGAATCGCAATGTGAGGAGAAGGAAGGTGAAGTTGAATGTAAATAATTGAAAGGCAAGTGGAAGGGGGGAAATCCTAATTAGGCATCTCCAGGGATGGGCTCCAAGTGGATTATTGTCATTCCAGAGTGAGGCAGTGAGATTCTGTCAGTTCTATAAACACATCAGCTCACCACACAAGGAAAGCAAATCAAATTATGGAATTATCCGGACAAGAGAGGACAGACACACAGGAATCCATGCGTGATACTGGGAAATCCATGAGAAACCTCTGCTGGTAAATCCAAGATAAATCCATGCCTGGATATGGGGGTAGTTCTGGGCCCTCCCAGCCAGAACAGGAATGCAGAATGGGTGAAGAAGGTAGAGAAAACCACAATGGGTCAAGAACTCATGAAGGAGCAATTGGGTAATTCAGGGAATTTCAGAGTGGAGGGGACTGTAAGGAATATGAAAATCAGGGAGAAGGTGTGAAGGTGACAGGTCCAGGGGAGCACCAGAGACAGACAGGTCAGGAATGTCTCAAGGGAGCACCAGGGGAGCTTCTGGACACTCCCCAGAGCATCCTGCTTGGAGAAGTGCATGGAATAGAAAGGAAGCAGCTCCCACAGTCACTGAAAATCCTCATCTAACCTGGCCCTGGAGGGAGAACTGCAGAATCCCTTCATTTACTTGGGCCTCACATGGGGAGGGGACAGAGCCTCCATCACAGGTGAGGGAGGGTGGGACAGCACAGGAAACAGGAGCTGGGCCTTGGAGAGAGACGAGAGAGCTCTCCTAAGAAGGGGAATAATGGGGTCTGGGGTTTGTCTCAGTAGGGAAGAACAGGGAAAAGACCAAGTAAAAATTGCTGTTTTTTCTGGAGCCAGCCCGTGGGAGAGAATAGAGAGCAGGACATGGATCAGCTCCCGGTCTGGGGGACTGAATGGAGATGGGGACACAATGTCGGGGCAGAAGGGCTTAACGCAATCCCAGAAAACAACACTCTCTCCTGCTCTTCTCCCTTCTCCTGTGCATGCAGAATGAGGCTCTGGGAGTTCCGTGGGGAGGCGAGAGCAGGGGTGAGCAGCAGACACAGCCCTGCCAGCACCAGGGTTCCCTGCAAGGAAACATGAAGTTCACGTCCTGCTTTCTGTACTAATTACCTTCCTCGCCCTAAAAGAAAGGTCTGGTCACGCTCCAGTGGAGGTAATTCCACCTGAAGTCCTCTGGAGCCTGAATTGGCAACATTATTAAGGAATAGTTGTTTCTTAATTTGCTCCCCACAACACAGCTTTGGACAGAGTCAAACAACCCTGCTCCAAGGGGGCTGAATTCCAGCCGTGGCCACAGTACAGCTGAGGGCTCGGCAGTAATTCCTGGCTGCTACCAGGATGGAGCTCTTCTCCAACAGATTTGGAGCTAAAATGAAATCCATTATGGCTGTAAACAACCCACTCCAATGGGAAGCAGGTGTAACCTGTGCTGTCTGCTGAAAATGTGAAGTCATAACTCTGGGAGAATGGTGCAAATCTGAGAGTCTGTCTGGTTATTTGTCAGTGGGTAATGTCCCCTGCATCCCACAATTATTGGGAGTGGGATTCATCTGGCTCCATGTGTCCCTCTGCAGCTCTCATCAGAATAAGTAACAGAGCCCAAGCTGCCATTAATCCTGGCCCAAAGCCTAAAATAGGTCAGTGAAGAGCACCTGGAAGTGTCACTTTCCCTCCAGACACTGCAAAGGGAGACCACGGAGATGAGATCAGACAGAGGCATTAAAAATTAGGAGGACTAAATCCCCCAGGGAAGAGCTGCCCATGTATCTGAGCAGCATCATCGATCCCGAGGTAAGTTTAATTCCAGAAAGTAATGGAAGGAGACACGGACACGGCTCAGCCTGTCCCTACAGCTGTTGCTCCCTGGGATGCTGTGTTCTAGCTCGTTCATCCCAGGCGTAGTGACACTAGCGCCAGGCCAGGCCAGGGAAAGTCACCCGGCCAGCTTTTCCAGACACAACCCAGCCTTTTCTCTCCCACGGATCCTCTTGAGGGATCACCGTGAGTTCCCTGAGTTGTGGGGAGTTCTGGGGAGAGGGAAAACCTGGGCCACGTAACGCTGAGTAAGAAGGAACTAAGAGCAAATTCAGAGTTGGAATTTGGAATGTAGAAACAAATCCTTTCCCCCTGAGGGAAAGGTGGGGATTAAAAAGGGCCATCCCACAGATATTCCCAGGTCTGGAGGGCCCTGTTCCGTAGGAAGGCGCCTGAAAAGCTGGAGCCATCCTGAGTAAGTCCCAGTGTGTCCATCTGGTACCAAGGGGGACCAGAAAAAGCTGCAGAGCTTGTTTTTCTCCCCTTCCCTCCTTCCGCAGGAACACGTGGAGAGTCCTGCTCCTGCAGGAACTTTCCTCCCCCAGAACATATTCAGAGCAATTTTACACAGGGAAAAACTGGCAGAGTCTATCTTTTCTCCTCCCCGATCTCTCTGAGCACAGAACCAGCAGCAGCTCAGGAGTGACCAGGGAGGAGCTCAATTGATTGCCTGGAACACAACCGAGCGTCGACAGAGCTGTGATGGAAACAGGGATCCCATTCCAGGCAGGCAGGGAAAAGGGTTTTAGGACAATGAGCTGGAGCTCCCAGAGAAGCTCCTGCATTCATTTCATGGAGAGATCATTCCCAGCCCCTCTGGGAATCCAAACCTTCCAGCTCTCCTTTCTGTGCCTGCTGGGATTTCTGGGCCATCTGTGAAGCATCACCACTGTCCCTAGACTGGCCAAGCATCCAGATCTTCTTGATTCCAGATGAGGCATCAGGAGAAACATCCAGAGGAAGGACCCAGGTTCTGGAGGAAGTCAGGGAGCAGAGATGAGGGGGCAATGCAGCCCAAAGGGAGGATGCTGGGCACACATTCCAGGGCACAGACATCTCTGGAGGAGATGAAACGGAGAATCAGAGTCATTCCCGCCGTTATCCCAAAAAAGAGTAAGAAGCAACTGAAACCACTGTTGTTCAGTCACAACACGCCACAAGCCAGAGGAACTCACTGCATCAGGATTTGGGACAAAGCAGCTTTTGGGATCTTATTTTCAGTGGGAATCAGGCAAAACCCATCTGAAATCTCCCAGATAAGATCCTTGTAATTCCTTTGTCAGCCGATCTGACAGGAGGAAGCAGCTTTCTTTCCTTTGTGTGGGATAGGGGGTCCTGAGCTGGACGTAGTGGGAGATTCCCAGTGGAGCTGGGCCTTTGAGGGAATGGCTGCAATGTGGATGGCAACAGCTTTGGCTCAGGATCATCTCCCGGGGCATCCCTAGAATCACAGGATCACTGAGCTTGGAAAAAGCCTCCAAAATCATCAGGTCCAACCTTTGCCAAACACCACCAAGCCCAAGAAGACAAACTTCATGAGAAGTGCCCATACAAGTCTGGAACCCCATATTCCATCTATTTATCCATGTTGTTCCCACAAGAGTGAGGTGAGCGCCAGCTCGGAGCTTCTGCAGGATCTCTGCTCCTGCTTTTCTCTGCTTGAATAAACCTGTCAAGGTTCTGCTTTCACATCTCCAGGGGCTGCAGGTGACTCCAGGTACCTCCAGGTGTTTTAGTGCTCCTGGGGCACCAGGAGTTGGGGTGACAGGAGGGCTGCAAGTGGCTCTGATGGAGGGACACCCTTTCCCCACTGCAGTGCTCAGGTCCCCTAGGGGCCACTCCAGCCGTGACTGGAAAGAAATTAGGCCTGAAATTGTCTTTTCCAAACCCTGCTTGCTCAGCAGGGACACAGGAGCAGGAGACTTGTCCACACAGGAACCAGAAAGAGACAGCCAGAGTTATGCTGGCTCCATGTCCCTTATTTTAAAGGCAGATCCCTGATGGCTTTGATTCCTTCCTTGAGGTGATTTTTTATTGCTTCTTCCAGCAGATGACCCTGATTTCATTTGCTCCACTAGTTCCAGGGAGGCCACATCAATCAGGCAAAGCCTGGAGAGGAAGCGGCCCGACCGTTGATTACAGCTGGCTCTGAGGGTGGAATTCAGCCTGAAGGAACCTTATCTTTTAACGGGAAATAATCACAAAGTGGGGGGGGAAAGGAGCTACTCTTTTTGTGTTTTTGGTGTTCCCTGGGCACTGAAAAATCCGTCAGCGAGCGCTGAGCAACTGAGCAGAAATTCTTTTGTAATTTCTATTTTATTTACCACCATTATCATCTTCATCATTTTCCTGTTCTGTCCCATCAAGCTGTCCTTATCTTAATCCAGGACTTTTCCCACTTTTACTCTCCCAATTCCCAGTGCAGGGCAGTGGGAGAGGGGCTGTGCTGTTTTCCAAGTGGGATTAAACCACCACAGCCCACCTGGACAATGGCATTTTATTCCAAAGATTTAGCAAGGATAAAGGGCAGGACAGGGCTTTGGGACATCCTACAAACTCACCTCTGTGATGGGACCTGGCCTGGAACTCCAGAAACCTCCATCCCTGGCTGGCAAGGAGGGCTCAGAACTGGACTGGTGTTCTCTTCCTTGAAAACTGCCTGATTTCCCCAAAATTTGGGATCAAGTTCGGCTTGGTATGTGTTTCAATAATCTACAGCTGAGACAACACCACGTAATCAATCTTTTCTCAGTAAAAGGGGATTTTTAATCCATAAATATTGGCTAGTTGAGTCCTGGCTGGCCAAAGCAGCTCCCTGATGACCAAGACTCAGTCATGGTGCAATTTCCGTGTCCCATGTGGACTGTGACCATTCCAGGGCCTGCAGAAAGGAAAAAATGCCCAGAAAATGAAAGAATTTTTCTGTTCTCCCAACTGGGAAGCTCTCCCATCGATCCCTAAATATAACAGCAATTTCCATGCATCTTGGAGGAGTTTATATGGAAGTAGGTCCTCAGTTGCTTGGGGTGGTTCATGAGATATAAGTCACCATGCACATGGGACAAGTGCAAACGCTCCGATGGTGGCATTAGAATTTTATGGATTATAATTAAAAGTGCTTTCGTATATCATTATTTTGATATGATTCTTTTCATATCATAATCATAGAACTTGGAAGAGAAAAACTCTTGAAAGGTTTGTGTGAGGAAAATGAGAATATGGGAAAGGGAGAAGGGATCTGCTACAGAAAAACCCCTGCAGTGTCAGCAATCATTAATATGGATTTTGGGGATTGCAACAGCAAATGAAACCCTTTCTTTTCAGGCCACACTTAGTAGTAAAATGGCAAAACCTTGTGTGATAAGAGCAGGATGGATATTCCCAACAACATATCAGTTCTCCTTCATCTGAGGAAAATTATTAATAAAGGCCAGACGTGGTTTTCTTTACTTTTATGCTTCATGCTGTGAAAATAACAAAATCTGTTGATTTGCATTACAGCACCATTATCATCTGCTTGATTATTTTCAAGATAAGAAATGTGGCAGAGGGATTATTGCAGAATATGAAAAAAAATCAAACATTTTTAGCTTTGGTCTATTTATCATCATTTGTAGTTTCTATGCTAATATTTATTTTGGTAGGTTGACTCCAAATTAACAGGAGAAGGAAACGAACGTGCCCTGTGTGAACAAGCAGCCCAAAACAGGGAATGCCATGGATGGATCCAAATTTTATCTTTGGAATCATCAAAAAAGCCAAGGGCCCGTGGGCTGTGCCAGCCCTGGGGTAGCAGCAGGAGCAGGGCAGTGCCCGTCCCCTGTGCTGGCACTGCTGGGGCACCTCCAGTGCTGGGGCAGCTCTGGGACCCTCCTGACAAGAGAGCCCTGGAGGGGCTGGAGCGTGTCCAGGGCAGGGAATGGAGCTGGGGAAGGGGCTGGAGCCCCAGGAGCGGCCGAGGGAGCTGGGAAAGGGGCTCAGCCTGGAGAAAAGGAGGCTCAGGGGGGACCTTGGGGCTCTGCACAACTCCCTGACAGGAGGGGGCAGCCGGGGGGGGTCGGGCTCTGCTCCCAGGGAACAGGGACAGGAGGAGAGGGAACGGCCTCACGCTGGGCCAGGGGAGGGGCAGATTGGATACTGGGAAATGTTTTTCATGCAAAGGGTGGCCAAGCACTGGAACAGGGCAGTGTTGGAATCCCCATCCTTGGACATGTCAAAACCCCATGCATGTGGCTCTTGGGGACAGAGGTTGATGGTGGACATGGTTACGTCAGGTTAATGGTTGGACTTGATGATCGTGGAGGGGTTTTCCAACCTGAACTATTCCATGATTCAATGAATAACCAATTCTAATCCCTCTTAACTCCTGGAAGTTCTTCCAGCACAACAGAAATCTTTCAATTTTCCAACCTTAAACCTACAGAAATCCAGGTGTCTCTCCAGAAGCCTTTTTTCTCTCTAATGTGCACCTAACCGGCTAATTAAATGATTTACTGTCATTAAAGGTCACTCCTGCACATCCAGAAGGACTTTCCACATGGAATTTTTATTTTATTATGCAGAAATAAAGCTGGGGGGCACAGACCCTCTTTTTAATGGTCTAATATGCACGTAGTTATTTATTTATTTTCCAAAAGAGGGTTTTTTCATGCCAGAGCTAATTAAAACAGACCCATCTCGTACCCTGTCTATGAGATATTGCAAACATTAAAGCAGAAGACAAAAAAAGAAAGGAAGAAGTGACATTTTTTGGCCAAAAATACAGCTTTTATTTAAAAGACAGGCACTGGTAAAATGGAAAAAAGCCAAGAAGTTTCATTCCATCACATTTTGGGATAACGACGAGGTGTTTGAGAGGCTTTAAGTTGAGTTTTTGGACTATTTTTTGCAGAAAAATTCAGCACAGGTTGTGTGTGATAACAGCCCGGGAGACCTGGATATGAAAATACCTGAAATTTAAGCTTTAAATATTTCTTTAAATATTTATTTCACTACTTCTCAAACCAGGGACATGTGTTGTTCCCATATCACTGGGAAAAAAGGTTTCCTTGAAGAACTAAATATGAGTAAGTTGCAGAAATCCATGAAATATTGATCCTGTCCAGGCTGGCCTGCAAATGGAAGCGAATCCTGCTCGTACACTTAAGGAGTGTTTTACAAATTCATTAAAAATAACACAGGAGGCCCAGAATGCACTAGAGGTGATTAGTTTGTAGCATTGTAAATAATATACTCTGGCTTGTAAAAGCTGAATTATTTATGACAGCAGCAGTAACATCTACTGGAAAAAAAAAAGTCGGGCTAAAGCAAACAGTGTTTTTCCAAATGTCACAACACACACCGTAACTGCCGCATTTCCAGCCAGTTGTTCCTCATTTTCAGAGAACCACAGGACTGCTGAAGTTGGAGGAACCTCTGGGAATCACCAAGTATTCTGCCCAAGGAGCAGATTGTCCAGGACCAGGGTTTGGATATCTCCAAGGATGGAGAGTTCACAGCATTCCTGGACGACCTCTCAGTGCCTGACCAACTTTAAAATTCTTTCTTGTGGTGTGAGTGGAATCTCCTGTATTTCAGTTTTTGGGCATTGTCCCTGTTCGTGCCACTGCGCACCACTGGGAATAGCCTGCATCCGACTCCTCCGCATCCTGCCAGGTATTAATGGATGTGGACAAGGCTTCTTCTCCAGGCTGAACAAGCACAGCTGTCACAAGGTACCAAGGGTGCTGCAATCCCATTCCCTCCCTCCTGGCCCTCTGCTGGATTCCTGCTCCCAGGGCCATCGCCTGATGTTCAGGAGGAGCCGCAGCCACAGGAGAAGAGGCAGGGGATGCTGCGGCACTGAACACCTGCAGAGCCAGAGCAGATTGATCACCCTTGGAATGTATTTGGGATCTAGTTTGGGGCCTTGAGGCATCAATCGGAACCTCAAACAGACGCAAGAGGAAGTGAAGTTCCCCTTGGCCGTCCCCAGCCCTATTACCCTCGTGTGACTACACTGAGCCCTCCAAGGGCAGCTCTTAGCCCTGTATTGCTGCACAGCCTGGACTTATCCCTTGTGCAGCACCTCCAGCAGTGAGAGGAGAAAATGGGAAAAGGAGCCATCTGTCTTTCCATGAGGATGCACCGAGACAGTAACTCAGAGCATCCATTGGGAAGACAGACAGGTTTAATTCCTAGGAGCCACAGACACCCGTGGTGAGGTCCACAGGGCTCTCTCTGCCACATGTCTGCTCTCCCCTCGTGATGGTTTTATTTCCCTGTCAGTTTTCCTTCCCAGCTGTTTTACGAGCCAGGCTTTTCATTTTGGTGAAAGCCCGAGAAGGGTCAAGCGGGGCCGGGGTTAAAGGAAGTCAGAGGAGGAGGTAGGAGCTGCAGGCTGCAGTTTGGATTCTTTACGTTCTCCTCAGAGCTCCCTGTCAGCTCCTGCTGCCATTGCCAGCTGATGGATTGGCTCTCAGCTCCTCACACAGCAAAAACATTGGGAAAGGGATTACATCCCACCTGGAATGGTAATTGGAGCACAAACTGAGCACCTCTCACCTCACCTTGGTGGGAGGGGAGTGGAAAAGGTGTCCTTGCCCATGGAACTGGAGGAGCTTTAAGGTCCCTTCCCACCAAATCCATTCTAGATTCCGTGACCCTGGAGAAGAGGAGAGACCAGGGTGGGCTTTGCTCTCGTGGGAGGCTCTGCTGTCAGTGGCAGCTGGGGCAGTTTCTGATGAGGACAGAGGGGCAGAACAAGATTTGACTCTGATAAGGACAGGAGAACAGCACAGCCTTTGAGAAGTAGATAATGAATGTCACTAAGGCAAAGCACAAGCGGGAGCCAGCCCAGCTCTGCAAGGCTGACAAAGCAGGAGTTGTGGAAAACAAAGATTTTGGTCTTCCTCAAAAAGGAGAGTTGAGGAACAGCCACCTAAAAAGACACCAGATATTGAAGACAGACCACAAAGAACCCTTGAAGGACTCTGATAAGGGGTGTGATTGTGTAAAATAAAGTCAAGTAATCAGGGATAACTCATGAATATACAATCAGTGTGAGATAAAAACTCCGCTCACCCAACACTTGATCAGAGGAAGGATCCTACCAGTGCCCAGCACTGCAATAAATAACTCCTGTTTCCTGACACTCCAAACTGTGTTAGAAAGTTTCCATCTGGCTGATTTCTGTATCAGTTCTACACTTGGGAAGATGAAGGTGGTGAGACGGAGAAGGAGAGAGACCTTTCCTACCGAGCTTAGCCCCTGTGCTCAGGCCTCTCTCCCCTCCTCAACAGAGTCAGTAGGAAATTGATCCCAAGGCCAGCAGAGTCCTCTGGCCAGTGGTGGGGCAGGTCAGGCTTCCTGGCCGGAGAGAAACGACCCCAACAACCCCCTCGGGGGCAGGATTCAACCCGTGGGTTGAGCACCTTGTGTGCTGAGACCTGAGCAGCAGGCCTTCGGCAGAGCTGACTTACACGATCAATCCTGGGCACCGTGTGAACACCATCAGTATTATTTAGCTAAAAATAAATTACAGAGATGCTCGTGCTAACTCTGTATAACCTTCTGTAGTTTTCTGAAAGAAATGCATCATTTTAAGAAATTTTCTCACCAATATGAATAGAGGCTTGTTTGTGGGGTATTTTAGGGGATAACCCTCCCAGCCGAGGCCCGGGCTCTGCCCAAGCCCTGTCTCCAGCTGGTTGGGAAGTGTGCCATCACATCCAGGGGTTTCTGTGCTAAAAATATAATCAAGTCACTTCAACATACTGATTTGGACCTATAAAAGCTGGACCCACTGTCAGGGTGAATTTGGAGACCTCACCTCTGGGTGGACGTATCATGTAGGAATTTCCCATTTGCCGGGAAGGGTTCTTCAGGTCCTCACTGCGAAACGGGGCTCCCCGGTGACTGTGGACTCTGGATGATGGTAAAGTATTGAGGCATTTGGTGATGCATCTTTCTCAGTCACTATCCTTTGTCTTGTACAGTCATGATCACGTGCATTGCCTTGCTTATTTTTGCTTGTTGCTAAAGCCAAGCGTGTCGTTTTATCACATGTATCATTTTACTTTTGTGTTGCCTTAATATTCACAGTAAAATAAAACCATTCTTCCAACTGGTGTCTGTGTCCTTTAAATCGACCTCGTCAGCTGGCAGAACAGCACCAGAGAGAGGTTTGGCCTTAAGATTCAGAGACCTGAGCTTTTTCTCCCACCGCCTCCTGCCCAGCATCAGATGAGAAGGGTGAAGGGCACTGAGGCATCATTCCTGCCTTTCCCAGGTCCCACATCCATCAGGGAAGAAGGTTGTGTGCAGGAGACTCAAGCACTGCATGGGGATCGGGGGCTTCTGTGGAATCTCATGGTCAGGATCATCCACAAAGCACCCAGAGGAACAAGAAAACCTCCAGCATTGACCAGGGGCACTTCTCTGGACCCTCTGCACTCATTAGATCCACTCTCGAGAAAGGAAATGAGTGAGAATCCTGCATTTCCCTGGAATTCTCCACATCTGTATTCTCCAGAAATGAGGTGATGAAGGCAGAGCTTTCAGAGCAAATCCTGTCACCTCCTGGACAGCCAAACCTTTAGCACCATGTCAGCTGTGAACTGGACAGTTCCACCACTGCTGGGACATGAGGGACAGCAGAATTTGGGATGTCTGAGAGGAGAATTCTTGCCAGCAGAGCTGATTTTTGGGAAACATGCCCTCGATGAAGTTGTTTTTCTTATTATGAGACAGAATTACAGTCATTAGGACTTCCCATTTAGTGACAATCCCCTCCCTTTGGAGACTGCTGTGATAGGAGATGACGAAGGAGGAATGATCTGAGTTCTCCACGGAATCTCATTATCTTATCCAAGGAAACTTCTGTTCATCCTAAAACTGTGATGGAAACACAGCAATGTCATCAGGAGCCACCAGGATCAAAGCCAAGATCCCATTTTTTATATCCAGCCAAACTAGCTCAGTGGACACCAAGAAATGAAACCCTTTGGGATTTTTTGCTGCTGTCCTGGTTGGATTTTGTCGATGAGAGAAGAAGAGTCAGATTAATCCTGGTATCCCAACATTCATTTGCTCCAGTTGCTGAGCACCTGATATTGAATAACACACACAGTTCCTGCTCCTGGACATGTGCTGGGAGGAAGGCTGAGTGAATAATTGATTTTTCAGTTCAACTACCGATTTAAAAAGTGAAAAAAAAAAAAAATCAATTTTATCCAAACCCAAAGAGATGTTTTCAAGCTTCCTTGCCAAAAAGAAAAATGAAACAATTCCACTTCAGTGATTAAAAACAAAGAAATTTTCTTTTGGTTTGGGCCATTTGGAGAAGAATGCAGTTATTTCATCTTTTTACACTCAACAGCCCCTTACATTAAGCATTAGCAAGGCCTGCAGTGGTGTCCCCATCGCCAAACGGGGACAATGTCCCTGTGTTTCATGGGGAATCTGTTCCATGATGTGGGGGAATCTCTTCCCTGCTTGGGGAGAATCTGTTCCTTATGTCAGGGGCAATCTCTTCCGTGTCCCATGGGGAATCTGCTCTGTGTTTCGGGGGGAACCTGTTCCATGTTTCATGTGGAATCTGTTCCATGGTCCATGGGGAATCTGTTCTGTGTTCCATGGGGGATCTGTTCTGTGTTTCAGGGGGGATCTGTTCTGTGTTTCAGGGGGAATCTGTTCCTTGTTCCACGGAGAAACAGTTCCATGTTTCAGAGGGAATCTGTTCCATGTTCCATGGGAAACTTGTCCAACTCATGCTCTGCTCCCTGGAACAGAAAGAAAAGATGTCTCCTCTGCTTCCACATCCCTCAGAGATGCAGGACCATCCTACCACCCAAATTAAGTATTTGGTCTTAAGTGGAATAATCAGGATATTGTCCCAAAATCCCCCTGCTGGGAAGGAATTCAGCAGGGAGCTGGAATACCCCACCGGCTTAGAATTAAAAATTAAACAGAAGTGGATTTCAACACATTTAACCTCTGAATTGAAGGACAGAAAGAGGTTTTTCTTCTTGATATTGTTTGTTCCCTCTTACCAGGCTGGACATTTCACAGAATTACTTTGAAATGCGGATCATAGCAAAATATTTCAGCTCAATTTTTTTCTGCCCCTGAAGTTTCCTTACCTGGGTTGTCAGTGCAGCTCATGGAGTCTGTCAGGTTGCTTCGCCTTTTCCATTTGGAATCCTGCCCAGAGACCAGGACTGTTGTGGTGTTTTAATTCCCCCCAGCAGGAGCTGATCCCTCTCGGTTCTGCTGTCACGGAAGGCAGTGCAGTTTCACTGATCCCGCTCGTAGCAAAGACAGGACTTGAGTGTCTCCCTTGTTCCATCGTGAGGCAGAGGAATTTTATTATCCAAAAATTCCTTCTTGAACATCCTTAAAAGTCAGGGATGCGGGAGACAGCAGGGAGAGTGTAAACAGAAACACAACGGCAACGCTAAACAGCAAGCAACCTTTGATTTTAAGTAAAAAATACTCACCCAGCCTGCAAGATTATGGGTATTTATTTCCTCTTCTTCCCAGAGAAGCTCTCACTGCTTCTCGAGGGGATCCGTGGGAAAAGGAAGCTGGGAGGGAAAAAACAGGGACTTTTCTCCTATTTTGTAGAAGCTGCCCCCCAAATAGCTCAGAATTCAGGATGTGGGATGAAACTGGAGCTGAATGGTTTTGTTGCAGGAAGGGCCTTTTGCACCAGCAATGGGCACTTTGCATCCCAGGATATGGGGCCCGGACGTTCCCATCCCACTGAGAGTGACCTGACTAGAGTGAATTCCACGAAATCTTGATAGTTCTCCTCCGTAAGGACGAGTCTGGGAGTTGGGAAGATGCTGTGAGTTGAAGAAAGGCCTCCTGACAGTGGTTGTGTCACCCTGTGAAGGAAATGAGAGAAAATGGTGTTCAAGAAAAATTTTAAGGTAGAAAACCAACAAACCCAGCACATTCCAGCTTGGACGGGGCTTGGAGCAACCTGGGATAGTGGAAGGTGTCCCTGCCCATGGCAGAGGGTGGAACAGGATGAGCTTTAATGTCCCTTCAACCCAAGCCATCCTGGGATTCTGTGATTTCAAGGCAGCTAAAAGGTGCCAGAACCCAACTACTAGTTTTGCTGTCAATGGGGTTGCAGATTTGGGGGTTGCACCTGTGTTTCGTGTCTCTCTGCAAGTACTGAGGCAAAAAGAATCTCAGAATGCCTGAGGCAGCAAATTCACCTGCAGAAGGTTCGAGGTGCATCTTCCAAGGAGCAGGAAAACCCCACCTGACTGGATAAAATGACAAGACCATGTCATCAAATGCAGTTTTGGCCCAGCTGAGCCTGCAGGGCAGTGGAATAAAGCTGAAGAAATTCAGGAATCCTGATCCTTGGAGGAACAGCTGAGGTTGACAGAGTCCACCTCTTATCAGTGTGATTATCTCCTGTCCCTGAGAGCTGGTGAACAGCACAGAGCTGCATCCTGGGAACGGAAGGAGAGGCTGGAGCAGCAGCTCTGGATCTGCTGCTCAGAGAGTATCCGCTGCTTTCCCGGCTGCCCGTCTATCACCTTCCATCAGCACAAACTCTGTCTGGATAAAGAGATGGAATGTACAGACCAAGGATAATTGCAGGGGGGAGATTGGGATAATGGCTGTAATTTGGATTGTGGGAGCAATAAAGCCAGGCTCAATCACTGCCTGCTTTATTTGGGAACGAGCCCAAGCTGCAAACAGCGAGAATGAAATTTACGAAAAATAGAGATTTCAAGAGAAGTAATGAGCATCTGTCTGCTGAGGTGATTGCAGGGGGCTGGGTGCTTCCAGCTTTGTGAGGAATCCAAGGGAATTGCTGTGGGATGCACAGGCTGGGTGGGACACAGGTCAGCCAGGTGGGATGGATGCCCTGTCAGAGGTGTGGATCCTCCATTAGCAGTCATTGGCTGATTGGACACGGAATTTTTAAGCAGCTGAAAGTAGTTTGGGTAAGTTTTGCTGTCGTTCGATATTTGATTATCAGAGGCCCAGAATTCCCACCGAGGGGCTGTGTTCATGCCAGTGGTTTGGAAAACATTCCCGATTTTTCCTGCTGCTGAGGCTGACCCATTCCATACTGCTCCAGGTGACAATGTGCCCAGCAGGCCATGTGAGGAGAGGAAGAGAAGGAAAAATCCCACTTTGTTTTTTTTATAGTCTTCCTTTTTTCCCCTTTTTTTTTTTTAATTTTAGCAGTCTGGAGCTTCCTGTTCCCTTCACAGACTCATGGAATGCTTTAGATTGGAAGGGAACTTAAACTCATCCAGTCCCACCCCCTGACAGGGGCAGGGACACTTTCCACTGTCCCAGGGTACTCCAAGACCCATCCAGCCTGGCCTTGGACACTTCGAGGGACACAGGGTGCCCAGAGCAGCTGTGGCTGCCCCATTCCTGGCAGTGTCTAAGGCCAGGTTGAATGGGGCTTGGGGCAGCCTGGGATAGCGGAATCTATGTCAGGGGTGGAATGGGATGGGCTTTAAGGTCCCTTCCAACCCAAAGAATTCTAGGATTCCGTGATTTTTCCATGTTCCCTGGAAGACAGGTAATGGGAAGAGTGTCGGAGGCCCTGGCTGAGGGTCTGGGTCTAGGTCTGGGTCTGGCCCTGGCCCTGGCCCTGCAAGAATGTTGGGCACTGGTGATGGAATGATGCCAAGGCCTGCCAGGAGAGGACACTCAGCACCGGGAGACAGCTGATCCAAGGAAGGAAAACAGGTGTCCTCCTGAGCAGGAAACCACAGAGATCAGCAGGAAAGGGGGAATTAAGAATAACCTGAGGTCTCCGGGGTGCTTGTGGCACACCTAGTAAATTCCAGCATCATTTGAAATCCTGGATTTTCCATAAAGTCTGCGCAAAGTACCCCTGCCTGCAAATCTTTATCACCTAGAAGTGCTAGAATGAGCTAATAAATTATTTTCTTTGCATGGCAGGAGGACGTGGCATCCTTGGCTTCACCTTGATGATCCCACAAAATGTGCCTGGAGCTGCTCCCAGGGGCTCATTTGGCTCTAAGACACCCCATTCCCGACTCACACACAGTGCCCTTCACATACGCCACGAATCCCAAAATCCCACAGAACATCCCATGGGATGGCCGGGCTTGGAAGGCTCCTCTGGAGCTCACTTAATCCGACCTCCCTGCTCACGCTGGGTCCCGTGGCCAGGTGACTTCAAAACATCCCCAGGGAAGGAGATATCCAACCTGAGGTGTGATCCGTGATTCTGGGACAACCCAAAACTAACATGTGGGAGAAAATGAGGGAGGAGAGTTTGCATCCAAGTAAACATTTTCCATATTTTCTTTTACCAAAAACCCAACATTTTCCACAAGAAAAATGTAATAAATGAATTTGCAGGCTTCAGCATTCCGCCTTGTTTCTGACCAGTGGCGCTATCTGCACTGGGAAGATCTCCTGTTATTATACAGATTTTGGGAGCAGATCCTGGCAGGGCTCCTGAGGAAGCTCCATTGGTAAATCCGAGGAAACCATGAGCCAAAATTTACCTACCAGCTGAAATTTTAAATCCTACAGTCACAAGAGCAACCTCAGATTTTTCCTGCCCACTCTCCTGTCTGAGATGCCAGGAAAAGGATAATTATCCCAAAGAAACACTGAGCAGTGTCAGTGTGTATTTAAACTCCTTCAGAAAGGGTTTAAATGGAGGTAAATCCTCCCTTAGCCTCGGATTTTGGCAGCAGTTTGAATTTAATGAAGTTACGGGGGCATAATTGAATCACTTTGTCCCTCAAGTTCTTAATGCCGGCAAATCAGATCTATTCATAAAAATGAATTATTTATTAAGACAAATGAACAGGCAAGAGATAACAGACGAAAGATCTTAATCAGAATTAATTACTACACAGGATAAAACCAAAAGAACTGCTGGTAAATTAGAGAATAAAATAAAACTGTGCAGTATAGCAAGGTACCTATTAGAAGTTAGAGTACAAGAAATTGTATTGATTAGGGCTTGAAGGTGATTTAGCACTGAAATGATGATAATGTCCAGATTCTTTCAATTAAATCCTGGGAATACGCATGAAATCTGTGTCCCTGCTCATGGGGGAAACTCCACATGTTGCCAGGAAAAGGTACAGGAAATTTCTGCTTTCGTGGAAGTTTGGTGTGCTTTTTATAGATTAAAAAGAGTGGGTGTCATCAGAAATTCAGATTATCCTGCCAGATCTCACATCCACTGGGAGCCCTGAGCCCAGCTAAGAGGGACGAGGACCTGAGGAATGAATCCAGAGACCACGGAGGTATTCCAATGCTGGAGCCCCTCTTCTCTGGGGCCAGGCTGGGCGAGCTGGGAGGGCTCACCTGGAGAGGAGAAGGCTCCAGGGAGAGCTCAGAGCCCTTTCCAGGGCCTAAAGGGGCTCCAGGAGAGCTGGAGAGGGACTTGGGACAAGGGATGGAGGGACAGGACACAGGGAATGGCTTCCCACTGCCAGAGGGCAGGGATGGATGGGATATTGGGAAGGAATTGTTCCCTGGGAGGGTGGGGAGGCCCTGGCACAGGGTGCCCAGAGCAGCTGTGGCTGCCCCTGGATCCCTGGCAGTGGCCAAGGCCAGGCTGGACACTGGGGCTTGGAGCAGACTGGGAGAGTGGAAAATGTCCCTGCCCATGGCAGGGGGTGGAGTAAACATCCTTTAAAGGCCTCTCCCAACCCAAACAAAATTATGGAAATTATGATTCCATAATATTCCCTCTGCAGGCCTGGCTTTGCTCCTGAGCACAGAGGGAAGGAGGACTTGGAGCATAAATTCCATGGGACAGGGACCATCCTGGTTGATTCGTGGCCCCAGTGCTTCTGCAGGGGGTTGTTGTCACTCCTGCCCTGGGCTGGATGTCACGGATATCCCGGGAATAGCAAAGGATAGGGAAAACAAAGCAGGGATGAGGAAACAGCACAGAGCAGCAAAATAAATATTCCCCTCCTTAAAAGCTGCATTTGTTCCTTGCCTTCCCGGAAAGAATCGAAGGAGCATGATGATGAAAAAGAGAGAACAGAGTTAATCAACACAGAGGCTCTGGCAGGGAACCAAGTCGCCTTTGGACCTTCTCATGCTGAATGAGAAACTATCAATGAGCAGAGAGAGCAGCAAATGATTTTCACAATGGACTGGCCCAAACCCTGGAATTATTCTGCAGGGAACAGCTCTTCACAGGCTAATTGGGCTTGTTCAGTCTTGATCGCTGTGGATACACCAGGGGCTCTTTTAATTTATTGGGTTTAGGAGGAGTATTTACAAATCTAAACCCGTAAAGCCGAGGCTTTGCAGCAGGAATGGAGCTAAGGCTGATGTCAGGCAGGACTTGGCCTTCATCCTGCAGCTTAACTGCTCGATTGGGTTCCGTGTAGCTCATTAAAAAACATCTATTAAATATATATTAAAAGGAACCCCCCTGAAGGTGGAGGAGACCAGCCCTGAATGTTTTAATGCTGCAAAAACCAACCAGAATCCAGCAGCAGAATCAGCAAATCACCTTCAGCCCCAGGCAGGGAGAAATCATCCAGTTAGGAGCCAGAAATCTTACTCTGGCTTTTGCTGGGACTTTTCTGAGGTGGCCTTTGCTGGTGTGACCTAGATGTCACCACAGCTGGCCCAGGGTGGAGCAGTGAGAGGCTCAACCAGGAGCAAGGTGGGACTTGGAGAAGGTTGATTCCAACTCAGCGGGGTTTGGTGGTCACAGCACAGCCCCTGTTTGCAGTCCCCAGAGGAGGGACTATCCAGACTAGGACTAATTAGCAAAGTTCCTCTCAAATGATTGCAGAGGGAGGAAGGAAAGTCACAAATGCCACTGAAATTTGGCATAATTACTATAATAATAAAATTACTAAAAAAAAGTAAATTGAAAAATCAATTAAAAAAAATTTTTCAGGTCTAAAAACTTTTAACAATGTTTAAAATAATTTTAAAATTAGGAAACTTTCTAGAAACTGAAAAAATTGTCATATTATCAGCTTAGAAGGGACTTCAGGTTTGGAGTACAACCCTTTTCCTCCAAGCATGGTCAACGATAAGATGAGATGAAATATGAGATAATTTTGAGCTTTTTCAAGGTTTGTCTTAAAAACCTGCAAGCATGGAGCCTCCATGGGAAACCTCTTCCATCCTGTGCTGCCCAGTGGTGAAAAAAAGGATTTGGGCTTTTCATTTTTGAGTGGTCCTATGGAAAAGAGGAGGAGAGAGGGAAGAGCGGATCAAGTGCATAAAGAAAAAACGCAATAAGCACATGTTGAGTAGTGTTCAAGCAGAAAGAGCAGAGCTCATTTCACCTCCCAATTTACGTCTCCATTTTGAGCTGACCTTTCCAAGTTCCTCCTTTCCCCCTGAGAGATGGCACAGCTGGGATATTATTCTACTTATCCCACAGGAATGGCTGATATCTCAGACCAAAGTCCCTCAGGACCTCTCTCTCTGGGACTGTGAGGACACCAGAAAAAAAACCATGTCATCTGGGCTGTGTGAATCTGGATCTGGAGACTCCAGCTCTGCTGCCTCTTCCACACCATCTCCCAGACATTTTTCTCTCCTTTCCATCCTCCCACCAGCTCAGATTTGCTGTCTGTGGAAAGGCGGAGCCTTAGCCAAACCAAAATGTTCAGCGTTGTCTTCATGGATGCCAAATCCAAGGCATTGAAAGTGAGGCAGTGGAACAGCTTGGGGGAATGGATTTTCCTCCTAGTTGGGGTTAAATAAGAAATATTGTCGCCTCAGGAGGTGCTGATCCATTTTCTGTGTGCTTTTTATCTGTCACCCTCCCATTTCCCGCTCCAGAGGCAGAGCCCAGTGCAGCTACTTGGCTCTTGTGGGCCCCTGTGAGCTCCGAAAGAGCTTGAGAGCCCTCCATTCCCTTGGACACGCAGCATGGTGTTGGCAACACATCCCAGCTGCAGGAGTTGGCTGGCCGGCTCCAGGTGCCACATCCAACGTCCTTGTAAACCAACCCAGGCATGGCCTAGAGCTGATCCACGCTGAGCTGAAAATTTTCACCCAATTCCTGGGTATCAGACCGGCTTTAAATGGTCATTAATTTAACCCAGTCTCTTATTTAGCTGCTGCTTTTATACAGCCTCACTGATTGCTCAGTCAGGTATTTCCCATTCCCAATTCCCAGTTCCTGTGTCTCCGTCTAGCTGCCCCCAAGAAGGGCCTTTTCCAGTTGACAAGGACCAGTGGCCAAAGCACTGACTGGAGATCAGGGCTGAACACCAGGAATGAGCCACCTGCAAATATCACTCTTCTGGTTTGTCTCCTGCCTGGAAAGAGCCCTCCAATCACCTTTCTAAACGATGACACCCCTTCCGCATGGTGCACAGAAAGGATCAAAACGGGAAAAAGCTGAAACACGGGAATGGTTTGATAGAATACTCTTTATTTTCCAGCTCCTCTGTAAGAGGGATTGTTTGGGCACTGAGCAGAGGAAAAATTAGCATTGTTAATTTGCTGCAAGGCGCGGTACCTCAAGAAATGCAACACAATTAATTACCTCCTTAAAAAAAAAACCATTTGAAGTGTTTATTGCAGGATCAAGCTCCTGGTTTTATAAGCAGATGGGGAAATAAAGTGCTGGGAATGACATGGAGAAAACAGCTGCAGTGGGAGCAAAGCCTAATTCATAATTCAACAGCCTAATCAGGGAACATCTTCCGCAGTTCCTCGCTGGAATGGCAGAACGTGAGCAGGCAAACGATGAGGCTGCTTTAGTTCTTCAAGAGCTGCTGCCAATTAGCTTGCTCTCTTCGTTAGCCGTGTACACAGCTAATGAGGGGCCCACGGTATTAAAGAGCCTGACAAAAGTAGGGCAGCCTCAAATAATTGTCTTAATGATAAACAGTCGGCGGGCGGCGTTTCAATAGGTTTTGGTGGGAATTCATCAACAAAACAAAGAGCTGCTCACACTCCCTTTGCTGATCGTTCCCTTTCTCCTGCGTGGAGATGGGGGGACATTTTTGTGGATCTGCTGTTGGCGCTGGAATTGCCTTTCAGCGTGGCTGCAGCTGGTGCTGGATCATCTCCAGGCAGATCCCAGGGCGTGGCTTTAGTTTTGGATTCTGGATGCCCAGTGCTGCTGGTGGCACCCAGGAAAATTCACCTCTGCTGACGGGGACATCCCTGAGGGTCCCAACTCTCCGCAGGGATAGAGGGGGAACCCTGTGGGACAGGCCCAGGTCACAACAGCAGCCTGGGGAGAGATGAGAGATGTTGTAGGGACTTCACTGCTCTCAGGGAAAGGTGAATCCTAGCTTGGATCTGCCCGTGAACCCAACAGGAAAACCTTTTTCTGGGGAAAACCCCACAAAGGGATCAATGTCCTACACTGGGAATGAGGAGTTTGCCCTGGAAAAGTCTTTGTTCTCCATCGAGGTCTTTGCTTGAAAGACACCTGACATGGTTGGTGCCCTAGGCAGAAAAATGCTCTTTATTTCAGTTAAAACCCATTTGTCTGAGCTGGGATCCATTGGGATGATCCTGGCATCCTGGAATGCTGGTCTAACCTGGAGATCATTCCACTGGAAGCCTGGTCACCCACTGGCTCCATTTCCCTGAAGTAGCACGAGGACACTGAGCACTGACTTGTTCTGTGTCACAGGAGAGTGACATCCTGGCCCTGGTCACCTCCAATAATCCCTGTGCGGGTCTGTGCAGCTTGATGAGCCCAAGGTCCCAGATTAATTCCCCGGATTTGGAGCCCTTGTCCTGGCAGCAATCCCCGTTGAGGTTTTTCTCTTTTTCCTGGATTATCCAACTAAAACCATCGAGTGCAATTGGGAGAGTCACCACACTGACCACCTCTGTTGGTCTTCCCAAGTCTGGGTGAGTCCAGGTCCATAAAAATCCCTTTGGAGGGCATCAGTCCAAAAGTTTTGGAAGGAATGTGTTTTCCTTGAGGCAGGATCAAACCCTCTGAGCTGAGAGAAGCCTGGGTTTCGTGTTTGCCTGCTGAAACCTTTTGTAAAACCAGACCAAATTGCAAAGATTTTATCAGCTGAGGTTCCAATTGCACTGAACTCTTCAGCTGGGGTTCTGATCCACTTGGGAAAGTGGAACATTTCCCAAAGATGTTATACTTCGTGCTTTCAAAACTGTAACTTTGCATTTTCAAACAACAAAAGCAAAAAATTCTGGGAGGCACCTTGTCAGCTTTTTACACCAAATCCAGAAGTATTTTCAAGATCTTGCAGAAGGATTTTTTTTAAATATAATTCGATGGAGAAGTCCAACATTTTCCCAATCTGGCTCTGACAAAAGTGGATGTTCAGAGCCCACTGATAACATCCAACTCTGCCGACCTTTGTGGAGAGAGGAGTCAGAGCCCCAGCTCAGTGCGCTGCCTGAAGAACAAATGGATGAGTCCTCCCTGATGGGCACTTGGACAGCCCAAAACCAGGGTTTAGATCTCTCTGATCCTGTCTCAGAGCATTCCCTGCCAGCTTCTCCCTCAAATCCCACTTTTGTGACCCATCTGAGCTTCCCTGGCTTTCATCTTCTGCTTCTTCAAGCACTTTGGGATGCAGGATATGTTGCCTGGATTGGGAGTTGCTGCCTTAGGGTACAAAACATTGGATACAAAACCTCTCCCACCTCCTTCCAGAGAGGGAAAACGGGCCCTTCCCAAGGCATCGCTCCCTCACGGAGCACAAGGCTCTGATTAAAAGGAAGAAAAGTAATTTTCCATGTCTCCATTCACGACCTGAGCCTTTCAATAATTACTGAGCTAATCTGACATTCATGATCCTTGATTTCAGTCATTCATTCCGGATCTGATTAACAAGATGTTCCTTAGTGGAACCCAGCTTCCCTTCTTCCCCTAGGACACAAGAATTTTAGGAAAAGTATTAAATATTCCAAAGGAGAGCAGGTAATTGGCAGGAGAACTCCTTGTCTGCTGTTCAATCCTTGGGCCTCCTCACCATTTAGGAGAGGGCTTTCCCAAAACATTACTTGGGAATGAACAGCTGGGAGGGATGTGGAATTCCCCTGGATTTCCTGTTGCTCCCAGTAAGGAATCAGCTTATGGAGGGTCCTATTTCTTACCCACTTGGAGCATCCATGACAGCTTTTTTCCTTCTCCCATCCACTTCCCAATTTCCCTGCAGCCTCAATTTGCACAGTTTTGAGCAATTCCTTGGTTTGGTCCTCAGCTTGTAAATATTTTCGGATGTCACCGATGCCATATGTCCTCTCAGTCCCCTTCCTTCAAAACCATTTCCACATGGGATCGGCAGAGTGGGTTATCCCAAACTCCCAGGACAGCATCCGACCTCTCTTTGGGATAATTTCTAATGGAATGAAGCCTTTGGACCCTAAAAAAGGAAAACTTGGGCCATAAAAATGGCATTTGGTCCTAAAGTGAGGTTTGGCTGCTAAAATGAAGGTTTGAAGCTTTCAAATGAAGCTTTGGGTCTTAAAATGAGCATTTGGAGCACAAAATGAGGGTTGGGTCTTAAAAATGTTGCTTTGAACTCTGAAAAGGAGAATTTGGGGCTTTTGGGCCTTCAGACTGCAATTTTTGGCTGCTGGAAATGAGGGGTTATGGTTAAAATTGGAGGTGTGAGCCCATTCTTAAAATGGAATCCTAAAAATTATTCCTCAGGCCTGAAAAATGAAAAGTTTGTACTCTGAAATTTGGGATGATGAAAATGAGGGTTTAGATCCTGGGAATGCTCATTCAGACCCTCAGAATGGGTCTCTGCAGAGACAAATGGGACTCTCTGCCCATTATAGTCTGGACTTTAGGGCACATTTAGGATTTTTCTGTATGCTCTGAGGCTTTTCCGAGCTTTTCCAGAGAATATCAGCAGGAAAGAGTGGTGGTGTTTCAGAAAGGGAAGCATCCATAAGCATGGAATGTCATGGCACCAGTGCCTCTATCACTGCATCCACCAGTTCTTCCTGGACTTCCATAGTTCATTTGGAAAATGTGTCCATTTCATGCTTTTCAGCTGGTTTAGATAAGAATTTTGGAATGCTGGAATGATGTGGGTTGGAAGGGACCATAGAGCTCATCCCATTCCACCCCCTGCCATGGACAGGGACACCTTCCACTGTCCCAGGCTGCTCCAAGCCCCACCCAACCTGGCCTTGGACACTGCCAGGGATCCAGGGACAGCCACAGCTTCTCTGGGAATCCTGGTGATTCCTCCTGCAACAAATATGCAGAGTTTCCTAGACAGATGCCACTCTGGAAAACCTGACTGTGGTTCCTCGATGTTCCCATGGGACAGCACCAGCTTTTCTGAGAGATTTTCCCAGTTGGAATCTCAGAAAAGAAGGACAAAGATCCTGATCACAGGTTGGAAAAGACTGTCAAAATCTCCTAATCCAACCATCACCCGACAGCCCCACAACCACCCCTAAACCACATTCCCAAGTGCCACACCCAGATTCCTCTTGAACATTTCCAGACACAGGGGATCCACCAGTTCCCTGGCAATTTATTCCAAGGCCTGACCACTCCATCAGGGAAGCATTTTGTTTCCAGTCTCTGATCTGAACCCCACTGGTGCATCTAAAGGCCATTTTCTCATCCAAGCTCATCCCAATTTTTGTGGGGTGCTGTTCCCAGAAGACTCTGGTGGATGCCAGATGAGCCAGATGGGAGCAAGGGCTGGTTCCTCTGGATGCAATGGACATAATTAGGGAATTCTGGGCCAGGACTGAGCTCAGGGGATGTTTGTCTCCTCCTGCTCCAAAGGGTTTCTATTGTAATTCCTTCAGTGTTGGGGCATTTGGAGTTGCCAGCAACCACCACAGATCCTGTTTGGTGGCCCAGGATGGGGTTTGGTGGCCAGGACCTCTCTGACATTTCCAGAAACCTTCTGTTGCCCCACTAAATAGCCATTTCCATGGTGCCAAGGACCTGCCCGGCTGCACAGGAATTTTTCTCTCTTGGATAGCAGGAATTTTGCAGGATTTGCAGATGCTCAGAGGGTGGGAGAGGGGGATTCTCCAAACCCGGCTTAACTTTGGTACAAACACACCAGAAACTGGGCCAAAAAGGGAGGGAAGAGATTAAAA
Source organism: Gymnorhina tibicen (assembly GCA_013399875.1). Taxonomy (NCBI): domain Eukaryota; kingdom Metazoa; phylum Chordata; class Aves; order Passeriformes; family Artamidae; genus Gymnorhina; species Gymnorhina tibicen. The sequence continues at coordinate 604,388 of VXAZ01005975.1, read as the reverse complement.
TCCTGATGAGCCACCTGGTCCATGCAATGATTCACGATAATAAAGAGTCGGGAAAGGGATCGTTAGTGCAGGCTGGAATTAAGAATGCAGCATGGGAATGTTACATAATGTATACATGGCAATTAATGGAGCGTGTTAATGAATGGAACAGGTCCTGACAGCCCTGGCGTGCAGTGGGTTGTGCCTCTTTCACTACTCTCAAGGCATCCAACAGAAAAAACTGTTCCCTTAATAATTCATTAAAATCGGGAGCAGCATGCCAGGATACGGGAAGAGCCCCGTCCTTGCCTAGCTCTCCACATCCTTTGAAATTACAGAGGCACAGGTTTAAGAATATAAAAAGAAGGCTCATTTCACAGAATCATGGAGTATTTGAGGATGGAAAAGGTGATTCCAAACACCCCTGCTCACAGCAGGGCTGTGTCCAGCTGGGAATATCTCCAATAATTCCCATCAATCCATTCCGCTGTTCCCAGTGGCTTCAAGTCAGGTGGAAGCAGCCAAGCAGATCCAAACTGATTCAAAGTGATTAGGGATTCCCAGGAATGTTCTCCCAGGAAGCAGCATCAAACTTTGAGCAACGGTGTTGTTCCAGCTGACTGTTTTAATAAAGCCGATGGAAGACGCTCGAAATAATGATTCCCATTTGGAGAGACAGACTGGAAATAATGACTCTGATTTGCAGAATTCCGTCAGCTTCCACAAAAAACCTGTTATTCCAGCAGGATTGTGGAACCTGGACCCTGAAAACCAACATGAGTGCCCCCAAGAAAGGCAAAGTAGGAGGTGCCAGTCCTGGGATGTGACACCCACAAGGGCACAGTGGCATCTTTCCCTTGGGATTTTCCTACTATTATTCAACACACACATAGGAAAACAAATCCTCTCCTGGCCTGAATTTCAGTTCAGGGAATGATCTTTGTTACGAAAAATATTGGGAACAGACTCCGGTGACACCTTTCCTTCTGCTGATTATCTTCCCTTCACACGTGGAAAAAACTGGATTCAGCCTTCTCCGCAAGGCTGGAAGCAGGGAGGTTGGGAAGGAGGTCACCCTGCCTGCCCCAGATTTGTTTCTGTGTCCTGCTAAATCAGATTCCAGGTGCCAGACAGGAGATTCCAAATAAAATGAATATCAAAAATTCAAAAGAATGTAGGAATGTCCCAGCTTTTACAAGCGCACAGCCATCAAAACAATGCAGGGGTGCAAAATATTTCTCCTGGGACGCTTCTGCCGGCTGTGACCTCCAACACCTCGCCCCGAGCAGATTCCTGCTATTCCTAATCCATGTTCAGCCCCATTCCTTCATGCCCAGGAATCTGCCTGATGAGAACCATCCAACGTTGTGTGTCCTGAAGCTTCCTCAGAGATGTGAAATCTTCAAAATTCCCAGAGTTACCTACCAGGCTTTGGTTTTCCAGGCTCTGGGATTTACCCTGGAAGTTCTACGTTTTCTGCTCAATAAAACTGAGGGACGGATTTTCATAAATACGTTAAAAAATACACTTGGCAATCAACCTAAGGGAGAACTTTGCTTTGTTTATTGGAAGTGCAGGAATAAAAAGGCACATGATGAAAACAATTCTTTATTTTGCTTGAAGGAATCTCTCAACACTTGCATGGCAAGGTCACTGAATCGTACAATTGTGGAATAGTTTGGGATGGAAGGGAGCTTGAAATTCATCCAGTGCCACCCCTGCCATGGGCAGGGACACCTTCCACTATCCCAGGCTGCTCCAAGCCCCAGTGTCCATCCTGGCCTTGGGCACTGCCAGGGGTCCAGGGGCAGCCACAAGTTAGCTGGGAAAATCATTTCAGAGCCTCCCCACCCTCACAGCCAGAAATTCCTTCCCAATATCCCACCTAACCCACCCTTTGTCCATGGGAAGCCATTCCCTGTGTCCTGGCACTGTAATTCAGATCCCACTCCTCCGGTCTTGGGGAAGACGCTCCTGGCTGGAAAAGGACCTGAGTAGAGTTCGGGAAGTGGTGGTTTATATTTGGTCATTAAGCCCAACAATTAATTATCCCACCAGCCTATGGAATGCTGGGTTTAATTCCATTGGCATTATTCCATCCACATCCAAGTGTTTTATATTAGGATTATTTATATGCCCCTCACAGGAAGGCCTCCAAGCCCCTATTTGCCATTCCAAGCCAGCTGCTATGAACTCCATGGAATGGGACATTCCAGCCATTAAACGTGGAACAATCCCAGTTTTAGTGATCTTCAACAATTAATTACTGCAACGAGGTTAAGACAATTAAAGACAACTAATTAATGGGCTGCTTCATTGTTTGTCAGGAGTGATTTCTTCGGATAGGAAATGGAGCTGAACCCCAGTGTTACAAATGGGAAGAATCAGGAAGCTGTGAATACATTCCCGAAAATTTGGCAGTCATTCCTACTGGGAATGAGAGTTAATCAGAAAGGCAAGTCCAAGCTCTGATCCCAAGACTTAATTGGAATTCTGACTTTTCATTAAGGCTGGCCACCTTAGAAAGAAAGGTTTTCTTACTCGATTATAACCAAACAAATTCCTAACATAGGGAATATTTACATTTTCAGTGAGATTCCTCTTCTGGATTTTTATCTTTTAACTTCCACCATTTTCGTTTTTCCCATTCTTGAGAGTTTAAAATCGGGTATCTTTTCAGTAAGAAATGCCATTTTCAGTCAGTTTTGCCACTTCCTAAAACTTTAAAAAAGTGATTTTTCTTCCCAGAATATTTTTTGGTTTTGAATTCTGGTTATTTTTCAGAATTCAGGGGTTTTCAATAGTAAATATATTCATAAGAGAGAAAGAAAAATAGGGAAAGGATCGAATTTTTTTCTTTTTAAATTTGGGATTATCTGTGTGAGGTTTTTACCTTTCTAAGCAAGAAAGGTGGTCCAGGACTCCAAGAAAACCAGGAACACTTACCCAGCAGAGCCTTTTCTTCCTGCCTTGCCATAAATCCCTTCCACCCCTCCATCATCCTCCAATTTATCAATTCCCAAGTGACAGTGAGGGTAATCCAGAGCTCCATTCCAGAGTCCTAATTCCAAAAGCATCCAAGCCCAAGAATCAAGGAATAATAGGCAGAAGTTTGAGTTGAGGATCAGGGAATTTAGAAGAAGATCCAAATGTTACACTTGTGGTTTTAAGACAGGAAAATCACTGGCTTCTTGTCCCAATATTCCCTTTTTCCAGCCAAGGAAGACAGAGCTTTCAGGGAGCTCCAGCTGCTGTTGGAGGCTTGGCACCTTCAGGGGAAAAAGGAGGGGATGCGAATCAAAGGGACTGAGACATCCCATGGAACATGACATGGAATGGCTGCAGCTCCTGGGGATTTACCAGAACTGGGATTTCAGAGCAGAGCCAGGCTTCTCACTGCGTCCAGCGGGGAAAGGCACCCAGGGGCTGGGAAGTCCAGGGAAGTACACCTGGGTGGAATAAACAATATCCATGGTGCACATGCCAAGGGCTAAATTGAATCCCAGCCTTCCAGCAGGGAAGTGACAGACCGTGCAGGGGACAGGAGAGGCCCTTCAAGCCAATCATGGGCATCTCACAGAACCATGGATTTCTTTGGGTTGGAAGGGACCTTAAAGCCCATCCAGTGCCACCCCTGCCATGGGCAGGGACACCTCCCACTATCCCAGGCTGCTCCAAGCCCTGTCTGGCCAGGCCTTGGACACTGCCAGGGATCCAGGGGCAGCCACAGCTTCTCTGGGCACCCTGTGCCAGGGCCTCCCCACCCTTGCAGGGGACAATTCCTTCCCAGTATCCCATCTAAATCTTTCCTTTTTTATAGAAAATTTCCCCCTCCTTTTCCCACCTGCTTTCAAATCCAGGATGTTTCTATTTTCCCTCAGGTTTATGAATGGAAAATGTTGTACAAATATCCAGGAATCTCCATGGACAGGAGGGAATAACATGAGCTCTCTGCCATGTGAAGAGGAGTACAGAATCCACACCCAGGGGTGGCCCTGGCTTTGGGGGATTGAGAAATGAGCAGGTTTAGGGCCGGAGGGCCCTCTGGACATCCCTGCCCAGCCCAGGGGACTGCTTGATCTGATTCCTGTCCTAAACAGGGACGTGGTACATGGAGAAGGAGCTTGGATTGAGGCTGGAGGAGGAGGCCCAGACATGCTGGAGCTGCTGGATGGCTCCGTGCGACGGATCCGAGCAGCCTCGGAGCCCAGGGTTACACAGGGATTATCCTAATCCTTTCATTAGCTTAAATCCTGCTTTTCTCCAGCACAGGCGAGGCCGTTCCAAGGAGAAAGGAGTCAGCGTAGCAGAAGCACACTCCCCCTTTCTGCCAAGGTGAAGGAGCTGGGAATAATATCCTCTGCTAAAGTGGGATGAATGGGATGTGATTGGCACCCCCGGTCCCGCTGTTCCTCGTTCCAGAGTGGAGGGAGCTGCCCTCACAGCAGCTCGGGAAAGGAGCAGGAAAAACCCCAGAAGAGGTTTCTTAATTAGGAAAATTTCATTTCTGCAGATTAACATATTTATTAGACTCATTAATCATCCCTTGCTCTGTCCTACCAGAGCACATCTTGGCAGGAACAGGGTGGGATGGGAGAACTGCAACAAGGAGACAGTTGCTTCCAGGGAGCTTCCCAGCACAGAGCATCCTTCTGCTCCAGGATCACTGGGAATGAGCCAGGAACAGCCTTGACAAAATTGTCACCACTGCCCCAGGTGGCTAAAAAAGAGCCGGAGAGGGACTTGGGACAAGGGATGGAGGGACAGGACACAGGGAATGGCTTCCCACTGCCAGAGGGCAGGGATGGATGGGATATTGGGAAGGAATTGTTCCCTGGGAGGGTGGGCAGGCCCTGGCACAGGGTGCCCAGAGAAGCTGTGGCTGCCCCTGGATCCCTGGCAGTGTCCAAAGCCAGGCTGGAGGGGGCTTGGAGCAGACTGGGACAGTGGGAGGGGTCCCTGCCCATGGAGGAATGGGACGAACTTTAAGGTCCCTTCCCTCCCAGGCCATTGTATGGACTGAGAGGAACTAGCATGGGGTCCCATTCAGTGGTGAGGGGAATGGGAATTGCTCCACCCCTGATTTCTGGGTAATTACCCCCTCCTACCAACCCCATATCCCCACCCAAGAACACAAAACAGGTTTTCCAAACAGCTTTTTCAGGATATGTCCCAGACAGCACTGCCTCCCTGGATCCCCCACCCTACCCAGTTCCTGCCAAGAGGGCACTGCTTAAAATTTCAAATGTGGAATACAACTGGACTTTAAGGTATCACTTTGTACTCCTGAGGCCTCTCCTGGGCCAGCTGGGGGTTCCTCCTCCTCTGTTGTGACCATTTTTGGGGGTCAGGGAGGTGCTGGTGTGTCCTGGTGGGAGGGAACAGGGAGCCTTGCTGGCCACACTTGTCACCACCCCACAGTGAAGTCTGTGGTCTCTACCCTTCACTCAGTGACTTTCCTCCCACTTTTCCCTTTTCCAGCACTCCCGGAGCCCATCCAGACACTGAAGTCCTCAGTGACCTCAGCATTCCAATACAAACAGCCTAATTCTTCTCCTACTGTATTTTTTCCTGCTAAACTGCATCTGCCCTGGTCCTGGAGGAGAAGCAGAAGGAATTTGCTCTCCTCTCCCCCATATTCCTGGGCACAGCCATCAGGAGGAAAAGAAACTTGCTGATCTCTCTCCTTCTGGGCTTGCCCTGATTTCTGGGCCGGGGAAAGAGCGAGGAGCTGCCGTGTGCTCCAGCTCCAGCCTCCAAGGATAATATGCTCCCAGGAAAGGGGACACCAGGGCAGGCAGGGGAGGGAGCAGTTTTGGGGAGGTCTGGGCTGAGCAGGAGGAATTGGCAGCCCTTACAGACACTCAGGAATAAGGATTTTTTACAGTGATGTCTCCTCTGCGCTCCAAAGGAGCAGATCCTGGCTGGATTTGCAGTGATTAGCAGCTGAGAGCTCATCCATCACACTCAGAGGGTTCCCCTAATTAGAGATCCCCTTTTGGAGTCCCTGACAGAATCTGAGCAGGGCTCTACCTCTGCTCTGCTCTGCTCCAACCAGGAGATTTTTCTTCGTCTGCTTCTGACAACTCCCGCACTTGTTGGGAGCTGCTGGCCAGCAGCCAAACCCCAGCAGAAGCGGCTCAGTGTCACTGGCGCAGGAGATAATAGTTTCCAAGAGATCCAAGGCCTGTCCACGGAGGCACGTGGCACTGGCTCCCCCAGTGTATCCCAGTGCCTCCCAGTTCAGCAGAACTAAACTGGAATCAGTCTCGGGATTTCCTGACAATGACTCCAGCGTGCAGGTGGGTGTCACATATCCACCCCTTATCTGCTCCAGGGATTTGTGCCAAAGGCAGCAACGCTCCAGCAGCTCTGCCCAGCACAGCCTGGGGTCGGGGGCAGCTGCCCTTCCTCTGAGAAGTCTGTGGTTATTTTCCCTCTGAGCAGATGTTTGGGGTTATTCTGCCCCAAGCAGATGTTTGTGGTTATTTTGCCCCTGAGCAGGTGTTTGGGGTTATTTTCCCTCTGAGCAGATGTTTGGGGTTATTCTGCCCCAAGCAGATGTTTGTGGTTATTTTGCCCCTGAGCAGGTGTTTGGGGTTATTTTCCCTCTGAGCAGATGTTTGTGGTTGTTCTGCCTTTGCCCCCAGAGCCATCACCTGATATCAATCTGCATCCCACAACCATTCCAGCTAATCAGTCACTAATTACATGGTTGGATACCTCTGTGGCTTTTAGGAATATCACACCGTGGCCTGGTAGGAGTCAGGGAAGTGCCAAAGATCTTGAAAAAACCACCTGGGAAGGGAAATGTTTATCCAGAGGCCAGGTTGGCCCCTGACTCACCGTGGCTCTGGTCCCGCTGCCAGTGGATGTCCTTGCTCCTGGAAGGAGGAGGGGCTGGGATTAATACAGGGCAGCTTCAAAGCCCAAGCCAGTCCCTCCAGATGCATTTCCAATCCCCCTTCCTGCTGGAGAAGGTTTAGAAAGAAGTCTGTGATTTTCCCCGTGTCCCACGATTCATTTTGTCCCCAGGAAAGTCCTGTCCCCACTTCCAGTCACCTGTCCTTGGGGAGCTAGGCAGAGGTGCCAAGCGGTGAGAAAAAAGTCCCTTTTTTTTGCTCAGATCGAAGCCCTGCTCAGCCTTGGGCAGTAGCAGAGCAGAGATATTTGTCCCAGAGCTCCCAAGAACAGGAGCTGACCCCATGGATCAGAGTTCAGCACCAGCAGCAATTTGGGGCTCCTGAAACTTGGCAGGGAGATGTCACCTCAACGTGACAGCAAGAACTGACCCCAGCCGAGACCTGCGGTGAAAACCCTGCTGCTCCATAGCAGGAGGATGCACGGGCCAAACTTCTGGAGCCAGGGAATTTATTTTGGGGAATTCTTTGCTGTGTCTGACATCTTAAAACTTTTCTCTCGGGATTTGCTGGAGGTTATTGTCAGAAATACCAAGTTAGATTGACCTCTCATGGTTATTTACCTTTTGGAAGCATGGAAATATGGAACAAAATATCTGGGATTTGTTTTGACCTCCACATCCATTAAATATTAACCTCATTTTCTTGCTAAGTAGGGAAGACAGGACACCAGGTCCATGGAGAGAATCCCTTCCTGTCTCCTCCATAACTCAGCTAATGATGATTTTGGAAGACCAACTGTTCCATGGAGGCGAATCCCAGCACAGGGCACGGGGCTGGCACAGGGAATGCCAGGAGATAATCAGGATGTGCTGGAGGAGCAGATGCAGTGGCAGAGGAAGATAAATGGGTGGGAGTTGGAAGAGAAGCAGCAAAAATGATCAGGCGCTCTGAGACCGGAGAGATTAAACAAGATAAAAAGCGATAAATATGTACATTCCCGGTAAACAAGGATTAATGGGAATGGTGGAGTTGCCAGGAGAGGTCTGCTGGAGCCAGGAGAGGGTGACAGGGCTAACAAGGCACAGAGGAGAGAGAAAAGTGCTGGCAAAACTTGATCCATCACATTGAGGATTCAGAAAAGAGGAGCCCAGGGTGGGGTTGGTGAGGAGAGAGGACAGGGAGACAACAGGAGTGTGGGGACAGTGGTGACCAAAATTGTGTCACCTCACATGGCACAGGCAGGGGTGATGGAGACAGTCAGGCCCGCAGGGGCTCGAGGCCCCTCATAGCAGCTCCTAGTGGTAATTTGGGAATGAGAACTTCTCTTCTAGGAAAGGGTGAAGTCTCATTGAGAGGATGAGGTCTCCCACCAGCTGCTCAGTTTTACTGCCCACACTGAAGCAGAGTTCAAACCCTTTTTCCTTTTTCCTTTTTCCTTTTTCCCTTTTCCCTTCCCCATTTCCCCTTTTCCCCTTTTCCCTTTCCCTTTTCCCCTTTTCCCTTTTACCTTTTCCTTTACAGTAGGCCCTCCAAGGCTCATTCTCCAGGAAGTTTCAGCCTTGATCCTCCTGCCCAAAGGATCCAAAAACCTTCACCCCCAGGTCTGGGCAGTGCCTGCGCTCTGGTTCCACTGCAGAGGCCCAGAGAGGAGGAGGACAATGAGGGAGGATCATTTGCCCATCTTGGAGTGGGTTTTTCCCAGCTTGGAGAGGATTTTGAAGAGGAGCTGGGGATGTGGCAGGAATTCTGGCCAAGAATAAGAGAATGCTGAACTCTCCGCTAGGTGCTGAGACAAGGGAGCCATTCATTAAACAGAATTTCCCTTCTCCCGCCAGGTGCAGATTCCACAGTGATAAAATTCATTAACAACTGCAATTAAACCCAAACCTCCCTTGTTTTGTCAGGATGAGCTGGGGTTTATAACAACTCCAGCATCCACGGGAAAGCAAGGGTTGGAAGTGCTCACAGGTTGGCATCCTCCAAGCCCTAAATCACTTGGTTCTTGTGGAAAAATTTCTTAGGAGGCTTGGATTTAGGAAGGCAGGATCCAAATTCCCTGAGTATCCTGGAAAATGATGGCCAGGAGAGCTCCAGCGTTGAAGATGGACTCCAGCTCCGACATCTCATGGATCCTGGATTCATGGCAGAGACCAGAGGGTGAGGAAGGTCCTGAGTGAAAGTGTCGATGCCAGAGAAGCTGTGGCTGCCCCTGGATCCCTGGCAGTGTCCAAGGCCAGGTTGGATGGGGCTTGGAGCAGCCTGGGACAGTGGAAGGTGTCCCTGCCATGGCATGGGTGGCATTCGATGGGCTTTAAGGTCCCTTTTCCAAAATCCCTGTCAAACAGAAGTGCTGGCGCTGCTGATGCCTAAATTTTCCAGAGTGTGAGTCCGAACTCCGACTTCTGGGAGCAGCAATCCCATCTTGTCTGTGCTCTTAATTAAATCAATTATAAGAAGTAATTGAATTGAGATCCATTTATCCAGAGCCTGATTATTTCAGGTCTTTGTAGAGCCCTTAAGAGAACAAAGCTTTCAAGCAGGGCCTGACTACACCCAATATCCCCAGGGAATACAAACCTGGGAGTGCAAGGAAAGGAAAACCCAGGGAAAATTCCTCATTAAGACATCAGCGCTGTGCAGGGGAGGTGTCTGTGAGGTTGTGCAGCCTCTGACTGTGGACACTCCAAGATCAGATGGAATAAAAGCCCTGAGCAGCCTTGGCTGGCCTCACACTCCTCCTGCTCCGAGAAGGAGGTTGGTCCAGAGCTCTCCTGAGGAGCTCCAAGCTGAATCCTGTTTGACCACATCAGCCATTAATGGGACATTGGCTTTCTTGGTGCTGCACAATTATTAATTATCCACTGGATAACTCCTTGTAGGCTACCAGCAAACTTCTCCAGCCGTTTTCCCCCCCTTTTTGGGATTCAGCAATGCAGGCAGCAGGGGGAGGGGGCAGCAAACCCTGCAGCCACGTGCAGCAGCATCTTAATTACAGCTCCCTGCAAGGGCGAGGAATCATTCCAGAAGGAATAAAATATTTGGGTTCTTGGGTTGGTTTTATTAGCAGAAGCACTTCAGGGTTTTCTAGGCTTGGATTTTAAATAAATGTGGCAGAATTCCCTGGGAATGAGGGCTCTACCATGGCAGCAATAAAGGAAAGATCAGCCTGTGGAGGGGAACATTTCAATTTGCCTACAGGTTGCACTTAAACCTTCTTGGCTGGGCCTTTCCTGTCGTTCCCTGGAATGGGCTGCCTGCCTGCCTAGCTGGGATGATGAAGTGGCAGCAGTGCAAGAAAAATTTAAAAAAAAAAAATAATTCTTCAGTTTAAATTACATTTTAAGGGAAATAAGCAAAAGGCTGCATTCTTACAGACATAGAGCCTGGCATGGAGCTTGGAGCTCTTCTCCTTCAAGGATCTGTTGGAATGCCAGAGAAGGAAAAACCCTTCTGGTTAAAAACTTTGCATTTTCCTCCCCGGAGAAGCCCCTGCTACACCACAGCCAGAGGAGGAACAAATTCCCATTGTTTAGTTCCGAGGGCCGAGCTTTACGGCCGCAATCCTGGTTTAATAACAGGGAATTGATGGAAATCCGGAACGTTGGCCTCACAAAATGGGGATCAAACTGAAGCAGAACTTTTGAGAAAGGAAAAAACCTTTCAGACAGCCTGGCTCCAGAAAGAGGGGAGAGATTAATACTGGGTGGATCCCCTGGGATCATCCCTGCTTGTGGATATTTATTTTTTTTCATTTGGAACATCTCAAAACCAAGAAGTGCTTGCATGGCATAAATTCTCGATCAGATTGAATTGTCACATATTAAAGGATGATCTTGTAATGCCACTTTTGTCATATTAAGTGGATCTGGAGAAGAGATTTTTCTTCCCCCAGTTTCAGACACTTGTTAGCGCCATAAAATGGCAACTGAAGCACTAATGAGAGGGAAAATCCTGTGGGAACCAAGTCGCCTCCTGCTGGAAATGTTGGGATGAGCCTTTGGCTGACACCGAGATGTCCTCGTGGTGTCCCCTCAGTGTCACTTGGAGTTTCTCCTTCAGTCCCGGTACTGTGTCCTCCTTGCTTTTGGGCACCACCTAATGGCTCCTCACCGCCTCACAGATCAGGGAGAATAAGGAAAAGGCATTCCCAATGTTGTCTGGCAGCGGGAAAAGCAGAGAACTTCCCTAAATCCCGCTCAACTCCCAAGGCAGAGTGAGGTCTGTGTGTCTGAGCCCTATCCCGCTTCCCACCCTTCAGACGAGACAAATTCCTGTCCCAGCTGGGATGGGAAGGGAACATGCACCCAGTAAGGCCAGAAATACAATCCTAACTGGGTTTTAACTGTGCATGAAATAATGAGTTATGGGAAAAGTCTCCTTATGGATCATCCAGATTTATTAGGGAAAGAGCTCATGGAGTAGTGCATGTGAAAGGGTTGGGGCTGCACAGACGTGTAAAGGGAATTGTTTGGATTTTTAGGATTGATTGCAAGTCTTTGCCCTAGGGAAAGATAATATTCCTATGGGAGTGAGAGCAGGGAGAGAGCAGGTCACGATGGAGATCCTCTGGGAAACTGGGTCTCCTTCCCAGTTTTTTCTTCCCAAACCAGAGGAACACTGGAATGAACAGATCATCTCAAACCTTGTCCCTGAGCCAGCCCTCGGTGGGTGCAGGGATTCAGGAATGCAGGGATGAGCACGGAGTGCCCATCCCGGAGCCCCACAGCACCTGGGGTGACGAAGTGCAAAGCATTTGGATCATGGATTGTTTCATGTTGAGATGTTTGTAACTCTTTTATTTGGCTTTTTGGTTTTACACCCCCAAGTGTTGCTTGTCTTCACCAGCAGGAAAAGGGGACTCCTCTTCCTTTCACGGAATCATGGAAAGGGTTGGGTGGGAAGGGACCGTAAAACTCATCCAGTGCCACCCCCTGTCACGGGCAGGGACACCTTCCACTGTCCCAGGGTGCTCCCAGCCCCATCCAGCCTGGCCTTGGACACTGCCAGGGATCCAGGGGCAGCCACAGCTTCTCTGGGCACCCTGTGCCAGGGCCTGCCCACCCTCCCAGGGAGTGACCACCTCAGCGTGTTCACCACAGAGTGACCGTCACAGACTGACCACCATCAGAGCATGACAACCACAATGTGTCCACCACAGCATGTCTACCACAGAGTGTCCACCACGATATGTCCACCACAGTGGCCACCAGAGCATGGCCATCACAGCCTGACCACCACAGAGTGCCCATCACAGAGTGACCACCACAGTGTGACTACCACAGGGTGTCCACCACAGTGTGACCACCGCAACATGACCACCACAGCCTACCCACCACAGCCTACCCACCACAGACTGACCAGAACACTCTGCCGGCCACAGTCTGTCCACCACAGAATGCCCACCCCACCCTTCCCACAACAGAATGACCACCACAGCGTGTCCACCACAGCCTGCCCACCACAGAATGTCCACTACAGAGTGACCACCACATTGTGCCCACCACAGCACATCCACCACAGAGCGCCCAGAACACCCTGCCCACCACAGAGTGCCCACCACAGAGCATCCACCCCACGCTGCCCACAGAGCTGCCCAGAGCGCTCCTGTGCCGGTGCCAGCTCCGGCAGAACCTCCCAGCCCTGCCAGAGCCGTGCTGTGATGGCGACAGGAGCAGGAGGATTCCTGCAAGGATTTGTCAGTGACACAGGGAAATCATTTGGGGTTTGCTAATTGGATAACAAGGCAATTACAGCCTTGCATGTGTAATTCCCTGCTCCGAGTGCAGAGACCATGGGATGAGGATGTCTCGGTGTGGGAGGGAGGTTTGGATCAGCCCCTGAAGGATCTGTTCGACATTGGAGCTTTGCTAACACTATGGGAGAGACCCCAGCCTCTGCCCCAAGGCCTGGAGAGCCCTGGCCCAGCCACTTCCCTGTCCTGCACTTTGTCCTCTGGGGCTGCCCAGGCATGCCAACGCTCCTGGGAGAACCAGGAAGCTCCTGAGAGACCCACACACCCCTGACCCCACCCCAAACATCACCCAATGCCCCCCACCCACCGCCTGCACACCGAGATGGGGCTCACACTGCTCCATACCCACTCCTGGGGCACTCCCTGCCCTCCTCTCCTGGACAGGTGAGAATCGTCCTCTCTTTTAGCTCCTCCACCACTCTGAAGGGCCAAACTCCCCTTTCAAGAGCAAAACACCCCAAATTCACCTTTCCCTCACTGCCCTCCAGCTAAACGCTTGCCAAGGCAATATTTGTGGTGTTTTCTCCCTTTTTCCAGCAGTCAGAGCATTTCAGATCCCTCCTTTCCCCCATCCCACATTTCCCACCAGAGGAGTAGCAGGGGGATACCAGGAGCACATCTTCAGGCAGGGCTGTGGCAGCACCTGGCTCAAGGAAGCTTCTTCAAACCAGTCCCCACGACTGAGAGGTTTTACAACATTCCCTCTTCTCCTTGTTGTTTTATTCCGTGTTTTCCATTAGGAAGAGCTGCCCCCCTTCCTCTGCTTCTGCAGGTTCTCCATGCTCAGCCCACAGAACTTGTGCTGACACCACTGAGGTGTTCCTCAAATGTGGAGGTTTTTTCCAGAGTTTTTTGCTCTGGGATTGCAGCAGGAGCCCATCAATACGTGCAGGACACTTCAGCCTTCCCTCAGTGCTGGAAAGAGACTCAGTAAAGTGTTAGTAAATCATGGAATCATGGAATGGTTTGGGTGTGAATGGACCTTAAAGCCCATCTAAGGCCACCCCTGCCATGGGCAGGGACACCTCCCACTGTCCCAGGCTGCTCCAAGCCCCATCCAGCCTGGCCTTGGACACTGCCAGGGATCCAGGGGCAGCCACAGCTTCTCTGGGCACCCTGTGCCAGGGCCTCCCCACCCTCACAGCTAGGAATTCCTTCCCAACATCAAAAACGTTGCCAAGTTCTGTCTCTCTGTTTAAAACCTCATCCCAGCACTTGACCCCTTTCCCTGGATACAGGATCCAGCCTAGCAAGTCCTCTTTTGGGATCTTCTCTGTAGATCTTCCTGCTTAATTCTAAGGCCCAAATCACTTGGGAATATCTAAGTAAAGAAAGAACTAATGCCTTTAGCAACACAATAAAGGGGGAATCATGGAATATCCTGAGCTAGATCCACAGGGATAATCCAGCCCAACTCCTGGCCCTTGCACATACACCCCAACAATCCCACCAAGTGCCTGGGAGCATCAGTCAGCCTTAAGCCTGGGGAGACCTCTGGGATCATTAAATCTTTATTTACTCAGTTTCTTCCCTCTTTGTACTCTAAAATGTCACTCTTTTATTTAACTGAAGGGGTTTTCCACCCTGAGTCTCAGATTTAGCTGTAATTCTGTCAGACTTGTCTCTGGCTGCGCTCACAAATTTGTTCTGTGCCAAAAAACTTTGATTTTTTGCTTCGTTTTGTGCAGGAATCAGGAACACTGTCACTGCTAGGTGGAAATGTCACAAAACTACATTGCTGTAATTTTTATGTCCCTGTTGCAAAGCGCCTTTGTGCTGTGTTCGCATTTTGAATTTGCTGCTGGAACAATAACATCCCATTTGGGTCACAATCAGGGGCCTTGTGCTAGGATAAAATTTTATGCTTAATCAGAATAATTTGGGTTGTTTTGTGGGCATTTGGAGGTTTGTGATGTCCCAAACCATTCGCTTTGTTGCTTTTAGGTGGCCAGGTGTGCTAAGTACGGGCTTTACTGTCAGTCAGCCGCCCATAATTGGCTTTGGAAGCAGAGACTTGAGCTTTTTGGTATATTTACAACAAGTGGTGACATTTTCGACAGATCAGGCAAAGCTGCTGACTCGAAAAAGCCTCATTTTTGTGACTATCAGCAACGTGACCTCTGTGATTTGGAAGGAAAAAGAAGGCACTGTGCTGTTTAGAGCTGACAACGAGGTTTCACAGCTTTTCTCAGACTCACAGAGTCCTCCCAGGGCAGCTCAGTGACAGAAACTGCACTTGGAGGGATGGAGTCCAGCCCTGCACAAGGATTCAAACTCCAGCCAGGAAAGGTTTTGCCTTAGGGAATGTTTTATTAGGATTACCTGCTGAATCATGGAATCATGGAGTGATTTGTGTGGAAAAGGGCCTTAAAGCCCATCCAGTGCCACCCCCTGCCATGGGCAGGGACCCCTCCCACTGTCCCAGGCTGCTCCAAGCCCCATCCAGCCTGGCCTTGGACACTGCCAGGGATCCAGGGGCAGCCACAGCTGCTCTGGGCACCCTGTGCCAGGGCCTGCCCACCCTCCCAGGGAACAATTCCTTCCCAATATCCCATCCATCCCTGCCCTCTGGCAGTGGGAAGCCATTCCCTGTGTCCTGTCCCTCCATCCCTTTTCCCAAGTCCCTCTCCATCTTTCCTCTTTACTCCCTTCAGGTCCTGGAAGGCCACAATTAGGTCACCCCAAAATTTCTCTTCTCCAGGCAGGACAATCTAAAATTTCCCAGCCTTTCTGGAGTGGCCCAAGCAGCAGCAAAATTCCCACTTCTCATCATCAACAAAATAAATCGAGGAGGGATCCACTGTCACATTCCCATAGGGAGATTCCTTATGGGGGCACACACAGGGTCTGGCTGCAAATTTTAATATTTAAGTTTAACTCTAAAACAGTCTTAATTCTGCCCTTCCTGACTGAAATCCCAGAACCTGGAGTCAAAGACAACCTGATGTGACTGAGAGAATTTTTCCTGTGGCAATTTCTAGAATGTCCTTTTGAACTGCCACAGGACACTGCAATTCCATAAAATCCATGATATTTTGTCTTTTTCTTCTTAGACTCATCTCTGCATCACTCTCAAAGTTGTGACAGTCACCACAAAAGTAGTGGTGTGTTCCCGTCTAAGCTTTACACCTCCAGCTCTTCAGGAGGCTGAAATTTAGCACTAGAGTTGAGCCCAGCTGGAAAACCAGCTTGGATTTAGGCTCCAAGATGGAAGTAACCTGATGTTGGCAAACCGATATTCCGGGAGGTAACCATAGAAACGTTCCCAGGGATGGATGGGGAGATTCAAACTTGCAGGAAGGCAGGAACAGGCTCTGGATCGGTTTTTGTTCATGTGAGGGCATCACTTTGGTGAGGGATTATGGATTGCATTAAGGAGCTGCCTCCACGGAGCTGCAGATGATTCCCACATGGATGAGAGCCACTCTTCCAAAAGGAGCAGTGGCTCCTGTGTGCTCACATGTGCAGGTGTTGCGGCTTACAATTCCGTGATTATTCTGTTATTCCATTACTGAGTGTGAGCACAGGGACTGGAGGGCCCCAAGCAGAAAACTGGGACTAAATTGCTGCTGCCCTTGGAGTCAGTGGTCGGATGTTGTGGAAAAGGTTTCTGCTTTAAATTTGGGAAGAGTCCTGTGAGTGCAGGGGAGGATCTCCAGGCTGGTCACAGAGCTGGAACACTTCTGAAGAGCAGCTAAGATGGACAAGAGAAGCTCAGAGCCCCTTTCAGTGCCTGAGAGGGCTGGAGAGGGACTTGGGAAAAGGGATGGAGGGACAGGACACAGGGAATGGCTTCCCACTGCCAGAGGGCAGGGATGGATGGGATATGGGGAAGGAATTGTTCCCTGGGAGGGTGGGCAGGCCCTGGCACAGGGTGCCCAGAGCAGCTGTGGCTGCCCCTGGATCCCTGGCAGTGCCCAAGGCCAGGCTGGATGGGGCTTGGAGCAGCCTGGGACAGTGGAAGGTGTCCCTGCCCATGGCAGGGGTGGCACTGGATGGGCTTTAAGGCCCTTCCCACCCACACCATTCTGGAATTCCATGATTCCACGATTCCATGACACAGCCCTGATCTAAAGGCCAGCAGGGGCCATCCCCCCACACCCTCACCAGCTCTCAGCCCTCCCTGCCAATCCAGGCCTGGCAACAAACTTCAATTTCCAAAACACAGATATGAATCAGTCCCTGTAGGTTTGAAAAACTCATCACTGATTGCATCTTTTTCCTTTTAGAAACTTGAGCCCCAACTCTCTCTTTTCCCACAAAATCTGTGCCATTTCTGTAAGACACAAAAACATCTGGGAATATTTTCCATCCACTTTGCAGGCAGAAGATTTGGGACATCCATGGACACATCACTGTCTCACAAATCTTGTTATTGACCACCTTCCACACACATGAAAATCCAAATTAAAGCCATCAAACTGGACTGGTTTTGGGAGTGTAGCCCTGTGCTCCCCACAATTATTTGGATAATCCCTTATGAATCATTAGGTGGAAGTCGGAAGAAGAATCAGGGTTTAATTTGTTTCATGATACTCCTGCACGATTCCATGTTTATTTTACTGATTTTGAAAACCAGGAATCATCCTTGGAAGCCTGCTCTGACCTGTTGCTGCTGTGGCAGTGAGAATAAAAATAAAAGGAGAAATAAACCCATGAACTCAAGAAAAACACCCAGATATTGGGATATTTCTCCACTTTATCCCCCCTGCCTGCCACTGGACATAGGGAATAAGCAAAGCCTGGACAGAGAACTCCAGAATCCTCACAGAATCATGGAATGGTTTGAACTGGGAGGGACCTTAGAGCCCATCCATGAAACCTTCCAGCCCCTGCCATAGGCCTTCCGCTAGACCAGGAAGAGAGGAGATGAGGCTCAGGAAGGGCTCAGCACAGAGATCCCATTCCAGAGGTTTTCCAGAAGAAAGGATGTGGTTCTAAGGCCTGGATATTGTTTCTTACAGACATTCCTCCATGGGAATTACATTCCATACATCTTCACAACAGAAACATTGCTGTGAGCCCCACATACCACCAAACTTCTGCCCCCCAAAAAATTACAAACAATGCAAAGGACCAAGGCTTTAATGGTCCCATGGAGATTTTAATGTTTTTGTTTGCTTTAATTCCACTCTTTATTTAATGCTTGCTTTAAATTCAGCACAGCCACTTCTCATATGCATCCCAGAATCATGGAATCACTGAAGTGGGAAAAACCTTCCAGGACCACTGAGTCCAAGCTGTGCCTTGTCCCCAGCCCAGAGCACTGAGTGCCACATCCAGGCCTTCCTTGGACACCTCCAGGGGTGGGGACTCCAAACTTCCCTGGGCAGCCCGTACCACGGCCTGACCACCCTTTCCATGAGGAAATTCCTCCTGATGTCCAAACTGACCCTTCCCTGGCCCAGCTTGAAGTCTTTTCCTCCCATCTGTGAGTGTCCCCAAGGAGCGCGGACTCACAGGAGTGAATCTCACAGGGTCACCCTCTCTGGAGCTGGCCCAGCTCTTTGTCACAGGCTACAAGCCTGGCTTTCACCGGGAGAAAAAATTATCTGGGAAAACAAATCTCCTGTTTCCAACCCAAACCTAATGTCTTGCTAATGGCACAACACACAGAGAGACACGGCAGAACCACGGCTGAGTTATTTGTCTTTTCCCTGTGTCAAAGGCTAAAATAAACCTGGAGCAGAATCCAAACCCAAATAAAACAGCCCCATTTCTCCCTTTCCAACATGCTCCTGTTAATAAATTTTGGCTGATGATATATTTGAGGGGGACACGCTCCTGCCCTTTCTTTGTGGTATCTGGACAGCTTCTCTATAAAATTAATAACGAGAATTAAATCCCCAGTGAGCTCCAGGCAGTATCTGATCCTTCTCCCTGCTGAGGACAAAGCTCTGATCTGTGTGGGTTTAACAGGGCTCTGATAACCAAAGCAGAAGAGAAGAATTGGGTTTTAGCACAAAGAATGTTAGAGATTTTCAAACACAGTCCCAAAAGGGACGTGAAACCAAACATTGATATTTTCTTTCTGGGTAATTCTTGAGGGGGAAATTCCAAGCAGCCAATGAAAGGATTTAATTTGGACACAATGCACCGGGGTTTTGATTCTGAAATTGGATAATCAATTACAATATATTATGTTATAAATATATTGGTCTCTGCAGTCTGGAAGGCAACAGTTGGAAAACAAAATGGGAAGAGTTTCCATTGCAATATCCTGGAGGGATCAAAAATCCTCCACTTGGAGAGCAAAGACAGCAGGAGGCAGAAGGAAATCCTGGAGGCTTTTGGAGTGGAAGGAGCTCTGGTCACATGGAATGTGTTGGGTCTGATGTAGATCCCTCTGAAAGTGGTGGTGGCACAAAGGAGAGGAACTGGGCAGCTCCTGGGTCACAGTCATGGCCAGCACTCCAGATGCAGCACCTCCACGTGAGATCTCAGCTCACTTCGGTCACTCAGACATGGAATCAGAGAATCATGGAAAATCCTGAGCTGGGAGGGACCCAAGAGAGCTGGAGACGAATTTGGGACGAGGGCCTGGAGAGACAGGACATGGGGAATGGCTTCCCACTGCCAGAGGGCAGGGATGGATGGGATATTGGGAAGGAACTGTTCCCTGGGGAGGACCCACCAGGAACATCCAGCTCCCAGCCCTGCACAGACACTCCAACAATCCCACCAGGACCTGATGGAATCATACCGGAGACTTGATAGAGAACTCAAAATACTCTGTCAACACCAAGACCCATCTTCCCATTCCCTGATCTCCACGTGAGAACAGAGGGAAGGAAAACAAAATTTTATCCCTGTACTTGGAGCATCTCATGGTGACCACAGCTCAGGACTCTGCCTGAGGGCTTCAAGTTTGTTTTTACAAATAAAAAAAAGAAGGAATAAAGGAAACAAAGAGAAAGAACCCTCTGAGGGCCTCAGGTGCATCTTTGTGCTCAATAACCCCTCCTGTCCTTTCTCCAGGTGTTTCTTTAGGCACAGATGGAATTCCCTGATCCTTCCACACACCAAGGACAAGAGTTGTGCAATTCAGCCTTATTTTGAGGGGATCAAACACCAAATGAAATGAAATTTTGAATGAAAAAACCCAAACCATTCCATTGAGTCTGGTCTATATCTATCTTACATCATCCTGTTCACTGGCTGCCCATTTCCAATGGACAATCTCAGGAATTCCCATTCCCACTCCATTCTGCCATTTAGGAGGTGCTCCCATGTCTCTGTTGCAGCTGAAACAGCCCAACCTCCCTTGTCCATCCTGGAGGCTACTCCAAGTTTCTGTCCTTCTTGTTGCCTTTCTCTGCTCAAATTTGTCTTTTCCAACCTGTTCTTGCTTTTCCAGCACAGGGATCAGGAGTGCACTCTGGAGGAGCAGGAACACCTGATGTCCTCTCCATCCCTTCATCCTAACAGCACCCAAAGCCTCTGTGGCATCACCAAGCCTGAATGTGCAGAGGAATCCTCGGAGTCACTCCAGGATTCCCCTCCTGAGCAGGAAAAACCACTCCAGAGCACACCTTGGGAAGTGGTTGGTTTTGCTTGGCAATTACTGCATTTCCTTGGAATTTCCTGACTGGATCATGGAGCATCCCAAGCTCCTGCAGCAGCTCTTTGCCATCAGCTGCCATTTCCCCCTCCAAGGTGGGAATGACATGGGAAGAGCCCATTTTGCTCAGCAGATTGGATTCCTCCTTCCAGCTGAACTGAGGGAAGGGAATGAGTTTACTCATCCTAGGGGGGAAAAACCACAGCAGAAAATTGAAAGTTCTGGAGAACAATTTTCCTAATTAACTCCAGACTCCAAACCCCGAACCCAGTGTGTTTATTAATCTTATGACTCAGAAATGCGTTTTTCTATACATAGCTCATCTGTCTTGTTCTTTAATTGCTGTTCTGTGTCCATCTCCAGGAACCCTGGCTGAAAAATATTGGATATAAAAAAGAATGGATGGATGAAACCCACGCCATGTAAAGAAACTCCTGGATTTTACTGTTTTCCCTAACTTTTTGTCACATTGAGGAATGCAAGGAGCTTCCCAGCACATGGAGAGCAATAACACTGAGCAACTCAAAGATGCTCTATAATAACCTGGAATAGTAAAATTAAATAGTTAATTGAAAGGAATTGGGTGAATTAGGACAGCAATTACAACATCCAAAGTGGAGAAAGTGCTTAAAAATTCACTATTGTTTGTATTTTATTTAATGTATTTTTTACTATAGAAAACTGAAAGGCTCCTTGCACATTCCAGGTATCTCAGTCTATAGATCCACATAATTCTATTGTATCCCATCAAATCATGTGTCACATTTCCTGAATTAGTGCATGCATGGATTGCTTATCAAAGGGACCTGGCCTGGAAAATGCAGGGAAGTTGAAATGTTAAATTCATTGGGATAAATGTTCCAAGAAAAAGACTTCCCTTCCCAAACCTTCCCTTCCCAAACCTTCCCAAACCTTCCCAAACCTTCCCTTCCCAAACCTTCCCAAACCTTCCCAAACCTTCCCAAACCTTCCCTTCCCAAACCTTCCCAAACCTTCCCAAACCTTCCCTTCCCAAACCTTCCCTTCCCAAACTTTCCCAAACCTTCCCTTCTCCCTGCTGCAGCTCTGCCTGGTTTCACTCCATGGATTCTCCATGCTTTAGGAAAAATCCCACATTGGCTGCTCTTCCTTCATCACCCAGGGTTCCTGTGAGGCCGTGGACTCTGCTGAGGTCACTGTGCCATGTACAATTCCTGTAGAAATCCAGCTTTTCTTAGGAATTCCCTATGCCCATATCCTTTTTGGGACAATCCTGCCATGGAAAATGGGAATACCTCAATTAGGGATGCACCAAATGCATTTTTGTGTCTCTGGAAAGAGCTTTTGCATCTCAAAAATGAAGAGTTTGAAGGATCGACCAAAAGGGGCCTGGGTGGGACCTTCCAACTTCCAGAGGTTCAGCAGATGATGCTCCCAAAGGCCCACCTGCCCTGGATCCCTGTGCAGGGATGTGAAGAGGAGATCCAGTGAACTGCAGTAGGGACAAGACAGAAATTTGGAATATTTTTGCTGTCCCAGGGGAGGATCTTGAAATTCCTGGAAGAAGATCCTGAGGAGGATGGAGACCTGAGCGTGAGGAGCTTTCAAGCCTCCTGTTTGCCAGCACCTTTCAGGCCAAGGTTGGAAGGCAACTTCCAAAACAAAAAGAATGCAGAAGGCTTAACACGACTTTCCTGATTTTCCTTTGGGAAGGAACAGATCCAAAGAGAAGCTGGGTGTGAAAGCACCAGGGTGCATCCACCCTCTCCCCACCAACCTCCTGTGAGAGAGCAGTTCCTCCCCTGCTCCTCTCACCTGAGCACCCATCACTCCTTCCTGGATAAATCCTGGTGCCCCTAAAAGCGTTTATTCCAAATCCTCAAATCCTTTCTGTGGACCCCATTCCCTCTGGAATCCTAGAGCTGGGAGTTTAATTAACCAGCACCTCATTAGTGTGTCCTGCCCACCAGCCACTGCTCAGCCTCAGAACCACGGATCTGACCACAAACTCCAATCTGGACAGACTCCAGCAGGTTAACTGCTTTATTTAAAGCAAATTTATTTAAACTGCTGCATTTCCAATTAATTCAGATTCCAGCTCCTTCAACTCAAACCCATGGCATGGCAGAGTTTCTTCTGGAGAGGAAAATCACTCATTCCCTGCCTTTAGGGATAAAAGTTTGGGGTCATTATATTTTGCCTCAGTCCACTGGGATTACCCAACACATCTGAAATCCGGAGTTTCATCACAAACGTGCAAGGAAATGTGAAATTATTGTCTGGAGTATTCCAGGATTCTGTTACAAACTGGAGATCTCCTTGTCATTACCAACTCTTTCCATAGGCACTTTTTTTTCCTGGGAAGCTTTGAACCCATTAGCATAATAAGCTGTTCCTCAAATCCTGATTGCTAATTAAAGCCATATATTATTGTCAGCTCCCCCATTGCTGTGTGGGCTCAGTTTTCCCTCATTAATGTGTAATAAATGCTCCTTTTTTTCCCTTTTTGCTTCATTTTTTCCAACTTTTTTTTCTCTTGCAAAAACAAACTTGGAGCGAACTTTCATAAAACTGGATTAGTTCTTTCCCTGCTTTCTGGAGGGAAACTCTATAGTCTATTCAGCATATTTTCCATGTGTTTTCCACAAATAAAGGAATGTATTGACTCCCAAAGATATCACACAGCTCTGGAGCTAATTAAAAGTCAGCCTCTGTGCAATTGCCACAGCACAAAAAGCAAAAAACTCACGGATTTTCCTTTGAAACTCAACCCCGGAGCTACTCCATGCAAATACTAAATGAGGAAGTCAATTCCAAAATAAAAAAAGCGAGGGAATGATGGCTGTTCTCAGCACAGAGGGGGTTTAAACAGCTTAGCAGTCCCACGAGGGTTCCATGACCCAAAATTAAGAGACAAAAGGAGATGCGGGATGTTAGACTGGAACCCAGTTGGGACAGGCTGAGCAGCCTCTTCCCACAGAGGAAATATCACCAGAAATATCCATGAGATTCCAGAGGAGTGAGAAAAAACAAGGAGGAGCCGTGAAGGGAAGGAGAACAAAGTAAATCCGTAAATAAAAGGTTGGACTTGATGACCTTGGAGGTCTTTTCCAGCCTTAATGATTCCATGAACCCATGGCTGGAGAGGCTGGAAGGATTCTCCACCCCTGAAGTTGGATGTCTACCCCATGGATGGATTCCAGAACATGCCACAGGTTGTCTTTAAACATTCCTGAGTTTCCCGGAGAGGGAATCACCGCTTTGTGGGAGGATATGCTGGGACACAAAACCACCTGGAACTGGCTCAGTGGGTCCGAGCAGGGTGCTGATAACACCAAAATTGTGGATTTGATCCCTGTATGAGCCATTCACTTTAGAGCTGGACTGGATGATCCTTGTGGGCCCCTTCCCACTCAACTATTCTGGGATTCTGTCTGAAATTTAATTTTGGCAGAAGAGTATGAGCCTGCCAGAGGGCAGGGATGGATGGGATATTGGGAAGGAATTGTTCCCTGCAAGGGTGGGGAGGCCCTGGCACAGGGTGCCCAGAGAAGCTGTGGCTGCCCCTGGATCCCTGGCAGTGTCCAAGGCCAGGCTGGACGGGGCTTGGAGCAGCCTGGGATACTGAAAGGTGTCCCTGCCCATGGCAGGGGGGGGCACTGGATGAGTTTTAGGATCCTTCTCATCCCAATCCAGTCTGTGGTTCTACCATTCCAACATGGAATTGCAGGAGTCACATCCAAATGTTTAAATTCTGAATACTGAAGGTCAGTTCAGGGCTGAGGAGAGGCCAAGGCCAGGCTGTCCCTGCCTCCTCCCGTGGAAAGAGGATGGGGAACAGGATCAGTTTCATGTTTTCCCAGTTCCTGCTTCTTACTTTCTTTCATGAAAAATAGCAGTTTCCAGAGAAAGGAGCATCCCAACAAAAACAAGCTGGGATTTCGGATTTTCTCTGTGATCTTTGGGAAAGAAGAGGAATCTCTTCCATGGCAGAGCAGGAATCAGGGAAGACACTTTTTCTATGCTGGGAATAAGTGCTCGTCCCATTCACTGCACTGTTTCCCAGGCATTGATACGATTTTCTCTGAAAGCCATGATCCCACTGAAGGCTTTCAGACAGCAAGGTCCCTCTTCCTGCCAGGTTGGATACAGGAGGGGGTTAAAAGTGCAAGAATGGCAAGGAGGGGGTAGATTCCAAGTGACCCAGCAGCTGGGAATGTCGAGGTCTGGAAAACAAGTATGGAAAGCTGTCTCTTATCCCTATTGCTCTGTTTTGGGAAGTAGAACCTCTGTGTAGGATAAGAGAGGTGTTTGGAGAGACTTGGAGGAAAACTCTTCCTCTCCAGTGGACTAAAAACTCCATAACCATGCTGTGGTATCCCAAAAAAACCTAGGGACATTTAGAAGTGTGGGACATGTCCAGCAATGTGGGAAACACAGGAATTGTGCAAAAACCCCAAAAGAAAAAGTCCCCCTGAGAAGTGCCCACAGTGCAGCATTTTCATTTCGCTCCCTCACCTCTCCAAATTAAATTAATTAAAAAGTATTAGCTGGAGTTATTAATCTTTCTGTAATTGCTATCTCAATCATAAGGAATTGATTAATGATTGCATTAGGAATTATAATAATAATTATTAAAATTTATGCTGGCCAGTAATTACCAAATGCCTGCTAATGGGTGGAATGGAATCATTGAGCTTTCCCTTGGAGGAGTCAGGAAAGTGAGAGGAAACACAAAGTTTTTGGGAGCTGTGGGACTGAATCCTGATGAGAATCATTCCAAGCCCATCCTGACCTCAGTGCTGAGGTTCCTGCAGGGAATGGTGGGATGTGCCCAGAGTTCTGTGGCATGGGAGACAAAATTCCTGCCACTGAATTGTCACAGAGACCCCTCTGGTGCCCTCCAGGCTCATGGAGTTCAGTGAATTCTGAAATCAGGGCGTTTCTCAGAATAGGGCTCAGCTGACCTTATCAGTGCTCTGGTTATGCAAATGCAGAGGAAATCATGAAATTATGGAATCATTACAGTTGGAGAAGCCCTTTAAAGGCATCGAGTCCAATCATCACCACAGCACCACCACATTCACCACTAACCCACGTCCCCAAGTGCCACATCCATGGGTGTTTGAACACCTTCAGGGATGGGAACTCCACCATGCCCTGGGCAGCTGTTCCAGTGCCTGACCACCTTTTCCATGAAGAAATTTTTCCTGATGTCCAATTTAAACCTCCCCTGGCACAGCTTGAGGCTGTTCCCTCTCCTCCTGTCCCTGTTCCCTGGGAGCAGAGCCCGACCCCCCCGGCTGCCCCCTCCTGTCAGGGAGTTGTGCAGAGCCACAAGGGCCCCCCTGAGCCTCCTTTTCTCCAGGCTGAGCCCCTTTCCCAGCTCCTTCAGCCGCTCCTGGGGCTCCAGCCCCTTCCCCAGCTCCATTCCCTGCCCTGGACACGCTCCAGCGCCTAAATCAGGCAATTAATAAACTTCAATCAGACAATTAATGAATGAATACATTTGAGGCCATGCTCTAGGAATGTTCAGAACTTCCCCAGGTGGCAAAGCCTCCTGGTTTGGCAGGTTTGGTGTGGGAAGGATCTTTTTGGAGCTTTTAAGAAAATGAGAAATGCACTTATTTTATTTCATTAACAACAGCTACAAAAGGCCCCAAAGGGAGAGGAACCAGGGGTTGTGGACTTTGTCTTCTGCTTCCACCAAGATCTGCACTGGAACATCTCCTTCCACCCTAAATTGACACCTTCCACTATCCCAGGTTGCTCCAAGCCCTGTCCAGTGTGGCCTTGGACACTTCCAGGGATGGGACAAAACCCCTGGGCAAAAACAAAAAGAAAATGGGGGCAAAGAAAATGAGGAAATTAAATTTTCCTTTAAGAGGACTTCTCCTGAAGACCCAGAAATCTGGAAGATTTTTAAGGTAATTAGCTCAGAACGAGGTAGTTAAGACTATCTACAGTGGAAGGAATCCTCATATGATGATTTTACAGTTAATATTTAATACTGGTCCTAAAAATACCTGCCTGAGCACAGTGGAAATTGTGGAGCCTCCAGGAGGTTGTTGGGCAAAAGTCCAAGGAGATAACTTTTATTTTCTGAAGTTATCAGAAACTGTGAGTCCCTCTCACCCCTTGCTGCTGTCATTCCTGGGGTGCCAGGACTTCTTTCTCATATTTTGCCCTTTTTTAAAGCTATAATAAAAATTCACCTGGCACAGATCAAAAAATGTTCAAAAATTGGTCTTTGCATCCTTGGAAAACTCTGTCAGATCTGCCTTCCTCCCACTGGATATTCCCTGGATGTGGCAGCTGGAGAAGTGGAAGCCAATCCCAGCTGGTTCAGTCAACTCTTCATGGTCTTAAATTTAACTTTTGTGGATCAAAAGATCTTCCACCTCTCAATTTCTGAGTTTTCCAAGCAGGCTGAAATCCTCCCGCTGTGCAGAAGGAGATGGGAAGCACAGACATCACTCCATGAACTTCAAAGCTCCAGCAAGTCCCATGAAAAGCCCAGACACGGAGCACTCTGGAGAAGGAAAGAGCACATTTATCCACACTGAAGGAAAAATGAAGCCTTGGTGGCTCTGTAGAGATGTCATTTTCCTGGCAGTGCAATATTCCACAGGATCCTGCTGCCTTCCTTAACCTTTTCCATGTTATCAGCACATCCCTGTCACCAAAGGGAAACCTGAGCCATGGGAAAGGCTGTGGAAGGATCACATTTCCCAGTGGATGCTATTCCAGTAACAGCAGGAAATCCTGCAGGGTGCACAGCTCAGGCCTTGTTCCCACTGGGTTTAAGTCTAGACTTCCACCTTAGGCCTGGGCTTGAGCTGTTTTTTCCTGGGATTTTCACCTCCATGTTTTTCCATTCCTTCCAGGTCCATGAGGAGATGGCTGGTCCTGGAGGCTGTGGGAAGGAACAGCATCTGCAGGGCTGGACAGGCAGGGATTTCATTTTCATTTTCATTTTCATTTTCATTTTCATTTTCATTTTCATTTTCATTTTCATTTTCATTTTCATTTTCATTTTTCTTTAATAGATTGTCAAGTAATTCTAATGTGACAAAATCTTACCAGACAGCCATGGCTGAAATCCCTATGGGAACCTGAGCCATCCCAGGACCAAAGACAGGGATTTGCCTCTTTCCCAAGCTGCATTCTCTCATTTTCTCCCAGGAAGTTCAAGAGAACTGTGAGGATTTAGGACAATCACCCAGCTGTGTTGTAGAACATTCCCAGGACTGAGTTCTCCCCCTGCTCTCCAGAATTCCATGTCTCAGTGCCATCTCCTCACTGCCTATTTTGATACACATTCCTCAGGGGCAAGACATTCCATAACATGGAATCACAGGGAAAATCCTTCCGTTTCTTCAGACTGGCCACAGAACTCGTGGAGAAAGGGATAAGAGAACAGCTTAGAAAAAGAGGGGAAATAACAGAGTAATAAACGACAGATGAACCTAAATCTCTGCCTTATCCCTGGGTGACATCAGCAGGACACCACCCACAAGGCCCAGCCTAGGCAGAGGTTTCCCACAGGCTCTGATGGAGCACAGTGGGAGGCCATCAAAGGAATAATGGAATTGTGGAATGGCTTGGGTGGGAAGGGATGTTAAAGCTCATCTTGGGCAGGGACAGCTCCCACTGGGCCAGGGTGCTCAAGGAGAAGGGAGAAGGGATCATCGAGGTCAGCTGGAAGGTCCTGAGGCCTGCCCAAAGAGAAAACTCCTGTGAGCACTCACACCGGTCTCCCCAGGCCCCCCCCATCCATTCTGGGCTCCAAAGGACAGTTAATCTTCCTGAGGAATAAGTCCCCTCAATTACTGCTGAGGGAAAAGGAGCAGTGTACTTATTGGAAGGAAATAGAAAGTAATTATGCTGGAAAAAGTTATGCTGGGGCCTGGAAGTGTAATGCATTATCTGTCATGGCTCCTAACACAGCTGGCAAAGCCCTTTCCAACATCTCCCTCCCGATACCCCAGGAAAGGCTGCAGGAGCAGCACAGAGGGATAAAACAATGCTGCTGGGGCAGGATTGGCTTTTCTGTACCTCAGTCACCCAGTTTGTCCTGGCTCTCCTGGCAGTAGGATCAGTGCTGCCTGCACATCACTCCAGGCTGGCTTTCCACCCTCTCTCCATGTCCCTTTGTGGCAGACCTGTATTTCCAGGAATCCCCAGTCCCACAGCAGTCTCCTCTTCTTTCTCCTCCACCTTTCCCTCTGAACCCACCAACTCCTGTTTTCCTGCTGGGCCTTCCCTCTGCCCCCAGGCTTTTCCAGGAACACGAATATTTCTGCTGCAGAGGCTCTGATGTCACATCAGGTCAGGACAGCCTTTTCCCATGCCACTGGGAAGCTGAACCCCAAAATTCCATGGATAATTCAGCTCAGCAGATCAACCATTAACAATCCTCTTGGTCCTCCTTCTCTTAGAGGAGAATATTGAAGGTTTGGGGCAGTTCAGAAGTGCCCATTTCAAAATGCCCCCATCACTTGACTCCAGTGACCGGTGGCCCATCCCAGTGTCTGACTTGCCAGGGGAAGTGTCTGACATCTGCACTGCTTGGGCCAAGAAGTACCTGGAGCATGGATTTGGGGAGCCAGGAGTGCTGCCCTCTCCTAGGTCATTCCTTTAGGGATCATTAGGCACAGGAGACAGATCCCATAGAGCTAAAATTGCTCCCAAGGAAAAGCCCAAAGGAATATTCGTTTGCCGAATTCAAAATATATGGCAGAGTTATCTTGGCTATGAAGAGATAAGAAGCTGTGAGTAGCTGGACTGAACCATGCTTGTATTTATCTCCCACTCCATGAGCAATTCCTGGCTCTGTGTGGTGCACTCAGGAGCATCCGACTCACAAGGTGTCCCAGCTGGCATGTGGGGGGCTTTTATGTCCCCCGTGTGTCCTCACAGAAAGAAAGTCTATATTCAAAACTCCTCCATTTAATCCCACAGGCCCATCTTTGATATTTACCTAAACTGGACCCTCTGGCATCCCCATCCCCCCTCTGCACCTTCCACCATCCCAATTATTTCTCTGCAGTGAGGAAAATTGGCCTTTCCTGTGTCTGCAACGTGATCTGCCCTTGATGGTTTTGAATGTGGCAGTGTCCCTTGAGCCTGAGCTGCTGCTCTCCCTATTTGCTCTGAAAACAGCCAGTTAAGACTCTTCCCACGTTTTAGGAAGCTCTCAGCAAACTGTCCAAGGAAAATACTCTTTCCAGAAGCTGTGGCAACCTTCACACAGCTTTAAACTGCTTAAAACTACTTCATGCTGCTGGGAAGTGGCAGTGCTGATGTTCCAACACCCTCTGCCACCCCTGAGGGCCTTCAAGATCTTCGGACACCAACCAGGCACAGGGTGGGCTTGTTGGGGTGTCTGTGCAGGGCTAGGAGCTGGATTGGGTGATCCGGTGGGTCCCTTCCAGCTCAGGATATTCCAGGATTCTCTGAAAACTTCCTCAGTGTGGGTTGTGTTTTATGGTGGTTTTGCCTCCCTAGGGTGGAATCCAGACTTGTTTCCAGCAGGGACAGTGGAAAAGTTGTTTGGAGAGGTGTGAAGCTCCCAGCGACTGCCCCAAAAGCACAATATTTGTGTGTGATCTGTCCCCAGTGCCCTGGGATTCTCAGGGACAGTGATTCCCTGGCTGATTCCCAGTGCTGCCTGTTCCCTTTGTGCTGGGAACAGATCCATAAAAGCAGCTGAGAAACCTTTTCAGCCTAACTCTTCTTATCAGTTGTCTCAGACAAATCATTTGCAAATAAATGTGTTCCCCTTTCTCTTCAGGCCACCCGATAACCCTTGTAAGATAAAGTCCCTCAGTGACCCCATTAATCACTCAGGATAACATTTGCAAATGAGGATTTCCCATTATCACCTCCTTTAGATCAGCTCAAATCTCTGCTTCAGAACTGGACTTTAAAATAGTGACAGAAAAAAATTAATTCCTTCATTTCCCACACACTTTTCCATACAGGAAAAGAAACCGGTCCCTTCCAGCTCTAAGAACAACCACCATGATCACCTATAAACACTTTTCCAGGGTGTTATGTGTTCATCCCTCTTCCAGTCTCCTATCTGTAGCAAAATTCGTTCTTTTAGAAGAAGAGCAAAGGCTAAACTGAAAAATGGACAATCTCACTGAACACAAAACATGGAAAGGTGTTGTGGTGATGAATTGTCCCACATTTCCCTCAGCTCCTTCTCGCCAGTATTCTTGGAGAAACCTGGGATAGTGGAAGGTGTCCCTGCCCATGGCAGGGGGTGGGACCGGATGAGATTAAGTCCCTCCAAACCCAAACCATTCCATGATTCCATCAAAAGTGTGTTCAGCCCTGCTGGGCATCGTGTCACCGAGTGACAACAGCCTCATGTGTCCCCTGCTGTCCCCTTAGAGTCACACCCAGCCCTGCTGCCTCTCAGAGGGGCAGAGAACCCCCAAAGCCCTGCCCTGGGAAGAGCTCCTGAGCAGCAGAGCAGCTCCCAAGGGGCACCAAGGATTCCCCTCCAATCCACCCCTTCCATCCCTGAATCCCCTGAGGTGCCCACACTCCCTGCTCTGCCTCCAGGCACTCTGCAGGAATGTAGGAGCCGGGTGCCACTGCCTCTTTCCTCAACTATTTCCTTGTTTTACCTTAAACAGTGACAATTATCCCTTCCAACAGTGGGACACAGGCTCCTGCCATCCTTCCCTGCTCCAGGGACGTGGGATCGCCATCCCTCAGCCGAGGGAGCAGGAGGCAGGTGCTGCTTCCCTCAGTTTTCATTGTGTAACAATTGCTGACATCCTCTGCCCCATTGTGATGGCATTTTCTGGGAAACCAGGTCCCTGGAGGGTTCTCTGCTGATATTTGGGGTCTTTCCATCCATCCATGCCTCTGTAGATCTAAGCAGGGAAAATATTCCTTTACTCTGGAGATGCTCAGACTCCTGGGCAGCTCTGAGCCATATCACACAGCTCCAAAATTCCCCTGGTCACGAAGGGATCCTGGAAGGCTGAATTCAAACTGTGCCAGCTCAGCAGCTCCCAGAGTGAACACTCGTAGCTCCCTAAATTGTGCCACTTGTGGAACATGAATTGTTTTTAGGGAGTTGTCTAAAGAATGAACTCCCGGGGGGTTGTGTGCAGGAGAACTGCAGCTCTCTGGAATTCTGCTCCTGCTCCCAGATCCACAGGCAGGGTCAGCTCGCTGGCTGAGGTGAAAACTGGAGCTGGGCACGCACTGGTGCAGGGGCAGGGCTGGGTTCATCCACCAAACCAAAATTCAAATTAACTGGCACCCCTCGTGTCGAAATCATGCCTCCTGCTGCTCTCAGGCCAAGATTAAAGTCGGTCAGAGGATAAAGCCTTTGGAAACCTCAGCTTGTGAATCTCCCCAGTTGTGATGGTGTATTTCCCCATTCCTTTCCCCATCCCTGCCTGCCCTCTACACGTGGTTACCCCCTTCCCCCGCTCTAGTCCTAACCACTCCCTCAGGTTCTCCCTACTGGTTCTGTTACCCCAACACCGCCCTTGTACCGCCCCTATGCCCTGAGACTATTAGTCCATGTGCTCTCTCCGCCCCCTCTGCCCTGGATAAGGGACTCCAAATCACGTGCGCCCATTCTCTCTGCTTTGGGGTTCAGCCAGCCACCAGCTTCTCTCTGCTCTGGGCGCCATGCCATGTGCTGGCCCTCTGCCTATGGAGGCTGGCACGTGTGCCGGTCCTAGGCCTTGGGGAGTTAGCATGGAATAAAGACCTTCTGCAGTCTCCATGCCAGAGAGCCTTCTCGCCTCCTTTACTGCCACCGCGTTGTTGTGAGCTGACAATCGACTGAGATAGCTCAGGCTGCCGAAAGGCTGCGGGAAAGCGGAACACCTGCTCTCCCTAGGAATGCTCTGTGGTGCTCTCTAGAAAGTTGCGGCCTGCCATACCAACTCAGGAGACTACACACAGCAACACCCAGTGGTGGTAGAGACAGAATTTATCTCTGAATGGACCTCATGGAGCTCAGCCAGTCCCAAAGGACTGACCATCCTACATTTGCACAGGCTGATGCCTGGAAGCACTTTTGGAAGGGTGGCAGAGAACTCGCTGCATTTATTATATATTTCCATAGCCTGCAGAGTTACAGAGCTGTGCATCAATCCTGGACCCGAGAGCTCTTGGAAAATGTTTGTGTTTAAAAAGAACACCTGTCAAGGCTGTTGAAGAAGGGGACGCCCATGGGACACCCTCCTTGGGGGGTTACCTAAGCCCTGCCTTGGAGAAGCTGGAGAGGCAAAGGGCAGAGGAAATTCATCCTTTTAATATCCCTGGGTTGGGGTTTTCTCCCTGCTCCAAAGTCTCTCCTGCAGCCAGGGAACACAGCCAGCACCCTAATCCCGCAGATCTGCAGCTGAGCCTGGCTGCTCCACTGTTTACTGGCTCCTCCAGTGATTAAGAAGGATCCTGCCTGGATGTCCAAGCACACGACTTCCCCCACTTCCAGGGAGAAGGAATTATTCCCCAGCCTGCAAGCTGAGACTTGATAAATCAGATTAACCTGTCCCAGCCCTGATGGATTGGTCCTCCCGCTCTGGTACAAGGCTCCAGGGCAGGACTGGAATTTAGATGTCCCCAGAGCCACCTCTTGGCCCGGGAAAGCCACAGTCCTGCTGTGTGCAGTGGCTGAAAGGGGCTTGAGAGCATCTCCAGGACTGCCAAAGGTTGGGGACAGATGGAAAAGGCAGGGCTGACGCCATGCCAGCAGAACTGAATGTGTCACCTTTGGATGAAGTTTCCCTGGAAGTGTCCAAAGGACAACTGGACACAGCTCTCCATGGGATGGTTCTGTGGAAATAGGGGTATTTGGTCAAAGGTTGGACTTGATGATCTTGGAGGTTTTTCCAACTTTAATGAATCTGTGATCCTGCAAACCTTGGGACAGCAGTGACAGAGTCAGTGTTAGAAGGGATGGAAAGGAAGGAATGGAGCCCTTTCCTGGGAATCTGCTCCCTTAGGGTGCTTTCACATCCCAGCTGCTCCAAGTTCTTCTACTGGAGGAACAGCAACAGCAGAATTGGACTTAAGACTTGATCCAGACACCACCAAACCCTGACTCCTCAGCCCACCCATCACACTCTCCTTTCACACAACACTCAAAGTCTTTGGTCTGGGGCCTGGAGGCACCTGGAGGGCTCTGGAGTTCATAGGTTTGTGTTCAGAGACGGCTTTAGGACTTCTCATGGCCATGAATTCCTCAGCGATCCTGCTAAGAAGAGCAAAATGGGTCCGGTTACCACTTTTAATGAGCTGGAGCTCATCAGAGGAGCTGTGACCACACAAAGTCCAGCAGCTCCAGCTGCTCTGAGCTTTGTGGGCTTTATCTCTCCCCAGACACCTCAGTGGGCTCTGGACAAATAAAGCTGCCTCACTGAGCATCCCTGGAACACCAAAATCCAACACCCAGCATGCAGGTTCTTCAGGAAAAGCGGATGTGTGTGATAATTCGCCTGCTCCCAGATGCTCTCCTCCTCTGCTCTCGGGTCTGCAAAGGAAGGGAGGGAGGCAGGGAGGGAGGGAGGAGGTTAACACATTTCCAGCTGCCCAATAATGGTTCTCAGCCCAGTTAAAACAGATCAGCAGAGTTAATGGACACGGCTCAGAGGCTGGTTGTCTTCCCAATATTACCAGGTGTTAATCAGCAGAGAAGGATTTTGAAATAAGTTCCCAGTGAGCAACTGGAAGTGAAGTGATGCCACATCTACACTGGGAAACGTGATTTATCCTAAAGATAAATATGGATCAGGTTGTGGCTGGACCAAGGCAGTGGCAGCTCCTCTGGATTTCCAAGCTCAGATTTATGGAATGATTAGGGTTGGAAGTGACCTTAAAAATCATCTCGTTCCACCCCCTGCCATGGGCAGAGATGCCCTGAATTCCATGGATCCCATAGGAAGGATAGAGGGATTTATTTATTTATTTGTTTGCTTGTGCTCAGGTTGGGCACAAATCCTTTCCCTGATCAGGTCTGAGCAGGTCAGGAGGGATGAAGGGAAGGAAGAAGGGAGGGAAAAAGGGAGAGATGAAGGGAGGGAAGAAGGGAGGGATGCTCCTTCCCCAGGAGTGATGAAATCTCCCATCTACTGAAATTCCTGGGGTCAAAGCAGTGGAAACCAGGAAGTCATTCTCTGATTCCAGAGATTGCAGGGAGCTCTCCCACAAATTCCTGGGCTCAGGGAGAAGATGGAGGAGCTCACAGGTGAATTAAATGTAAATATTTGTCTTCTGAGAGCTGTTTGTTTGCTTGTTTTCTTTTAGAATAGAAGTGGATCTCAGGATGGTACAGAAGGCTCCAGCAGCTCCCTGGATCAGCAGAACCAAGGAAGAAATGATCCTAAAAAAAGTCAGGAAGTGGTTTTAAGGGAGATGTTTTTCAGGATCAGCCTCCCAGTCTTTCTGGGGCTGAATTTCAACAGAATCCCTGTCCTCCAGCCCTTAGCAAGACTTATCCAGCTTTTTCCCAGCTCCATGATTTTTGTGCTGCTTTGATACCAAATTCCCACATTAAAAAGTGTGGAACTGGGGACAGGATCTGCCCTTGTCCGTTATTTCTTCTCCATGGAGTTGCAGATTTACAACATTTTAACAACTTGCCCTTGCTCCCTGTAAATGTTTCTCCAGTAAATGGAAGCAATTACTGCTCTAGGTGATCAATAGTGCAGCCAGTACAGGGGTTCAGGAGCTGTGACAGGGATTGGGATGGCAGCATGGAGTTTATTGGTGCTGGAATACATCACGGGATAGTCTATGGAACAAGCAGCCCTTCCCTGAAAAGCATTGAAAGGGCAAAATGTAGGATTAGTTCTCCCTGGGATGAGTTTAGGACTTTACCTGGGTGGAAGAAGAATTTTCCCTCTATTTATTGTTCCAAACACAAAGGAAAATGCAAATGGATTTCAGTAGCATGTAAATATAAGAGTTGGAATTGTCACCCCAAGGTTAGAAGGTTTTCCCTGGGTGCAGAAGGCTCAGAATCCCAAAATTCCAGGAGGTGGGGATGGCAGCAAACCTGAAATAAGCCCCCAGGAAAGATGTTGGTTCTGATCCAGCCTCACTCCAGGCAAATCAAAATGCACAGGGAAGATCCAGACAGATGTAATGACACAACAAAACATTTGTCTGCTCCCAAATTTCCGGCTGATGGAGAGAGTTTTCCATCACCAGGCAAGTGTGGGTCCCCCAGGAAAGCTCCTCTGGCTCATTCTTCACGACAGCTTCTGCAATGACCTCTGGATATTTGCTCCTGGGGAATTTCCAGGAATATTGAAAAGTGACAAATTGAAAAGCACCTGGAAATCTGTCAGGCTTCTTTTGGGTTTTGCATTTAATTGAATTTTATCCCAGATTGTCCCAACTGTCACTGAGAGATGATGTGTCCTTTACAGCTCCTGGGAAGTGTTTTCTTCCTGGAACAACGGGCTATGTGTGGACACTTCATTAAAACTCCCTGTGCTTCCCGATCCATGGGCACTTCCACAGGGAATGGGAGCACTGGTGCCACGGCCTATCCCAGCTCCAGTTCTGCTGCCACTTTAAAACAGGATAGGAATTTTACCCAACCCCAAGGCAATGGTCTGAGGGAGAAATGTGACATTTTTGTGTCCTCTGAGGGACCAGAGTGACCAGGTGGGGACTGTCCCATGTGCTGCAGAGGCTGAGGGATCAGGAGGTTCCTTTGCCATTCCAGCCCCTTTTCCCTCTCCTGGGCGTCCCATGCAGGGTTAACAGCTGCACATCAGGAGAGGAACAAATGGATCCTTTCCTGTCTGTTCTCTCCTATCCCACATCCATTCCTATTTGGGGCTGATTTTATTCCAAACCTGTGTCCTCATTACTCTGCTGGGCTGTTGATCCTTCACTGCATAACAGGAGATAGCCAGAAAAAGAAATTCCTTTTTTTCCCCAAGGACAGCGGCATCATTCAGCAGCCATCCCTGTGACACAGCACAGCCCCCAGGGAGAGGGACCCGGTACTGGAGCACATCCCAGCCAAGGGAGAAGCTCTGGATAGGGCCAGAGGGATCAGGGGAGACTGAGGAGAGACCTCACAGCAGCTTCCAGCTTCCTCCTGAGGGGCAGCTCCAATCTCTGCTCCCTGGGACAGGGACAGCACCCAGGGAATGGCTGGAGCTGGGCCAGGGCAGGCTCAGGCTGGAGATCAGGGAAAGGTTCTTCCCC
Organism: Gymnorhina tibicen; assembly: GCA_013399875.1. Lineage (NCBI taxonomy): Eukaryota > Metazoa > Chordata > Aves > Passeriformes > Artamidae > Gymnorhina > Gymnorhina tibicen. Next base: position 568,042 of record VXAZ01005975.1, on the reverse strand, counting down.
CAGAGGGTGCTGGGCACTGCCCAGGCTCCCCAGGGAATGGGCACGGCCCCGAGGCTGCCAGAGCTCCAGGAGCGTTTGGACACCGCTGCCAGGGATGCCCAGGGTGGGGTTGTTGGGGTGTGTGGGCAGGGCCAGGAGCTGTGGGTCCTGGATGACAGGACCTGTCATGGATGATCCCTGTGGATGATCCCTGTGGGTCCCTTCCCAATCAGGATATTCCATGATTCTGTGAGAGGAGATGCAAAGCGATGAGAGGGCTGGAGCAGCTCTTCTGCAAAGACTGAGGGAACTGAGAGAGCCTGGGGAAGGCTCAGGGGAGGCCTGGTTGGGGCCTTTCAGCACTCAGAGGGGGCTTGTAAAATAGAGGGGAGTGACTTTTTACAAGGGCAGACAGCAACAGGACAAGGAGTAACGACTTTAAATGAAAAGAGGAGGTAACTTAGAATAAATATTGGGAAGGAATTGTTCCCTGGGAGGGTGGGGAGGCCCTGACACAGGGTGCCCAGAGAAGCTGTGGCTGCCCCATCCTTGGAAGTGTCCAAGGCCAGGCTTGGAGCAGCCTGGGATAGTGTAAGGTGTCCCTGCCCATGGCAGGGAGGGGGACTGGATGAGCTTTAATGTCCCTTCCAACCCAAACCAATCCGGAATTCTGTGATTCCACAAAGACAAATCCCTAGGGGAATGTGGGGGGCACAGTGTGGGGCAGGGGTGTGATGAAAGCCCAGCACCGTGAGCAGCCTCTGCAAACAGGAGTTGTTCCTTGGCTGCCAAGGAATGGGATCGCAGCCACACTCCCAGCTGGACTGCTGCCAAAACATCATTCCCAAAATGGGCCCCTGGGCTCCAGAGGTACAAAACTGCTGGGGTTGTTCTGGAGAGCTGTGACAGGACCTGGCAGCACTCTGGGAGCTGCTGCCAGGGAGCAGTGGCTGCAAAGGTCCCTTGTCACAGGTCCTGGCAGCTCTGCTGAGCCCAGCACTGGTGTGGCAGATTGGGGGCTCCCCCTCAGCGAAGGACAGCAAAGTGACACAAAGCTGGCACCACACAAATCAGTATGCAGCACCCGTGGCGGCCCTGGGCCTGCTCATCCCCTCTGGAGATGTGCTGGAGCGATTTGGGAGCAGCAGGGAGCTGGAGGGCAGGGGGTGACACAGCCAGGCAGGTCCTGGCAGGGAAGGAGAGGACCAGGACTCAGCAAACGCTCCTGAGAGGACCTGGCTTTGGAGCTGGTCCCACACACAGAGGGCCAGCAGTTGGGAAGGGGAAATTCCTTACCTGGAGTCCTGTTCCGTGCCTTCCCTGACATCCTTTGTCCTTTCCTAGGACACAGCTGCAGGCCTCAGCTCTGCAGTACTAAGACTGAGAAATTAGAGTCTGGTGCAAACTGGGACATCCCAAACCCCTGCTGGGAGTGGGAGTCACATGGAGCCAGGATAAGGACACCCTGTGGGAAGTGTCCCCTCTGCTGCCCTCTCTGCCTAGACTGGGAATATGCTCTGGAGAAGTGAGGGAAGTGAGGAGAGCACGAGGTACAGCTCAATATGAGGGGGAAAATGCAAGTCAGGAAAAGGTCTGAGGGCAGTGAGAGAAAATGGGGCGAAGAACATGGGAAAGGGAAGAGGAAGAGGAAGAGGAAGAGGAAGAGGAAAAGGAAAAGGAAAAGGAAAAGGAAAAGGAAAAGGAAAAGGAAAAGGAAAAGGGAAAGGGAAAGGGAAAGGGAAAGGAGATTTATGCCCCAGGTGCTGAGGTCTGGTGCTGGACTGGTGCCTTCAGTGCAGCAAAGTGCCCCACACGAGTCCCAGTCCAGCAGCAGCATCTCTCCAGGTGACTGAAGGTGTCTCCAGTGTGGACAAATCCGTGCCCAGCACCTGGTTCCTTCTGGAATGCTGAGGTCAGGCAGTGGTGCCCAGCCCAGCGCATCCTTCCTCATCTCAGGGGAGTCAAACTCCACCAGGTGCAGTCCCAGAGGTGCCACTGCCCATGAGGAGACCCAGGAGGCTTTGCTCAGACAGAGACACCTCCAAAACAGACACCGGAATTCCATGCCCTTGGATCCAAGTCCCAAGTTAAGGATGTGCAGCACCAAACCCCTTAGCTGTGGGGAGAACAAGGACCCAGAAATGTCACTGCTGCTCCAGGACTCTGTGTCTTCCTTCTTCCCCAAGTTCAGTCCACATCCATCCCGCTGCTTCCATACATTCCTGCCCGTCCCAGAAAAAATCAGAGATCTTGGAATGCAACTTTAGCAACCAGTTCAGTTTCTCTAACAGATAATAATAATTTTAAAACTAATAATAAACCAGAGTGGAGCATTTTCTGGAATATTCTTCTTTGAAGCCAAGCCTCTGTGCTCCCAAACTGACAGATATTCCCTTTTTTCCCTACTCCAAGCCTTATCACAAAGGATCATCTTCCTACTCTTTCACCCTATAAACAAATTGTTTTCTTGATTTGTCGCATGCTGCTGCCTGCAATTGTCTCCTCGTTATTCTCTTAGCAGATGATTCCCTGCAGCTCCTGGGAAGGATGCTCCCAGGCAGGAATTTATGTCTATTCCTCCCTAAAAAACGGGTGTTTGGATGTTTTCCTGGTTGTCTGAGCTGGGGGAAGAGTCCCTTTCATCAATGAAAGGCCTATTCAGCCTGGACCAAGTCCACGAGAGCATTCCCAGCTCCAGAATATTTTTAATTGGTTCCATTTCAAAAACGGGGCTGCACAGCTCTTGAAAGGGTCTTAATTCTTATTAATTTTCCTGATAGCAGACGTGGCCTCCTTTTGATGTGCAAATTTGAAACTATTTTTCCACACGCAACTCCCCCCTCCTGCCGTGCGTAGACTGGGATCTGTGGGAAATGAATAGAGAGCAGCTCTGGGGGAAGGGAGGGACAGATGGGCAGGGATGGGGAGGGACGGGCCCAGGGATGTGTCAGGAGGAGAAGAAAGCAGCCAGGAGATGTCTAAGGGTTTAGGGATCAAGAGCAGGCAGCTCTGGCCATGGAGAGCTCTGTGGGAGGAGGTGAATCCACTGGATATTCCCTGTGGGATCCAGAGGTGCTGTAGCATTGCAGGGATAACCAATCCTGCCAACACCAGGTGTCCTTAACCCCGGGGGTCTGACTGACCCCAGGGCTGGGCCAGGCCCTGTGGTGGTCACTGCTTTTACCTGGAGCTCTGCACCCACTCTCCCTGTCCAGAATGGGGTAGAAAATGTTTCAGTTTATCCAGGATTTTCATTTTTCCCTCTTTCAGTCACTGCTTAGAATCCCAGAGTGGTTTGGGTGGAAAGGACCTTGAAGCCCATCCAAGTGCCACTGCAGGGACACTTTCCACTATCCCAGGCTGCTCCAAGTCCCATCCAACCTGGCCCTGGACACTTCCGGGGTCCAGGGGCAGCTGCAGCTTCTCTGGGCAACAATTCCTGGAGCCGAGGTTGCAGGAGTGGTTTCTCCTCTCCTCCTGTCTCAGCACAGCCCTGCCTGCTCACCAGTTCTGTGGGAGTGGAAACACCCTGGAAGTGTCCAGGGCCAGGTTGGACGGGGCTTGGAGCAGCNTGGACACTTCCGGGGGTCCAGGGGCAGCTGCAGCTTCTCTGGGCAACAATTCCTGGAGCCGAGGTTGCAGGAGTGGTTTCTCCTCTCCTCCTCTCTCAGCATAGCCCTGCCTGCTCAGCAGTTCTGTGGGAGTGGAAACACCCTGGAAGTGTCCAGGGCCAGGTTGGACGGGGCTTGGAGCAGCCTGGGATAGTAGAAGGTGTCCCTGCCCATGGCAGGGGTGGAACAAGATGAGATTTAAGGTCCCTTCCAACCCAAACCACTCTGTAATTCTGTGATTTCATGATCTTCCACTTTTCAGCAATTTATTTCTCTTTTATGGGTTGAGGGCACTCATCTGCTCCCGACAATAAAGGAAAATAGCTGTAAAATTCTCTGTACAAGACCATCACTATTTTTCTCTGTCCCTTTTCCCATCCTTTTCCTCTCATTGCTGATCCCCACCTGCACCTGCATTTTTACAGGTCAGCTCTGCAGTCCCTGCACTGCACATTTTTTGGGCCTCAGCTACCTCAGACCCCTCCCAGTTTTTCTCTCCACAGGGCACAGCCCCCCCTTCCCAAGGATAAACTTCATTCCCTAAAAGTGGTAAAGCCCTTGCCTGCATTTACCAATATTAAAATCCATGTTCACCGTGGTCCTTTTTGTCATGTAATTCCAAACCTTCTGTAAAAACCTCCTTGTCCCTGAGCACCAGTTTGTGTCACCTGCACAATTCATGGGATGATTTAAGACACAGGCTCGGGATCGTTGAGGAGGATTCAGGCTTTCCCAGCAGCCTCCCAGGAACTTGTGGCAACTTGGCACAACTTGATGACCTTTTGGGGACATTCCATCCCCAGCAAAGTATTCCAGGGAGGGGAATCAGAGATATCCAAGGACTGTAGATCAAATCAAGCAGAAAAGAGGGAGAGACTCAATTTGGGAAAGGTTTACCCAGCCTCACCATGGAAATTGTTTCTGTCACTTCTGCCCAGAGAGAATGAGGGACCCAAAAATGGGAGGGACGCCACCCCCAGTGAAACTCCCTGGAATATTTCAAAGGAATGCCACCTAAAATTTACCCTGTACAGCCAAGTGATAAATGGAGAGTGAGGCGATGCAGCCAATGTGGAGAATCCAAGCTTGACCATAATATGGAATTTACACAAAAACAAAGGAAAAAAATGTGATATGGAAAGAATTAATTTTTTGGTTCAGGAGTTTTGCATTAGAACAGAACACAGTGCCCAGCCTGTCTCCAAACAAACTTTACTGAGTTCCACTCTGGAATCAGCCTCCTTCAGTGTGGGCACTGTGGGATTTGGGCATGAAGGAAGGAGGTCCCGCAATCCCAGGCAGGTGGGGGGTGTTTCCCAAGCACTTTCCCCACACCAGGATCCACCCCAGGCTCAGAGAGAGGGGCACCAGGCAGGGTGACAACTGACGGCAGCATGGAAAGGTCACAGCAGGAGAGACCTGCTCAAGAGAAACCATCCCCATCCACCTTCCTCTCTCCCTGGATTCCAGCACAGCTGGGATCTGGCTGCAGGAAGAATGGGAAAAGTGTTTTCCAGTGGAGATGTGGCAGCACCAAGAAGGGGCATTGCTGTAAATGCTGGAGGAAAACCCAGCACAGGTCCCTCACATTTTTCCTGCATTTTCCCCTTAGTGGGATTTCTCCCAGGGAAAAAGTGATGGGATGAGAGGGAACAGCCTCAAGTCGTGCCAGGAGAGGTTTAGATTGGATATTAGGGAAAATTCCTTAATGGAAAGGGCTGTAAAGCTTTGGAACAGACTGCCCGGGGCAGTAGTGGAGTCACCATCCCTGGGAATGTTCCAAAAACATGGAGATCTGGCACTGGAGAACAAGGTTTAATGGAGGTGCTGGGTTGTGGGTTGGATTTGATGATCCAAAAGGTATTTTCCAACCTTAATGATTCCATGGTTCTATGACTGGAATGGATTTTAAGCCAGATTATTCCCAGTGAAACCCCCTGGAGCTTCCTGGCTGTGAGGTGAAATTCCAGGATTTTGCACTTTGGCATCTCCCAGCTACAACTGGGATGTGCAGCAGGGAAGAGCACGGGTATGGATAGGGATGGGACTGCAGGAAAAGTGTCCAGGGTGGATAATTCATGCCAAAGTCAAGGATTCCCCTCAAGCAAAGCCCCACTGTCCTTCCCAGGGATGGAGAAGCAGGATGATGGTGTGGAAAACCTGGCTCAGTGGGGAAAACACAGCTTGGGTGGGAAAAGATTTATCCATTTAAACATAAAAGACGGGAAAACTCTAACTCCAAGCCCATGACTTTATTGAGGACAAGAAGGGAAGAAACAAAGCCACAATTAGCAAACATTTGAAACTTTCCGTTGTCTTAGCTGAAAGGAGAAGTCTGAAAAATTTAACAGGAAGATCCTGTTCCCAAATTTAAATGGATATTGGCATAGAATATGCATTAAAGGTTTGTTTTGACTCGATATTCCTGAAATACAACCAGCACATCCAGGGCCTGTCTCCGTCAGCTCCCAGCCCCATTCCCCGCATGACCCCTTAGTGCTGGGAGGGCTGCTGGGTAAACATGTGGCACAGGTGACCAAAGCCTTCAGTGGCTTTGCCTATGGCACAGCCAGGTCCTCCTGGAAACCACTGGGAATGTGCTCTAGAGGAGTTTCCAAAAGATAAATGTGTGACTTTCCATAAAAACATTGTCTGAGGGCTGTAAATGCTCATCAGTGCTCTTAAGAATGGCTACAATTTGTGACATCAAACCTCATCACCTGGAAAAATAATTCCCACTTTCCTGGTGCTTTCACCACCCATGGTCCATGTCCCAGAGCACGGTTGCAGTGACAGGACAGCTATTGGGGTTTAGGATTCTTTTTCCTTTTGTTTCTTTCTCTTAGGGAATTTTCTCCCATTTTGTTGCTATGGAACAATAATGAGTGGGTACTTAAGAGAGACAAAAGAAGTTGCCATAGCTTAGGAGAAGGGTGCAGCTGGCTACCCTCTCTTTTACCTGAGGGTTTCTCTGGGAAGAGAGGAGATATGGAGAGATTTGGGCTGGGGGAAGAGGTTGGGTGCAGCTCCTCGCTCTCTTGCTCTCTCGCTTCGGAGGAGGATGGTGTAGTTGCTGCTTGTGGAAGGGAAATTCACTGCTGCCGCCGGAGCCCAGCCCGGTCCTGCTTCTTCTGCCATGGGTGAGCCTTCGCTCGTGAGAGCAGCCACTGAACTGGGACCTTATTAACACCCACCTCACTAAAAAAAAGACTTTCACCATCTGTTGGGGTGCCTCAGGGGAAAACCCGGGGATCCCGAGCCCTTTGCCCCTCCCAGGGAGCCTTTCCCCTGCCCTGCTCAGGAGCTAGGCTGCCGCTGCCCTGCCTCTGCCACTTTTTCTTTTTGCCACTGCTGCAAGTTTTCGCTACACTATAGCTCGGCACCCCCTGCCCCACCGGGACACCCCGCGGCTCCTGCTACAGCTGCAGAGTTTCTGCTACCTCTTGCTCACTACCCTGGGCGAGCCGGCCCCGCCGTTCCAGCCGCTGCTTCTGAGGTTTCCTGCTACAGCCCCTTTCCCTATCCAGAGGGGCACCGGGATCGGCTGCCCCAGGCGGTTTGTAAAGGAAGCCTTTTCTCCACCCCTCCCTCCGGCTGTGCCTCCATCTCCGCGTGAGGGAGCGATGCGGCCGAGCTCGCGCCACAGCGCCCCCTGCAGGCGCGGGGGAATCACCGCCCCCGCCCTGCCCGGCCGGGAGCCACCGGCGCCCGTGGCGGCTGTGAGCGGCCCTGCACCGGGGAAAAGGGATCGGAGAGGGGAACAGGCTGCTCGCTGCTCGGGGTTTGCTGGCCCTGTCTGTTGCTGGCACTGCTGTTGTTGTTTGCCTCGCTATTGAAAGGAATAAGAGCCCTGTCTTTACAAACAAGCTGTGGGCCTGCTGGTAGATAAAACTAGCACTGAGAGATAAAAGAAACAATGGGAAGGACTCCACTGATTGATGAATGGAAAGAAAGAGATTCATCTTTACAAATAAACTGTAAGTCTGCTGATGAAATTGGATATTGAGAAATGAAAGAAACAATGAGAAGAACCATAAATTCCATTAGAATTAAAAATTAAAGGGGGGATTATACATTAGAAGGGAGCCTTAGGTATCAGGCGTTCTGTGAAGTCTGTACCTCTCAAGTACCTCAGCCAATGGGGAAAGAGAGAGGGAAAAGCGGTCGGGAAATTAGGATAAATAGGAGGCTACGCCCTCCAAAAATTGGAGAGACCCCAGGGGAATGCCCCATGGCCTCTCCCTTTATTCGAATAAAGTAACAGGACTCCTCTGTCTCCTTTTTGGACATAAACCTCTGGTGCTTGTGGATTAATTTTCCTGACATTATACATACACTAGTAAAGAACTGTTACTCCTTTTCTCAAATCTTTGCCTGAAAGCCCCTTAATTTCAAAAATTATAATAATTCAGAGGGAAGGGGGTCATAGTCTCCATTCCAAGGGAGTCTCCTGCCTTCCTTAGCAGACATCTGTCTTTCAAACCAAGACAACAGCAAAAAATGGGAAGAGCAGGCCTAAAATAATCCCATTTGTGAAAAATGAGCTTTGGAAGTGTGGAACACCAAAGTGAAAGGGCAAGAGGTTGGAGGGCCACTTTCTACCTCTTGGTTTCTCCTTCATCACAACACAGAGAAACAACCCAAAGGTTTGGTTATTTCTGTTTAATTCCACATATTCCTGATTTGAGGGTGGACAGTGCCAGAGGGAGCTAATTCCCAGGAAGCACTGAGCCCTTACCCTTGAACTTCAGCCCAGTTTGAGTTATTAAAGCAGTCAGAGCACCTAAAACTTGCACCAGCCTTGGCCTGAGGCCTGAGCCCAGCTGAACCTTTAAAAGACAAATCTTCTGGCAGAGGAGCAGAGGAGAGAGCATGGAAAAGAAAAATGAGGCAGTTGCTGGAGCCAGGTCACATTAGAAGACTTTTACACAAAGCCTACAATGGAGTGTGGGTTTTTTCCAGTTTTTTTCCTGGATATTTGCTTGCCGAAACTGCCAGGTCACCCTGTGTCAGCACCCAGGGATGTGCTGGAGCAAGCAGGAGGATTCCGTGGACAAGAGGGACAATTCTTCAAGCACAGCCATGAAAATGCCATCAGTGTTTGATGAGTTCATTCCCATTTGTAGCCCTTTTGTTTCGATGACACCCATTTGGATACACACACTCCGGGATCCCTGGATTTTCCAGCAGCGGGAAACAGCAAACAGCACGTCAGGCTGATGGAGCAGGAATATCCCTGGATGTCCCAGGGAAGCTGTGGCTGTCCCTGGATCCCTGGCAGTGTCTAAAGCCAGGGTGGACAGGGCTTGGAGCAGCCTGGGACAGTGGAAGGTGTCCCTGCCCATGGCAGGGGTGGCACTGGGTGCGTTTTAAGATCCCTTCCTCCCAAACCATTCCATGGTTCCATGATTCCTGGTTTTGGAGTGGGATGGGGAAGGGGAAACCCCATTCTGTGCTGTTTTCTATGGATGTGTGGGTTTGGGAATAATAAAACTCAACCTCTAAATTCATTTCCTCGATGTGGAGAAGGAAGAGACTCCTGTGTGCTCTCAACACCTGCAGGGGATTCTCCCTGAGAAAAATCAGGATTCATTTAGGGAAGAAAACACTGAGTGAAAACAAACAGCCTGGGCTTAGATTCCACTTGAAAGTGATTCTGCAGGATGAAGGGATTGGTGCTCCTGGGCAGGACCAGTGGGGTGGCACAACTCACATGGCTCCCTCTATCCCAGCAGCTTTATCCAAGATATTTTGGGCAACACAGATGCAGATTCCAGCTCTTAAATCTTTCAGGCTTATCAAAGGGCTTGTTGCTTTTTTTTTCTTCTTCTTCTTTTCCCATTTTCAGCCCCGTGGATTCTTAACCACTGAGATCTTCTTATGTCTAATAAACACAAAAATGCTTCTCTTTCCAGCTTTGCTGCTAAAGCCATGATGATTATAAAGCTAAATCCTGGGCATATGGCACGGGTGCTGCTCCTGGGAACTTCTCCTGGTGTGGCACTGAAGGGGGAATTAACCCTTGGCAGGAAAACAGGGAAAACAGGGATGTTCCACCACAGGTCCCTGTGCCGGGCGGAAGAAACAGCTGGCCACAGGGTCACAGAGTGGTGGACACACTCAGGACTGGTGACATTTCTCCTACATGAAGAAATCGCCTCTGGAAGCGTGTCCCCAGCACTGGATGGGCAGTGGGAGGGAGGGAGCAGAGGGACAGAAGCAGGGAAAGGTTTAAGTAACCTGAGCACCTGAATCATCCCAAAATTCTGACCCTGCCTCACTGAAAGCTGCTGCATCCCAAAGCCATGCCAGGCTGGAGCACTGCTGGGATGATCCAGCTCAGATTACTGCTGGGATTCCATAAACCTGGAAAGAGAGGAGCAAGCAGGGTGGTCAAGGAGAAGCAAGATCTTGCTGGGAAGTACAGAGGAGGCCAGGGCACGGGTGGCATCCCAGAAAACAGGGTGCAAACACCTGGAGCTGGGATCATTCAAGCCCAAATCAGTGCCTGCAATCATCCCAAAGCACTGGGAAGATGGTCCTTATTGAGGCCACTTTCCAAAATCAGACCCCCAAAAAAACACTCCATGGATAGGGATGAGCAGCAGGAAAACCTCAGCTCCACCCAAAGTGGCAGCCAGGATGCTGGAATTCCATGGGATAACCAGCCAGAGCCACTGCACACCTCAAGAGGCTCAAAAGGAGCTGCAAATCAGGGGGTGTTCACCACAAAATGCAGCTGCAGGAAGGGCCCAGCCAGGCTCAGCTCTGGTTCCTGCAGAATCCTTCCATGAGGTGGGATAACAGCCCCACTGTGTGGATCTGCGGGATCCAGCACCGCTCCCAGCGGTGCAGGGGCACTGGGTGGGCACTGCCAGCCTTAGCAGGACAGGGAATACGATCAGAGCATCCTTCAGAGCTGAGCCTCACAGGTGGAGCAAGGCAGGGCAGGTCCAGGGGGAACCCTGAGCTGTTCCTGGTTGTTTTGTGTGTTTGTGTTTGAATACAAATTTTTTTCCATATTAGTTCCAAGTTTTGCACTTCTCAAAGGGATCATTTTTTCCAAAAAAGGGCAAATTCCATGTTTTGCCACCATCTCTCCCCCATTAGCTGGAATTAAGATGCCGCTACAAGGGTTTACATCGTTAAGGAGAGAAGGGGCTCTTCAGATCCTTCAAAAACATCGTAAGCGTCTCCCTAATTTAACTTGCAAAGGGATGCTTGTCCCTAACGTTGCCTCTGGTGACACTGTGCGCTGCAGGGGGACAGCTCCATCCCTGGGGTGGCAGCAGGAGCAGGGCAGTGCCCGTCCCCTGTGCTGGCACTGCTGGGGCACCTCCAGTGCTGGGGCCCTCCTGGCAAGAGAGCCCTGGAGGGGCTGGAGCATGTCCAGGGCAGGGAATGGAGCTGGGGAAGGGGCTGGAGCCCCAGGAGCGGCTGAGGGAGCTGGGAAAGGGGCTCAGCCTGGAGAAAAGGAGGCTCAGGGGGGCCCTTGTGGCTCTGCACAACTCCCTGACAGGAGGGGGCAGCCGGGGGGGGTCGGGCTCTGCTCTCAGGGAACAAGAGATGGGAGGGGAGGGAATGGCCTCGGGCTGGGCCAGGGACGGATCAGGCTGGATATTGGGAAAATTCCTTAACTGGAAGTGGTCAGGCCCTGGCACAGCTGCCCAGGGTGGTGGCAGTCCCCATCCCTGCAGGGATTTAACAGCCACATGGATGTGGCCCCGGGGGACATGGATTAGTGGTGGGCATGGTGGTGCTGGCTTGAAGGTTGGATTGATGATCTCAGGGCTTTTCCAACCCAAACAGCTGATTCCATGAGGAACGGCACTGCCTTCACTTCCCTGGTGGGTGAAGGGCCTTCAGCACCCTAGTCACTGATGTAGAACAGCCCAGTGAAGAGTTCAGCAAGAGCTCCAATGCTGGGAGAAGTTTTCCATAATTTTGTGGCTCTCACACAGGACTTTGCCAAAGGGAAAGGCCCAGAGGAGCCAGGAGAGCTCTCACTGGCCAGAGACAGAGGAGTTTCCTCTGAGTATTCCCACAAAATCCCAGCCCTGAGTGGACGGGATGAGTTTGAACACGAACTGCTGCAGATGTGCCGTGGTCAAACCCCAACCTGCCCTTGTGTGAGACTTCATGAAGGGCAAAGACAGGAACAAACTGCAGCTCTGAGCAGTTCAGACACTTCATGAGCTTGAGCTGCAAGGAGAAAAACCTCAGCCCAAAGTCAGCATCAAGGCTCTGCCTGCTGCAGTCATTAATGAGGGAATGGGTGAGTGCACAGGTTCAAACAGGAATTTTTGATCACATCTCAGGGAAAGGCTCCATGTGCTCAGCTAAAGGGGTTCCCTGTCGGCATTTCACACGTGGCTCCGTAAATCAAACACTCCTGAAGGTAGCTCAGAGCCACAGGGCTTGATTGTGGGAGCATCCTTGACTTTGAAAAGCAGGAGGCTGCATCTGTGAAAAAAATAATTTCAGTAAGTGCAAGCCCTGGGTTCTGGGCCTTTGGGATCCTCTGGGTCTCTGTTCCCTGCAAGGATTTTGTGCACATCACCAGTTTATCTCCTTTGGAGTGCTTTGAACAGCGGCCACGTTCTGTTCCATGAGTTTTTTCAAATATTCCTTCATGATGGACAAGGAGTTTGATACATAAATGGTCTGAAGGGTCCCCTCCCTTCCTGCTGTGCTTCTGACCCCTGAGGGGTGACACAAAGGGGGTCAGCAGGGAGCAATCCTGGTCCTGGGGGGATGAGATTATCAGGATATTGTCATCCAAACTCCATCTCCACGGGCAAGGTGCCTTCCCTTGTTATCTTCTTGCTGGAATATCTCAAAAACAAGGAGTCCTGGAGAGCTGCTGTCTCCGAGGAAGTGCTGAGACATCTGAAAATCAATTCTCTGGCTCTGGGAGGAGCTTTCAGTGAGGTATTTTACAGGTCACTTGGTTAGGAAACCTCCATTCCAAAGTTTCCAAAGGAGCCATTACCACCTCAATGGGGAATTAAAAACCACCTTGAGGACAGAAACAGAGGCTGGATCCACTTTGTGAAGGATGGCAGCTCAGCCCGAACAGCCCAGATATTCTTTTCATCTCTTGCAATGTCAGGTGTTAGAGCTTCATCCCTGATTGCATCTCCTTGCTCCTCCTCAGAGCCAAGGGCCCGGCACAAATCCCCTCCAGCCTCCTGCAAGGGACCATTTTCTGCAGCAAATTGTCACTGAAATGTTATAAAGAGGCTGTAGAACCCCATCAGGCACCAAATAATGCAGCATTTGAGTGTCCCCTGAAAGATGTCCTGAGCCAGAGCACAGCTTGTGGGCGTCACTCTGTTCTTGTGACTGGGATGTGATTTAGGGCTTCACATCCCTCTTTAAAAACTGCCAAAATTAATAACGATATCAGCTCCTCTCTGGAGCAGGGAGCAAAGCAACCCAGTGGGAAACACTGCAAATTGGTTTGGGAAGAGAAATGGGAGCCCAAAAGCTGTGAAATGATGAGGCAAGGAGAGGGAGACAGAGCACAGCTCTGGGCAGGGAGAGGGAAAAGGAGCCCTGTAAACCACCGGGATGTGATCACAGAGCAGATCTGGGACAGGAACGCTGTCAGTGGCTCATGGTGACAAGAGGAGTCGAGAACTCCCCAAGGGTGGAGGGAGATTGTTTGTAAGGGAGCATCTCCAACATCAAATCAGTCAGCAGGGATGGCAACACAACTAGGGTGGCTCCTGGAAAACCTTGTAGGGAATGGTGGTGATCCATGGAAATTACCTGATCCATGGGAAAGGATCCGATCCCTGGAAAGTGATCTGATCCATGGAAATGATCTGATCCATGGAAGTGATCTGATCCATGGAAATGATCTGATCCATGGAAATGCACTTCCAGTGCCGTGTAAATCCGTGGTTGGGCCATTCCTTGGCCTCTGTGTGCCGTTGTCATCTCCTCACCTCAGAAATATGGAATGAGATGGTTTTTAGGATCCCTTCTAGCCCATTCCATGATAAAGCAGAGCCAGGAGAACACAGGGATGAGGTGATCAAGGGTCTGGAATGGTTTTGTAGGAGGAACACTGGAGGATGAGATTGTCCAGCAGAGAAAAGGGATTTGCTGTAACAAAGCTATGGAAGAAGTCAACAAAATCATGAGAGGACATCAAGGACTCGTTTTTTGATTCTCTTCCTACAGAAGGAAAAGGGGGAAATAAGCAGGAATCAAGGTCAAAACAAACAAAAAACCTCTTTCTTCATGCAACAGGAACTGGATTTGCTGAGCTCTTTACTGAAATCCTGCATGGGCTCACAGGAAAGGATTTGGGAGAGAGATGCACCAAGGGGTGCTGAACACCTCAGCAGGCTCAGGAATCTGCTGCTGAAGCAGGAACGTGGTCTCCCCAAAGCCTTGGAGATGATCTGAGATTATAAGAGAACGTCCCCACAGATAAATGTCCAAAATTGCTAAAAAAATGTCTAAAAATCTCTTTAAAAATGTCTAAAAAAGCAGGAAGCAAAGGATGGGAGTGAGTGATCGGTTCCTGGAGTGCAAGGAGGTGGATTGTGAAGGGATCTCTGCTGGAGGCAGGACATTTCTCCATGTTCTGTGAAGGAAAAAGATGGAATCATAACCAGATTTGCAGGGCTGAGTTACTGAAGGTGGAAAAGGCAAGAGCTGCCTGCAGAGAATTCCGGGAGGAGCTGTAATAGTGAGTGAGAGGGTGACAGAATGGCAGCTGGAATTCAGTGCAGACAAATGGAAATGGATGCACATGGGGAAAACAAACCCTGACTCCAAATGGACCATAATGGGCTCTGAAAAATCCCCACTCAGGAACGAGGGCTGGAGTTAGGAGGGACATTTCTGGGGAAATGTCAGCACAGCTCTTTGCAGGGGTCAGAAAAATGGGTAAATTGAATGGTGGAGACAGGCAGGGAATGAAAAGGAACCATCCTGGTACAACACTGAGGTTCAGCTGCAGGCTGCAGGAAACTGGGAGTCTTCCCTGTCCTCATCCCAGCTTCCAGGGGCACAGGGCAGAGGATTTAGTGAGAGGAGCAATAAAGAAGGAAAACCAGACATTACTGGATGGAGAGCTATTAAAGAGAGGCCAAAGGCAGTCCCCAAGGCACAGGCAGCTGGAGCCAAGGAATTCTCATCTCCCCAGGCTGGTGCTGCTCTCCAAGGCTTCCCTGAGTGCTGACCCTGTGGTTATTGCTGCTCCAGGGGGGCAGATCCAGGGCAGGACTGTTTGGGATGGTCCATGAGCTGGAGGAGTGCAGAGATCAGGGAAGAACCAGCACATGGATCCAGGTCCAGCAGCTCTCGTTCCAGGCTCTGCCCTCCCCTGTGTGCTTGGCCCTGGTGTCTCATCTTCACCTTTGGCTGAGGCTGCCCCAGCTGTGTTTCTCACTGGTGCCCACTCAGAATTGTGTCTTCTGTCCAAACATAAGCTCTGTTTTCATCTGTGCTCATGTCTCAGTTGTGGACTGACAGTGGAGCTTGGACTTCCAAACATTATGAAGGTCAGGCCTTGTGGAGCTCATCCCTGTGGAGGCTGAACTCTTCCTCCTCCCTTCTGCTTCCCAGTCTTTACCCTGATCACCTCTGGCAGATCTTTCCTTCTTATTTCATACAGACTTAGGGATCCTTCAGGACTTCACAGAATCATGCAATGTTTGATTGGAAGAGACCTTAAAGCTCATCCCATTCCACCCCTGCCATGGGCAGGGACACCTTCCACTGTCCCAGGCTGCTCCAAGCCCCATCCATCCTGGCCTTGGACACTGCCAGGGATCCAGGGACAGCCACAGCTGCTCTGGGCAACTTCCCCACCCTCACAGTGAGGAATTTTTTCCCAATATTCAATCTAAACCTTCCTTCCTTCACCTTTAATCCATCCCCTTTGTCCTGTCACTCCATGCCCCTGTGACAATGTGTCTTTGAAGTTAGTACAGGCCCTTTGATTAGAGAACTTGGTAAAAATATTTAGGAAAGTCAAGTGGATTGTGCCCATTGGGTCTCTGGGCCACTGGATCTCCTCCCTTGCTGCCTCCCTCAGAAACTCCAGGACAAAATCCTGGTTGAATTTCCCAGGAACTGGTCTCCCATGCTCCCTAATTCCCCTCCTTAGTGCAGCTCTACCTCATTTGACCATCACTTTTAATAATCTGCCGTTCCTGGAGCTGCTCGGGAGCGTTTTTTCCAATCAAGGTCTCTCTGCTTTCTTTCCCTCTGACGGTGAGGAAATGTTAAGTGAGAGCTTTCACGGCAGAGTTAATGCCGTTAATAGCTCAGCTATTTCATCCCTGAATTCCTTTGGAGCTCTGGAATGAGAAGCAGCCGGCGCTACCCGAGTGTTACCGTTTATTTTTTCAGGTTGTTTTAGGACTTCATCCACCGAGACATCGCTTTGAGACACATTTTCTGACTTGTCCCCCATCAAGGTTTCCAGACTGAGGATTCCTGGAAACTCCTTTTTCCTGGAAACCTGCGCTTTGTTCTCTGCTGCAGTTTGATCCTCTTCGTTCCATGCTTTGGATTATTCCAGCTTCCTGCTCAGGTGTGTTTGGGAAAGAAAATACCCCTGGGAAGCAATGCCTGAACTTCCAGTGGGCACTGGAGGGTTGCAGGGCCCTATGGATGGTGTGAAGGATGATTCTCATGGAGAATCCAGGACTTGAAATCGTCTTGCTCCAGTCTTCCTTCCTCTGCTGCCTCCTTTTCCCAGGGATAACAACCAGGGTAACCCAGATCCTGCAGGAGCAGCAGTCAAATCTTCATGGAGGAGCAATTTTTACATGGGCAGGTAGTAACAGGTCAAGTTTTAGAGTAAAAGAGGAAAGATTTAGATGAGATGTTGGGAAGGAATTGTTCCCTGGAAGGGTGGGGAGGCCCTGGCACAGGGTGCCCAGAGAAGCTGTGGCTGTCCCTGGATCTCTGGCAGTGTCCAAGGCCAGGTTGAACAGGGCTTGGAGCAGCCTGGGCTAGTGGGTGTCCCTGCCCATGGCAGGGGTGGCACTGGATGAGCTTTAGGGTCCCTTTGAACCCAAACCATTCCATGTTTCCATGACTCCATGTGCTGCTCACCAGGCAAGGCTGGAGGTAGCAGGCAGCAGTGGCCAAATGGCCAAATGACCCCTGGCCTTGGCTACTTCCAGGCATGGGGCAGGCCCAGCTGCAGCTTCCCCCACATCCCCTTGCGCTCCCCCAGGCAGCTCCATATTCTCCTCCATCCTCTTCTTCTCCTTCAAGAGTCTCAGCTGTGCTCCCAAAATCTCCCTGTGCCTGTGCCAAGCTCACATTCCCCCCAGCCCTTCCCAGCTTGGAGCTGTTCCCTGTCTCCCACAGCTCTAATTCAATTCCACCCTCTTTGAGCACTTCACTGTTTGGTGGAATTTGTATCCAGCAAAAATTGGATTTGCCGTGCTGTTAGAAGCACTTCCTACCTGGAAGAGGGAGTTCTGCCGGCATCAACATTCCGGTCACTGTGTCACTGTCGCTGAAGGTGCCGCTGCTTCTTCAGTGCTCCCCTCCCCCTGCTCTGCAGGACGCAGCAGCCTCGGGTTTCTCCTTGGGCTCTGAGCAGCCTCTGAGCGCCAGTGAGGGTCAGGATTCCCAGCTGGAGTGTTTAACACTTTTCCAGCCCCATTTTCCCCTTTTTCCACGTGCGCAGGAGCCGGCAATGCCCTGTGCCTCTGGAAGAGGAAACACCTCAGGGAAACACCTTCCATGTGCTGTAGGAATGAGGACCACGGTGGGCTGGGTACAATTCCCTCTTCCCGCTGCTGGCTTTGACTCCAAGCAGGATTGAGCCAGGTTAAAGCAGCCTCTGTCCAGCAGGAGTGGTCTAAGAGGTGCCAACAAAGAGCCAGGATGAACAGGAAGGACAGGAATGTGTCCTGCTCTAAAACTCGCACTGAGGCTGGACATGGAAATCTCCTGGTTTATGGAGGAGATTTTTCCTCACGTTGCTTTGGCTGTGTAGGGAAAATCCATGTGGAGCTTCCCTGGGATGAAGGGTGTGCTCTGTGATAGATCTGCTCTGCTCAAACCCACCTGAGAGTGGGGCAGAGCTGCTCTGCTGGAGGTGGTGAGTGGGGTGGTGATTGCAGCTGGGCTCAGGGAAACATGGAAACACCAGGGAAAAAGGAAAACTCTTCTTTATCCCTCCTTTGGGGGGCACAGATATCCAATAGTGGGGCTCTGCCTAGTCTCCCCAGGGAATGGGCACGGCCCCGAGGCTGCCAGAGCTCCAGGAGCGTTTGGACACCGCTGCCAGGGATGCCCAGGGTGGGGTTGTTGGGGTGTCTGGGCAGGGCCAGGAGCTGGGCTGGGTGATCCCTGTGGGTCTTTTCCAACTCGGGATATTCCATGATTCTACGACAAGCCCAGGCCTAAGCATTGGCTTTAGGATGTTTGATACGAGGTCTGGATCCCAGACACGGGGTGTGGGAAGGATCCCGTGGATCTGAACCCTGGAAGGTGCCGTTCCGCCACTCCACGCTCTTGCAGAAACCCCCTGGCTCAGGCTGACAGAAACCCAAAGGGAGCGTTTGGGAAGAGCAGCTTTCCCAAGGAAAGGGAGGCTGTGACATTTGGGATGTGCTCAGCACGGCCGCCTGTCGATGTGGACGCCCCGTTCTCCCAGCAGGGAACGCTCCATCCCTCCCCACAGACCCAGCTGTGTCCATTCAAAGCCACCCAGCTGCATCCAGAGGTGTCACTGTGCCTTGCACATCTGTATCCCGCTGCTCTGGGAGGAGGAAGCCCCTCCAAGTCTCCAGGGAAGCGGGAGCTGCTGGATTTTTTGTACATTTGCGGTTTCCCGAGCGCTCTGAGCGCGTTGTGCAGAGCAAAGTTGCCATCTAGTGGGACACAGCATCTCTGCCGAACTGCCTCGGGGCTGCTCCCTGCTCCCCGTGCTGGGATTCATTCGGGAATGATCCGAAAGGAAAAGCTTCCACTTAACCCTTGGAATGGGCACAGCGCCTCCCACGAGGTGCCACCGCTCAACAGCTGCAAATTGTGAAAAGAATAAATGCCCGGTTTTAATCCCAATCTTCCTTTTAGCCCCAAAGTTGCTTTTATCCCACTAATTTTAGGCAGGATGGATCCTGTGTGTGTGGCCATGGGAAGGAAAAAGCCACAGGACGCTGTTCTGGGAATTTGCTGCCTGTGTGGGACTTGTTTTGGGCTCTGAGGCTGCAGCTGCAGCTCCAGTGCAGCATTCAGTGGCTGCAGATCTGTTCTGACTCCTTCCCTAATTGCCAGATTTCCCAGGGTCCTAATTAAAATGGGAGCTCTGTGTAATTCCAGCACCCGTTGGATGCAGCTCCTGCAGGGAATTGGATTTAAAAAAAAAAAAATACAGTAATAAACCTTTTTTTTCTGGCAGCTGCTACAAATCAGCAGCACACAGAGGGTGCTCCCCTGAGCCTTAGGGTGGGAGCCCTCCCTGAACACCCCCAAATTCCCCCAAACGCCCCCAAAGGTGCTCAGGCTGCAATTCCCAATGGCAATTCCATAGCTCTGCCTTCTGTGGGTACCCCACGTTTTGAAAAGATGCTACAATTTGCTGCCCTTTGGTCCAGTAAGCATCAGGAATTCATGGAATCGTGGAATGGTTTGGGTGGGAAGGGACCCTAAAGCCCATCCAGTGCCACTCCTGCCATAGGAAGGGACACCTTCCACTGTCCCAGGCTGCTCCAAGCCCTGTCCAACCTGGCCTTGGACACTGCCAGGGATCCAGGGGCAGCCACAGCTTCTCTGGGCACCCTGTGCCAGGGCCTGCCCACCCTCCCAGGGAACAATTCCTTCCCAATATCCCATCTGTCCCTGCCCTCTGGCAGTGGGAAGCCATTCCCGGTGTCCTGTCCCTCCATCCCTTGTCCCAAGTCCCTCTCCAGCTCTCCTGGAGCCCCTTTAGGCCCTGGAAGGGGCTCTGAGCTCTCCCTGGAGCCTTCTCCTCTCCAGGTGAGAAAGAGGAACAAGAAAATAAAGAAGAAATAGGAATAAATAAATTAGAAAAGAAAAAATCACTCCTTGAGTAGAATTAAACTCTTTCCCCTCAGATCATTCCTTATGCTTGGGACCAGCCCCATGTGCCAGCATTCCCAGTGTAAACCAGCTTGGCGGGGCTTGGGATGGGGAAACTGAGGCACGGGTAGACGTTCCCTCACCACAAAACAGCCTAGGATCCTACAGAATCCTAAAGCCCTTTCCATGGAAGGGAGATAGAGGTGGATCAGCCCACTAAAAAACCACGTGTGGGGCCCTGGTTTGGGAAGGGAAGGGCACCAGGGCCTCCCAAACTGCTCCATCTGTGGGCTCCCAGCACCTTACACTCTCCCAGCCCCTCAATGCTCGGCTCTTCCACTGCTAATTCCCAGATTTCTCCCAGTCCTGCTTAAACCCAGCCGTGTTTCCTGGCTCCCCACGTGAAAAGCTGCCGAACAGAAGGTTTGGGGCCACAAAAGATTTTAGGGGCTCCAGAGAAGGGGAACAATGGTTGCCATCAATGAAAGGCCTCAGTGCTCAATATTCCAATATTTTATTCCTTCAGCAACTTTATTGGAAGAGTGTAACTGATTTTCAGGAGCTGTTTTTACCACAGGTGAGAGGCAAGAGTACCCTGACACCCAACATATTCCAGGCTTGTGGTGTGATGAGGACTTTTTATCCCGGCCCACATCCCAGTTCAAAGTTCCTGTTCTAGTTTATGGGATGCTCCAGGTTTGCAGGTGAGACAAATTGACTCCAGGTTTGCAGGTGAGAAATTCAATTCAGTAATTTTGGGGTTGTAGGGTTGCTGTAAAGGAAATATTCCTCTTCAATTTCCTTTTTTTTTCTTATTTACACAATTTTTAAAATTGATTTTTCAGTTTTTTTCCCTCACTTTCTTCAGACTTTCTCCCTTTTTTCAGTAAAGTGAGGAAAAGTTTTTTTCACCAGATTTTACCTGTTCTTTGCTTTACTTTTTCCTGCGGGCAAAATGAGGGGATTTCCCCCCTATTCCTTCCCTCTGGGTTTGGGAAGTGGGCAACTTCCCTGTTCTGCTGCTCCCTGGCTGTGAAAATCCCTAATCCCAGCAGGGCAGCAAAAGTTTTATCTCCTTTCTTATCATTTATCCCCCGACAAAATGGTGGCAAATATCGCTTCTCATTTTCCCCATTTCTTTCCCCTTTTCCCATCTCTTTTTCCATGTGATTTCAGTGGTTTCCTTTTGGTTTTTATTTCCTTTTTCTGTTCAATTTTCCATCCAGTTTCTCACATCATCCAAGCGGAAAAAGGTTTTCTTTGCTCCTGCTTGGGTGGGTGGTTTTCCTTTGGTTTTTTTCCCTCTTATTCTCTTTCCAGCACAGATGAAAGAACATTCCAGGTGGGAGGCCCTAAATTCCATCCCATTCCACCCCCTGCAGGGACAACTTCCACTTATCCCAGGTTGCTCCAAGCCCCACCCAACCTTGGACACTTCCAGGGATGGGCAGCACTTCCAGGATCAGCCAAGGACGAATTTCCTCCTTATCAACCCTCATTACTCCAGTTTTCCCAGGAAAGGTGGGAATTTCTCACCATGGGCACATGGGAGCATCCATGGAGAACGGGAATGAGAGGAAAACCCCAACAATTGGCTGCCAGGGCCATAAATAATAACAGGAGTTGTTCAGTGTGAGTCCAAAATGCCTCTAATGAATTGAATTACACTGAAATTAAGAGAATTAATTGGCCCTGATTAATGAGCAGTAATGGTCAAGGACTGAACAGCAATCCCAGCCATTCCATGGAAATGATGGGATCATGCTTTATCAACAAAACACACACCTGATGGAGCAGCGCTCCTTGGGGATGGGGGCAATGATCCCAGCAGCCGGAGGAGTGGGAAGAGTGGAATTTTCCAGGGTGGGTGGGAATTTTTGCTGTGGGACCCCCAAAATCCCCTTCCAGGCGGAGTCATCCTCTGGGGGTAAAATACTCCCTGCTGCTTGTGGCTTCCAGAGGGGTTTTGTTACAAAATATCTTAAAATGGGAAAAAACCCGCTCTGCTGGAGCAGCATCCTCCAGGAATTCCTGGAATGAGGAAGAACACAGCGAATGCGCCTTTAGTTAAGCACTGCTGCACCCTCATTGCTGTGGGAGACTCAAAATCAACCAGGAGAATAAAAACGTCTTTTCCAGGCTGATGTTGCCTCAGAACAGCAGGAATCCATCAGCAGGGGGTGAATATCCGTCCCTAAACCCAGCCCATTCCCTGTGGCTTGGCTGGAATTCATCATCACCATCAAAGGAATTGAGGTGATTGACCAGGACTGCCCAGGAAAAGTGGGAATGAGGGAGGTACATTTTCATTTGAGGCTGATGAGGCTGCTCCAAGCCCCATCCAGCCTGGCCTTGGACACTGCCAGGGATCCAGGGGCAGCCACAGCTGCTCTGGCCACCCTGTACCAGGGCCTCCCCACCCTCCCAGGGAACAATTCCTTCTCAATTCCCATCTAGCCCTGCCCTCTGGCAGTGGGAAGCCATTCCCTGTGTCCTGTCCCTCCATCCCTTGTCCCAAGTCCCTCTCCAGCTCTCCTGGAGCCCCTTTAGGCCCTGGAAGGGGCTCTGAGCTCTCCCTGGAGCCTTCTCCAGGTGAGCATCCCCAACTCTCCCAGCCTGGCTCCAGAGCAGAGGGTGAGAAATTCCCAGCTGGTTTGGAGACAGAAGTGCTGCACTCCAGACCCTTTAACAGCAGCAGCAGCACTTCCCTTTGCCAAGGAGCAAAGCAATTCCAGTCCTCTGGATGGCTCCAAAGCGATCCCGATCCTCTGGCTGGCTCCAGGGCAAAGCAGTGGCTGCAGGTGTCTGTGTTGAGCACATTCCAACTGCACCCCAGGATGGAAAAAAAGGTCAAAAACAGGGGTAGAAAGGTGAATTCATGGATATTTTTAGAAGTCTGACTCCATCTGCTGCCTCGCAGCTCCTTTAGAGGTTCCTCCCAGGAAAGTGTTCAATTGGTTCCAAAATCCCGATGGCACCACAGGGCTGTAAAACTCCATCCTAAGAGCATTCCCAGCTCACTTCCCATTGGGAAGGACACATCCCACTCCGGAATCAAACCCAGCAAAAGACCTCCATTAAATCACATCATTTTCATTGGGTTTTTTTCCCAGGAAATAATTTCCAGTTCTTGTGGCAGCAGGAAGACTCCAAAGGATCCAGGACCCTGCACTTGGCACTGGGACCTGCACCCAGGCACCAGCACTGGGACCCTGCACCTCAGAACTGGGCACCCAGCCCTATCTGGGACCCTGCACCCCAACCCTGGAACCCTGTACCCCAACACTGGGACCCTACAGCCCAACAATGGGACTCTGCACCCCAACCCTGGAACCCTGTACCCCAACACTGGGACCCTACAGCCCAACAATGGGACTCTGCACCCCAGTACTGGGTCCCTGCACTATCTGGGACCCCGCACTGGGTCCCTGCCCCACCATCCCTGAGGTGCCCCCAGAGGTGCCCCAGCATTCCCTGGTTCTGTGACATCACGAGGGAACAACTGGGACTGGGACAGGGGGAAAATCCCCCGGGATGAAGTCCTGGCTGTGAGCATTCAGGGATTTGGGAGCCATTTCTCCACCAATCTTCCACAGAAGGATCAGTTTTGTGTCCCTTGGTGTCACCCACGTGTCCAGGAACCCCAAGGTTGGCAGTAACATTCCTGGAGCCTTGCAAGCATTTGGGGTTTCATTAAAAGCTCTGTATAAAAACGTGTTTGTGGTACTGTTCTAGTTGTGAAACTTAAAAGGAAAGTAAGAACTCCTGAACTTCGGCCAGGCCGAGCATCCTGAGGGATTCCAGATTTTCCCTGATCCCACACTGCAGAGGAACATCATAAACCCCTCTTTTATTTTCATCAGAAAGCAAGCACACAGACATTTCAGCCCTCATCCCCTCCCTCTCCCTGGAACGAAGCACAGCAATAAAATCCTGCGAGAAACTCCCGTTTTCCCCTTTTCACGTGGAGAAACTTTCCTTGGATATTCTCCTGCAAATCAAAACCAGCATTTCCCAAGGAGGTGTGCCAAGACAGAGGAATGGGTTTCTCCTTTTCCAAATTACATTAAAGCATCCAAACAGAACAATTCCCCGTTGTTTTCCCATTAAACCTTTCTGTCCCAGGGTCAGCAATCCCAGCCTGGCTCCCTGGGCAGATCCCACTTGTCCAAGGGCACTTGGCAGCTCCGAGATCCATCACAACCTCGTGGTGCTTTTTAAGGAGTTTGCAGGAGCTTTGTTCTGTCCACTGGAATTCCATAACTGGGACCTCAGCGTCCGGGGAGAAAACTCAGAATTATGGAATCACTATGGTTGGAAAGGCCCTCCAAGATCATCAAGTCCAACCTTTGACCAAATCCCACTAAACCCCATCCCAAAGTGTCACATGGACCCATTTCTTGGACACTTCCAGGGATGGTGATTCCACCACTGCCCTGGGCAGCCCATGCCAGTGTTTAACCACCTTTTCAGCTTGGAATTTTTCCCAAATTCCCAACCTGTGTCCTCATGGTGGAGCAGAAAAGGAAATGTCACCTCCAGCTGGTCCCTGGCTCTATCCCAGAGTGGGAGATGGGACACTGAACAGAGGAGGGGCTGCAGAGCGGGAAGAGCATGTGGGGACCCTGTGCCAGATCCAGGCAGGCTCTGGAGATGGTTCCTGGGATTCCCTCAGGATCAGCAAACAGCCCGGTGCTGTCACCGGTGCTGTGGCTGATGGTGGTGGGACCTGCCTGAGGTCATAACCCCCCTGCAGGGCTGTTCCCACCAGGAACTGTGCTCTGTGGTGGGGCTCTGCCCCTCTTCCTTTCCTTGGACCAGCACTGGGGCTGTGGCACAGGGGGAGTCTCTGCCCTGGGCTGTCCCTGGACCTCATGTCCGGCCATGGTGCCCAATTGTCCCCCCAGGACAGTTGGGTTCCCCATGTTCTGTGTCTTCTCCAGCTGCAGCTCCTGGAAGTGGTGCTGGACGTGGTGCAGGAGCCCCAGGGAGCCTCGGCCGTGCTGCTGGAGCCCGGGAATGGAGCTCAGGGACAGGGGTGAGGACGTTCCTTCTGTCTCTGCACCAGAGAGGGAAAGGTCAGGTCAGCCTGGGTTTGGAAGCTCTAGGAGGATCCTGCCCACACATTCCTGGCTCCTCTTGGCTCGGAGATCAGCCATGGACACCTGGGGCGGCTCCCAGTGGCTGGACACACATTCATGATCTGATGGACATTTCACCGGACAGTGCTGGACACGGAGCCTCTGAAGGAGATCTGGGGGACCCCGAGGCTCTCTGGGACCCCAACCCCCGTGAGACCCGGTCACCTGAACCCCAGCCCAGCCTCGGAGCAGGATCCAGGGCGTTCACCTGGATCAGGGGCTCCCGCGGGGCTCCTGGAGCTGGGGCCTCCTCTGGCTGCTGCCTCTGCTCGCCCTCCTGCACGGGGACAGAGACGCGGCTGGCCCCGCTACCTGTGACCCCACACGGGGGCTGGAAAGGGGCCGGCATCCCCCACTCTGCTCTCCGAAGGGAAGGCTCCGAGGATGAGGAATGTGGGATCCTCCAAGGGCTGATGCCGTCGTGGACTCCGCGTCCTTCCCAGACCTTCCCTCCAATCCCCAAATCACCTCCTTCCTCTGTCCCGCTGCTCCCAGGGCTCCCTCCACGCTCTGCCACTGCCCGAGGCGCCGCTGGATTTGTTGCCGGAGCCCCCGCAGGACGTGGAGAGCGCGGCTGGGGGAGAGCAGGGATGGGCTGGAGGAGCCGGGAGGGAGGAGGGGAACACGGGAGGGACGCCCCTGTCCCCCGGGCAGCTCCCGCCGGAGCTCTGGGACCCACCCGAGCGCTGCCGACGAAGGGCCCGGTCCCACGGCACTGCTGGGGCGGGGGCCGTGTCCCCGAGGGGCCACCGTGGGGGTCGCCACGGCCGGGGAGCCCCCAGCCCGCCCCGGCACCGCCAGCTCCCGTGGGCCCCTCGGGAGGTGCTCCCGCCGGACGCTCCTGGCAGCGCGATCCTGGGGTAGCAGCGCCGGGAGAGGGATCAGAGCAGCACCAGAGCCCCCAGAGCCCACTCAGCCTCTCCTAGGAAAGCTCTGGAGCCAGGTCACAGCTTCCAGGGGAGATCTGGAGCCCCCAGGGCTGAGCGGAGGTTCGGCAGGAGCAGAACAAGCACGGAGACATGCGGGGGCACCTCCTCTGTCCCCCGAGCCACCCCCAGCACAGTCCGTGCCCCCGATACCACTGTCTCCATCAGCCCCTCTCCTTGGGGGTGGGGCAAAACCTCTGGGTGGCCTCAGAGGAGCAGCACATCTGGGCTGCTATGCCCCCCCGGCTGAGCCCCCTCCCTGCGGACCCACACCCCCGGCTCTGTGCTTGGCCATGTCCTGGCGGCTGCCGCACATCCCCTCCGTTCCCCTCTGCCTTCCCCGACCTGCTCCAGGGCCTGCTGGAGCTGCCGAAGGGTCTCCGCCTTGTCCCTCTGGAGCAGCCCGTGCAGCCGGTGCAGCACCCGCAGCCTCTGCTGCAGGAGGGCGCGGCTGCCCCGCTCCAGCTCCCGCAGCCTCTGCAGGAGAACCAGAGTCACGTCACCCCTCGGGCTGCCCAGGGCCATCCTCCAGGGCCTGGAAGGCTCTTCCCAAGCGCAGTGTCCAGGTAGGACGCCCAGGTCCTCCAGGACCCTCCAGGGTGGTACCACCCCAGCCTTGATGCCCATTGGAAAAGAGCTGAGTTTTGGGGGGTCAGTGCCCAGGCATTCTCAAGCCCTGCCTGCTTCCCTGCCCTTCCCAAAATTCCAGCTCTCCCTGCCTCTGCTGGGACTCTCCAGGGACCTTCTGAGCAGTCACCCCAGTCTGCCTGCAGCCGCAAGGGTGCTTTTCCCAAGAAATTCTTCTCCTAAAAGCCTCAGTCCCTCAATAAAACCTCCCTGCGGATAAATCCAGTTTGGCTCTTTGGGAATTTGGGCAGCACAGAATGCTTCCCATGGGATGCGCGTGCCGGGAAAAGGGGCTGAGCTGCTGACAGGGGTGCGATGTGTGTGCTCCTTCCCACGGCCCTTCCGGTGTGATCTTGGCCCCTCTGGAAAACCAGGAGTGCGCTGACCTCCAGCAGCTCCAGTTTCTCTTCTTGAGAAGTTGCTGTTTTCCTTTTCTCCTCGTCCAGCCGCTCCCGGCTCACACAGGCTCCCTGCCCCTGCCAAGACTAGAAAATCCCCCTCTTTTCCCATTCCCACATCTTTGCTTCTCCCAGGAGCCGGCTCTGGCCCTCCCATGGCACCCAGGAGCAGCAGAGCCATGGCCAGCACAGCCCCCTCCGCCTGTCCTTGCCACCCACAGCAGTGCCAGGCCAGCCCCTGCTTGGGCCATCTCGAGGTCACCTCACCGTCCTCTGCAGGTCTGTGTGGCAGCGGTGATGGGTGTCCCAGGTGTGTCCCAGCAGTGCCAGGCCAGCCCTGTGCCAGGGACACCGTCACCACATCCCCGGCCACACCACTGCCTGGCTCTGCCCACGGGGTGCCCATTCCCTCTTGGGCTTCCAGGGCCACCCTCTGCTCCTGCCTTGCTGCCAGACCCATCCCTGGAGCCCCCATACCTGGCTCTGTTCCCTTGGCTCCGAGGCTTGGCACCAGATCCCAGCTCTTGTGTCCCCTCCTGGCTCCTCCACAGGGACCAGCGCAGCGGCACCGGCAGCCCCGCCAACCCCTGGCATCCAGGAGTGGGGCCACAAACCCATTTGCCCCTTTTCCATTGCATTTCCTCGTGCATTTCCACGGCCACCACGTGGGACACCAGAATCAGGGCCAAGCTTGGTGTCCTGGCCATATCCCACTGCTCTCCACATCCCAGCAGGAAGCAGAGCCAGGAGCATCTCTGCATCCATCCCTGCCCCCCACCAGTGCCTCCTGCCCCAGCCGGGGCTGTGCCCGGGGCAGACCCCAAACCCCAGACCCCAGGGCTGTACCTTGCAGGGCAGCCCCACTTTCTGGTCCCCGCACAGCCCTGAGGACACAGGTGACCCCCATCTCCCCGGGGCTCCCGCTGCTGTGCCAGCACCTGCAGGGAAAATGGTATTTGGGGAGGGGGGAACCCACAAACCCACAGAAACCCCACAGGCAACTGGGGCTGGACCCTGCCACCATGTCCCTGGCCCTGCTGTGCCCATTGCCCTGCTTGTCCCAGCCCTGCACCTTCCTCCAGCACCTCCCAGTGCCCCACGGCCAGCCTGGACTCACTCCTGCTGCTGCCTGCTCCTTCCCTCTCCATGTCATCCAGAGTGAAGGTGGCATTCCCTCCACGTCCCCAGAGAGCTGGTGGCTCCTGTCGCCTCATGCCCAGGGCGGGATATCCCCTAGGCATGGCACTGCTGGCCCTTGGAAAACTGCTGCCAGGAGATCCTGTCCTTGTCCCAGCCCTGCTCCTGCCAGCAGAGATCCCTGGGGTTCTCCAGGAACAGCCAGGTGAGGCCGTGGCCAACAGGTCCCCACGGGATGAGTCCCTGTGGCCCAGGGCTGGCTGGGCAGAGGGGGATGGCCAGGGGACCCCCCAGGCCATCCTCACATGGCTCTGGCTCAGGCGGGATATCCTTGTACCCAGAGACTCCAGGCTCTCCCTCCTCCTCCAGGATGGAGCCCTGTCCTGCCAGGGATGTCTGCCCGGCCCCATTGCCAGCTGCGGCCGCACGTCCAGGCTTCTCCCTGTGGGGAACAAGGACTCCTCCTGCCCAGGATGAGCTCCCTCCGTGGGCACATCCCCAGCAGGCTCCTCCTGGCACAGCAGGGGCTCCACCATTCCCTCCCAAAAGCTGGCAGCGAAGTCCTCGGTGCAGATGGAGCTGGAGCTGCTCTGGTGGCCCGGACTCGTCTGGGAGCCCAGGAGCTGAGCCCAGGAGTGCTCCTCTTCCCGTGGGACAGGGCTGTCACCCTGGGCACAGCCGGCACGGCATCCTGCCAGCTCTGCGGGGGACAGCAGAGCTATGAGCCCACCCAGTGGGAAGGAGCCATCCCATCCCACTGGATCTGAACCACCTTGGAGGGGCCGGCAATTCCTGTTCTTATCAGGGAGCACTCGGGGTGCACTGAAGCACAGACACTGAGCACAACCCGCCCTCTCCTGCAAGATCCTCAACTGCTTCCAGTAGGAAAAGCCAAAAGATCATCCTTATTTTCATTTTAAACCAGGGTCAGTTTTGACCTTGATGCTCCCAGGATCAGCACAGCTCAGCAGTGAGGGTAGTGCCAGGGATGGCTGGCAGCATGCAGCATGGTGCAGGGATGCTGGCAGCTCTTTCCCAGAAGGAATTTTCCCTAATATCCAATCTAAACCTCCCCAGCATAACTTGAGGCCGTTTCCTCTTGTTCCTGTCCCTGTTCCCTGGGAGCAGAACCCGAGACCCCCCAGCTGCCCCCTCCTGTCAGGGAGTTGTTCAGAGCCACAGGGTTCCTCCTGAGCCTCCTTTTCTCCAGGCTGAGCCCCTTTCCCAGCTCCCTCAGCCGCTCCTGGGGCTCCAGCCCCTTCCCCAGCTCCCTGATCCTCTGCTCCCGCATCATTCTCAGCCAGGCCTTGCTCTGCAGGAGAGCTGGCAGAGGGGGCTGGGGGGCAAAGCGGAGCTGAGAAGGCCCCAAGGTGCCCCATCCCCACTCACCGGCCATCCTGAGACAGCGAGGACACTTGGGATGGATGTCACCGTCCCTGCTGCCACCAGTGCTCAGCACAGCCACACCAGGGTGCTACAGGGAGCGGAGCAGGGAACGGGGCGGGGAATGGGGCACTGCCAGATGTGTTCACCAGGGGGGGGACAAGGCAGGAGCACCCCAGTGCTGGTGCTGCATCTGCACCCCCACAGCTCAGCCCCGCAAAGGACCCCCCCCTTCCCACACCCCACACCTGGATTTGCCGGGCATCAGCAGGGTTCAGATCCGGGATCCTGAAAACCCTGGGGTGCAGGGCTGCAGGGAGGAAGAGAGAAGCGCTGAGGGTCTCAGAGCCCTTGGGGTGGGTCAGAAATCCCCAGGGGGGTTCTCCAGTGGGGCCAGGCAGGGCGGGCACCACCCTGGGCTCCCAAACCTCTGCACGCTGGAGGGGATGGGACAAGTCCGTGCCGGAGCAAAGGTGTGCTGGTCCAGGGCTGAGTGAAGGTGCTGAAACCGACATAGCCCAGCCCAGCCCGGCACAGCCGCCTCGGGAGCTGCGGTGCCAGCGGGTGACGGAGGCAAGGGGTTGTTTTTCCTTAAAGCCGGGACATCGGCCCTGGAGCTACACCCGGGAGCTGCAGGTCCCCAGTGCCACCGCCGAGCCCAGCGCCCCGGAGCCCCCGGGCGCACAGGGAGGGTCACAGTGCCGGGGTCCCCCAGCCCAGCCCCACTCACCTGGGGCCGGCAGAGAGGAAGCAGGAGCGGGCCGGGCAGGGCTGTGTGTCCCTGTCTCCTGGCAACATCCCGCAGGGACCTGTCTCAGCCTGCCCGGATTCCCCACCCGCCTCCGCAGCCCCTGCCCGGACCCTCCTCCAGCTCCCCCGGGCCAGCTCCTCCCCACCATCCCCAGGGAGTCTCCGTGTCTAGGCAGCTTCCCCTGAGCCACCTCTGCTGTTCCTCATTCCCCGTTCCTCCTCCTCTGGGCCACCATCTTCCCCCTTGGCCAGGCTCCCCTGGGACATCCCCACCCCGGTGATCTCCTCTCCTGGCCCATCTCCCTCCTTGGCCAACCCCTTCCCTGGTGCTCCTTCTCCTTCAAGCTGTTGCTCCCAGATAATCTCCTTCCATGCTCCTGCTTCCCTGCACCTCCTGCCTTGGACAACTTCCCCTGGATCACCTCCCCTCCTGCCCCTCAAACCACCTTCCCTGGACCATCTCCTCCCCTTGGAACTTCTCCCCCAGATCCTTCTCCTTCCCTGAACCACCACTTCCCTGGACCTCCCTGTGCTTTGGGCAACCTCCTCCTTTGAACATTCCCTGTATCTTCTCCTTCCCGTGCCACCTTCAGGACCTCTCCCCGTTCTTCACCCCATGTCCATGTCCCCACTCACACCCAGAGCTCCTCCAGAACCCCCCACCTGCAGCCCTGGGGAGCCAGCGACCACCTCAGCACCACGGCTTTTAAAACTCCCGAATCCAAGTTTTATTTCCGTGTAGGAGAAGAGGGATCACTCACAATATATCATTGTTCAAAAAGAAAATACATTCAACAGCATTTACAATGGAATGACATTAAAATCCTCAAGGAGGAACAGAAGGACCAGGAGATGGTGCTCTGGTTAAGTGCTGCTGATAAGATGATCTCTGGAAGATGGAGCAATTTTTTCCATTAGCCTAAAATCTGGGGGATTTCTGGGTTGGGGGTGCTCCTCGTGCTCCCCTGCGCTCCGTGGGGCTGTGCAGGGTCTGTGATGGGGATTCCCAGACGGATGTGGCGACGGGGGCACAGCAGAGGGGACCCTCGGTGCCAGCACTTAGGGAGCAACATCCCCGCTCCCTGCTCTCCTACCCCTGGGAACACCCCGATCCAGCCTGTGCTGGAGCTTCTCCCCACTCCAGCTCCCGGGTGACACTTGCATTGACACAGCAGAAAGGAAAATAAGGCATTCTGAAGAGCTCCATTTTACAGACCCAATCAGGCCTCGAGTGGGACAAATCACCCGGGACACTTTGGTGCTGCCATAACCCCAGGCAGCGGCATCAGGGATCAGTGTGGAGCATCCTCCCTCTCCCAGGCAGTACACCTGGAGCCAGGACACGGGCGGCTCTCCACAGGCTGAATCCCAGGCTGGATCATTTAAGATCAGCTTTCCCGAGCCAGGGCAAAGCTCCAGGAAGGAGCGAACATTCCGGAGTGGCTGCTGCAACACTCGAAACACTGGGAAGCAGCTTGGAGCACCCCACTCCCAGGAATCCCTAGTGCCGCTCCTCAAACCCCAAACACATTGTTTCCAGACAGGAATGTCTCTGGAACACCTTTTCCATGCTACAGGATCCAGCTTTGGAGCAAAACGTTGCTTCCCTGCAATGGGAATCATTCCATCACCATCACCCGAGCTCAGGGACGAGCCGAGGGGAATCGTACTCGTGCTGCAAAAACTCAGACAGACACTTCTGTCTTCATCATTTTTCATCTATTGTGTACCATAGAAATTTAAGCAAAATAATTTTATATATATTTATATATATATGTATAAATTAGAAGCAAATAAATAAGATTAAAGGGTGCACTGAGAGCAGCGGAGGCTGCCCCGCACCACGGTGACACCGCCTGGGGCCATGGGGACTGTACACTGTGGGGTCACAGGGATGGAAGTGCTGGAAGCAGATCAGGAGGAGAATGATGGATGAGGAACCTGATTGCATAAGTGTCCCATGTGCAGCCTGGATATTCCAGTTACCGTTGCCTCAAGGTTCGTTATTGCTAATTAACTTCCACGTGGGTGTGACGGGCCCGGCTCGGGGCAGCCCCGGAGGCAGGGTCAGTGGGGTATGACGGAGAGCCAGAGAAGGAGACAGCAAAAATGGGATCCAGCGGGGCCAGTGCAGGTCTCCAGGTGTCCCTGCTACTCCCTGGCCCAGCAGATCCCATCTTTGGGATGCTGCCAGCTCCTGCTTCCCCTCGGTGCTCTGGGTCCTCGCCCGTCACCAGTGGCGCTTGCTCCGCTTCTCCCGGTGCATCCAGGGCCAGGCAGGGTGATGGCACCCAGGAGGGGTGAGGGGGACAAAGGGCTCCTTGCCCTGCCCTGACAAACTGGAGCTGCTCCAGGGAGAGCCCAGGATGAGGGAGGAGAGGAACGGGAGCCAGGAGAGGGATGGGAGCTGGGAACAGGCACTGGGGTGCAGGGACCCTCCAGACTCCCCATGCCAGGGGGCTGTGCCAGACCTATCTGGCTGAAGGGGGAAGACACAGCGCTGGAAGATCCAGGACCAAGGCTCCATCCCAGCCGCACCATGAGATCTCTCCCCTCCTCCCCCCATGGCACCAATTCCCTCCTCTCCCACCCGGCACCAGGCACAGCTCAGCAGGGAGACACCGATGGAAAAGCCGGGATCGAGATCCAGCCCCCGTGTGCAGGGATATGGAGCAGGGACATGGAGCCGGGAGCGTCGCTGGGATACAAACTCTGCCCTGCCTCTGCCTGGCACTCCCAGCCTCGCTGAGGCCATCTCCCCCTTCGGATGTGGACACAGGAAAACCAAAGCAAACCTCATTCAAACCACTCCCACACGATAAAGACAGGCCCAAGCTTTGCCTGAACACATCCGACTGTGGGGAAGCGGCTCCAACACTCTTGAAAAACAAAAACCAGGTCAAAAACCCTGAAGTCACCAGCTGAAATACCCTACTTGGTGTTACTGGGATGACCGGGCGGTGTGAAACCACCAAGAGCCTCCGGGATCAAGCGCCACGGCCCCTGGGGACAGTTTTCCAAGCAGAGTTGTTCATGTCCATCTTTGAAGGAAACCTGAACCAGGAGCAGGATTTGTTTTTTTAAAAAAATAATTCCATAAAGTCCACACAGAAATGGGGTCCCAAAAAAAAGAAAAATGGCAAAGAGAAGAGCTCACACAAGCACGGCATTCCCACACCCCGGGCATCTTTGGAAGTCGACGTCTCAGCCGCCGGAGCCGAGGCGCTGGAGGATATAGGCAGCAACTCCTGACAGCAATGAACATCCTAAACCCAACCCAGCTCCACGTGTCCTCATTCCTAATTAGTCGCTGGAAAAGCCATCATTAAAAAACAAACAAACAAAAAATCAACCAAAAAAAAAAAACCAAAAAAAAAAAAAAGATGCTATTTATTAGTGCGTAAAAAAATAGGTTTGGAATCCCTGTTTGAATCTCTGCATGTACTGACTCTGTGTCGGCCCGGCGGGACGCTGCCGGCGTGTCCTCGCTGTCCCTCGGGCTATGCCGGTGTCCCAGGGGTGGCCCCGGAGCACTGGGGGGCTCAGAAGATGTCAGGGCACATGCTCCAGTCCTGCTTGTCCTTGGCCTCCCAGTAGCCGCCCTTGTAGACGCAGATCAGCTCCCCGGTGACCGCGTCCACCTTGCGCTCAAACCACAGCGGGATGTACCCCTCGTAGTCCTTCCCTGGCCGGGCAGAGCGGGGGTCAGGGGGGCTTCTCCACCCGCAATCCCACAGCTCCCACGGCTGCCCCAAGAGCCAGTACTGTCTGTTGGTGCTCCCAGAGCTCGGGGACTGATTTGAGCCCAGCCCTGCCGTGGTCACGAGGGCCAGGGGAGGACTGGTCTCCAGAGGGACGAAGCGACTGGTGGGACACAATGGCCAGGGACACGATGACCAGCAAGGCAAAGCGGCCAACAGCCCTCCCTGCCAGAGCCCACGGCCCCAAAAACCCAACCAGCCCCCACAAGTGCCCCAAACCCACCCACAAGGGTACCCCAGAGCCGCCCTCCCCTTGCAGGGTCCGTCCTCCACACCCATCCCGCAGCACAGGCAGCGCAGTCCCTGCATCCCAAACCATCCCAAACCATCCCGAACCATCCCGAAATGGCCTCACCTTCCTCCAGGGCCTCCACGGCCTCGGCCTCCCTGCGCCGGCGCACAGCTCTCTGCTTCTCCTCCAGTCTCTGCTTCTCCACATTGGCCTCGTCCCAGCGGCCGCTCTCCATGAGCCGCTGGTCGGGGCGCAGCCGGCTGTCCGTGGGCGCCACGCGCTCCTCGGGCTCATTCAGCGTCAGCGCCAGCTCCGAGAAGAAATACATGTTCTCGGCGTTTTCCCTGAATCCAGAGAGCCTGGTCAGGATGGGGGACTGGGGGATTCCTCAGGCACAGCCTCCCAGCCCCACTGATCCACTGCTGCTGTGCCAGCCCTGGGGTGGCAGCAGGAGCAGGGCAGTGCCCATCCCCTGTGCTGGCACTGCTGGGGCACCTCCAGTGCTGGGGCAGCTCTGGGACCCTCCTGGCAAGAGAGCCCTGGAGGGGCTGGAGCGTGTCCAGGGAAGGGAATGGAGCTGGGGAAGGGGCTGGAGCCCCAGGAGCAGCTGAGGGAGTTGGGAAAGGGGCTCAGCCTGGAGAAAAGGAGGCTCAGGGGGGACCTTGTGGCTCTGCACAAGTCCCGGACAGGAGGGGGCAGCCGGGGGGGGTCAGGCTCTGCTCCCAGGGAACAAGGGATGGGATGAGAGGGAACGGCTTCAAGTTTCACCACAGAAGTTTTAGATTGGATACTAGGGAAAATTCCTTCCTGGAAAGGCTGGGCAGGCATTGGAACAGGCTGCCCAGGCCAGTGGTGGAGTCCCCATCCCAAGAGAATATCCCCAAAGCAGGGACTGCTTTGGTGCTCCCAGGGCTCAGAGGCCAAATTGAGCCCAGCCTTGCTGTGGTCACAAGGGCCAAGGGACACTGGTCTCCAGAGGGACAAAGCGACTGCTGGGACACAATGGCCAGGGACACGATGACCAGCAAGGCAAAGCAGCCAACAGCCCTCCCTGCCAGAGCCCACAGCCCCAAAAACCCAACCAGTGTCCCTGAGTGCCCCAAACCCACCCACAGGAGTCCCCAAAGCCACCCTCTCCTTCCAGGGACCTGTTCTGGNTCCCCATCCCCATCCCCATCCCCATCCCCATCCCCATCCCCATCCCCATCCTGCTGTTCCATCCCACCCCGGGGGACTCACGGCAGCGGGTACTTCCTCCACAGGACCTTTGGGGACAGTGTCTGGTAGACAGTTTTCTGCTTGCCCTCGGTGCTGGTGCTGCCATGGCTGCTGTGGACGATCTTGGAGCACTCCATCTTCTCATCCCACGTGCCGGACATGACGTAGTGGGCTTTGCCATCGGCGTCGCTCACCACCCCCGTCACCTGGCAGGGCGACACGGCTCTGGTGGCATTTGGTAATGCCCAGAGGGACAGCACAGCCTCCAGGTGCCCAGCTGGAGCGGCTGGATGTGGTGCTGTGTCTCCTGGGACATCCCTGGCCTTGCAGGGGGGTGTCCAACCCACCAACCCCCTCCCAGGTCTCAGAGCTGCAGCTCCAGCACATCAGGGGGGACATGGAGGTGCCACCCAGCCCTCCCTGCTGACCCATGTTGGAGGTGCCTGAGCAGTCCCTCAGCCCCGTGCTGGGGCTCATCCCAGTGGTACTGGGAGCCTGGAAAAGCCAGGTCTGACCCCTGAAGGAGCAGGGTCCCTGCTGGATACTCACCTTGCGGGGGACATCCCTGGAGAAGTAGCTGTAGGGGGTAAATTTCAGCTGGCATTTATCTTTGGACTTATGGTTAACAATCTCTATTTCACCAGACTGGATGAAAGACACAGAACCACAGCAGGGAGAGACAGAGGAGGTGTTAGTTGGAGTGCAGCTACAAACCACCACCAGGCACAGCAGCTCCAGTGGCTGTCCCCCACACCAGCCACCCCCACCACCTGCTGGCCTCGGGAAGAGCCATGAGGAGCTCCAGGAAGCCGTTCCCATCCCTGCCAGGGAAGCACAGCCTCCCATCATGGCAGCAGCATGTGCCCTAGGAGGGCAATGCTCCTTCAGCCCCCCAGAGCCAGGCAAGACCTGTCCCCACACCCACCTGGTCAATCCAGAGCTTGCCCACGATGATGTTGTGCACAGTGGAGGTGACTTTCCTCCACACATAGTGATTCCCGCTGGAGTGGAACTCCAGGTGGATGGCGCCTGTGGAGAGAGGAATGATCTGAGCTCAGCAGGGGCAGATGTCTCCCAGAGCCCACCACCACCCCAGCACTGTGCTCATCCTCAGGGCCAGCCCTCTCCCTGCATCCCCCATCCAGGTCTGGCTCTGGATTCATCCCTCCCTTAGTCTGCTCCAGGAAGGGAGGTACAACTCCTGCCAGGCCCTCTGCCCTCTGCCAAAAGTACTCATTTTAAAAGCACATCAGAGATGTCAGGCACTCTGGGAATGCTGCCCAGCCCAGGGACAGGCAGAAGAAAAATAAAATGCTGAAAGAAGGCAGTTTATTGCACTTGGCTGGCAGGGAGAGGGTTAAAACAGGCAGCAAGTTAACTTTAAACACCATTGAAGGAGAAATCAGTTCCTGGGCAAGCAGGGTTATTTCCAAAGCAAAGGAGCCTCCCTTTGCAGCTGGCATCATTTCCACTTCCAGGGCAGATGTGTTACTGTTGGATCACTGGATCAGGAGCGCAAATCCGGGCTCCTTAAATTGCTTGGGGTGGAATTCACTGAGCCCCAGGTGAGCCCAAGGAACTCCCAGAGTCCCAGGTGAGCCCAGGGGATTCTCTGAGCCCCAGGTGATTCCAAGCAATTCCTAAAGCCCAAGGACCCAGTTTCTTCACTCTCGGGTTTTGCATGAGCAGTGCAAGGCAAACCACTCCCGGATAATCCCAGAATCCATAACCTACCCAGTGGCATGATGGAGAGGTATTTGCCCCTGAACTTGCTGGAGATGGTGATGTCCTGCCACAACGTCCACCCTCGCCTGGAGTACACGTGGTGGGCAGCTGCCGGGGGGTGGTGGCTCACCTGGGGACAGGAGACACAGCCCGTGAGGACACGGCCACCGGCGAGCCCGGCTGAGTGCTTGGAGAGGTGACAGCTCCACACCAGCTCGGCACTAAGGACGCTCCAGGCCCTGGACACCACATCAGCTTTGGCACTAAGGATGCTCCTGGACACCACAACCTCGGAGGGACCCAACATGCGGTGCCCTGGCAGCAAAGGGAGACACACCGGGATCCTGCCAGGATTTGCTAAGGCTCATTCCAAAGCATGATCCATGAAATCTTCACTTGAGCAACCATCGCTGTGAGATCCTGCTGTTCCGTGATCCCAGGACAGGGCCCTGCTTTCCTGGGATCTTGGCTGAGAAACACGGATGTGCTGGCACCCCAGTAGTCCCAGGGAACCAGCACCTGGGAAATCCCAGAGGACACAGGCCCACAAGTTGTCCAAAACACACAGCAAGACTTTGGCTTTTCCCTCACACACACACCAGGCCGGAAAAGCGGCCACAGCATCCTAAATCCAGAGAGTGACTTGTTAGAGGATGGTGCTTACATCGCCCTGCCCTGGAAAAGCTGCCCAAAACACAGGTGGGAGCAGGAATATCCCAGGCAGAGGGACGTGCCCTTGGGCAGGCTCCCAGCTGCTGGCACAGCCTGGCACAGCCACCCAGCACCGGCACCCACCGACCCCGGGCCCCGCAGTGCACCCGGAGCTCAGGGATGATTTCCCTGCTGTAATTACAGGCTGAGCGCCCCGAGCTCTGGATTACACACACAGGCAGGGCCAAGGCCTCGCCATCAAATCCCAGTCACCAGCAGCAGGAAATCCTATTTGGATAACTGGATTTCAGGCACTGGATTATCACTGCTTGGCTGGGCACGTTTGTGGGCTGAGCAGCACAGGGAGCATCCAAGGAAAATTCAGAGTGGTGGGAAAGGCATCTGGAATTGGTCAGGAATATCGAATTTGGGTACAAATAGAGGAAAAACTGGGACCAGCCAGACAAAGTAATTCCAGGCAGGTTATTTATTTGTGAGGGAACAGGAATGAAAGAAGGAGTGTGGTGAAGAGGGGGGTGAAAGAGTGAGAACAGGGATGACAAAGTTTGGGACTGATGCAGTCGGGGGTGTCCAGCAGTGATGGACAGGCAGGATCGGGAGAGATGTGGTCAGAGGTATCCAGGGGGACAGGCAGCCCTAGGCTTGGCACCACAGCTGGGATGAGGCCAATAAATCCACCCAGGAGTTCCAACTGCACCCCAGGAAGGTGAGGGTGGCTGCTGGCTAAGGGATGGATCCTGGCAAGGAATCATCCACTTCCAATGGCCCAGGCTAAACCAGGTGACAGAGCAGGAACTGCTGCAGGCAAGGGGAGGTGAAGGTGTGACACTGCTGAGGTGGGAACCTGAGCTCTGGGATAGCCACAGTGCTGGGGTGTCTGAGGGGTGAGGCCACCTCTGACCCTGCTCCTGGGAGCAGAGCAGGCAGGGCAGGCAGCGGGACTGCACCAGGGCTTACGTTCTGGCTGGCATTGTCCCACCTCACTGCAGCCATGGGCACTGGGATGGCTCCCAGGCTGGGATGGACCATCTGGGGACGTGCAGAGCTGGGTGACATCAGGCACACAGCTCTGAGGGGTGTGGAGGGACAGCAGAGCCAGCAATCTTGGGGATTATCTACTGCAGGACCTTCCTTGTGTCACAAGCACAGGGTCACACTGCCAGGAGACCACACACAGCCTGTTCTCCATCACTGCCCAGAGCAGGATGGCCCAGAGAGGTGGGGTGGGATGGGATGGGATGGGATGGGATGGGATGGGATGGGATGGGATGTGACAGGAGGAGACGGGAGGTGCTGTCCTGCCTCAAGCCAGCGCTCCACAGGTGTCTGACAAGTTTGGGCACCCACTGCCAGGGAGAGCTTTGCCCACACCTGTGAGGAGCTGGTGGCAGAGCCTGGCACTACTGCAGCAATGGCTCCAAACCTGGGGATGAAGGGCCAAGCTCATCGAGTCCAACCTGTTCCCAATGCCCACCTTGTCCCCAGCCCAGAGCACTGAGTGCCACATCCAGGCGCTCCTTGGACACTTCCAGGGGTGGGGACTCCACCACCTTGTCCTTATCCCATTGCTGGGAGAAGAGCCCAAGGAAGGCTCAGGGAGGTGCTGGCTGTCCTCCAGCAGGACAGGAGCTCCAGGACAGACCCACGGAGCCCCAGCTCTCACCTGCTCGCAGAGGGATCGGAATCCCAGCTCCTCCAGGCGGTCGAGCTCATAGGTCTCCCCCAGCAGGGGGTTGAATGGCTTTGCAGTGCGGTGGACAGTGGTGGAGTACGAGGACACGGAGAAGGCGGCCACAAAGCACATCTGCTCCGTGGAGCTCTCGCACTTCACCGCCTTGTCCAGCAGCTCGTGGTACTCCAGGTCCTCCGTGAGCCGCTGCAGCATGGACAGGGGCTCGTTGAAGTTTACCTGGAGGGGAACAAGGCAGGGTGAGTAAAGCAGGAGAGGTCCCCAAGAGGCACCACCAAGCCCAAAGGAAAGGGAATATGTGCTCTGCTCCCTGATCCATGCCAGGCAGCGCCAAGGTTTGGGGTATGGGGGAGCCTGATTATCAATCAGGGAGCACCCCAGGTTATCACCCTGACCTCAAAATGAGCCTCAACAATGAGATCAGCCCCCTGCTGCCTCCCAGCCAGCCCCCCACTGGCCACAGGACAGGGATGCGCTGCTCCCCAGCCTGCCCTCATCACCCCCTGGGAAAGCCATCCCTGTGCCACACTGACCCAGCTTCCCAGAAAAACCTGGAAAAGCCCCATTTTGGAGTCTCCCTGTCTGGGACTCCAGTCCCATGACAGCACCCCTATTTTTCGCTCTGAAAATAGTGACATTAAAAAATAATTGAAAGCAAGACAGAGCCTCGAAAGATCTTCTGCCTTTCTAGTTTCAGTTCGAAACAAAGAAATATATTTTAAGAGGAGCAGATGGCTGAAGGATGGGAGACCCACTTCTGTAAGCCAAGTTCAATATTTCATAGTAGAAAAAACAAACTCCAGATTCCAGGATTTAGCTTTTTTTTAGATTCTCCACTCAGGGATTTAGCCTGTAAGTGGCACGGATCTTACAGCGTCACAGAAAGAGAGAGCTGGGAAGAAAAAGCAGCATCAAATCCACATAAAGAGCAAATCACTTGGGATAATTCTCGGGAGAGATGCAGAGAACAAAACCAGCAGCTGCATCCTCAGCACTGCAACAGGGAGCAAAACCCTTCCATGGGGGAAGAAGATGAATCCACCCAAATTCCAAATTCCTACAACTGTCTTCCTCCTTTTCAGTGCTGCAGGTTTGTTCATTCAGAGGGAAAATCAAGGAGCTGTTTGCAGGAGAGGTTTGTCAGTGCATCACATCTGTGTTGGTTTGAAAACAAACCAGTGGGAGATCACAAGTCAGGATCTGACACCCTGTTAGAGTGGTGGTAGCAGTCCAGATGAAGTAGCTCAACTGGAGTGATGATCCTACAGAAGGTCTCCAGATGAAGGTCCAGTGGTAGCTTTGTCCGCTGGTAATTCAGTAGACAGGGCTAAGTTAGGCAGTTCTGAGGGCAAGTTATATCCAGGTGGGAATGCTTGGCTCCTCCCTCCTGGGTGGAGCATCTCACAGTAGGATGAGATAAGTCCATGAGTCATGTGGGGGTTTCTTGATGGCCCATTGTCTGTTATCAGGGGTGGGTCATTAGCAGGCGATAACAGCTAATGGCCCACAGCTGGTGGTAATAGAATACTTGAATACATCTATATTTTAACCTAGGACAACATCCCAGGGAAGGGGATGGATCTCGGAAGACCTCAGAGAATCTCAGAAATGCTCCTAATTCATCAGGAATCTCCCCCAAAGAACTTCCACGTGCAGCTGAGCTTGTGGAGTGGGTCCTGGTGCATCTCTGGCAGGACCTTCCTTCTCATTCCACAGGGACTGTGGGATCCTTCAGGATTTCACAGAATCCCAGAATGGTTTGGACTGGAAGGGACCTTAAAGCTCCTCCAGTGCCACCTTCCACTGTCCCAGGCTGCTCCAAGCCCCGTCCAGCCTGGCCTTGGACACTTCCAGAGATCCAGGAGCAGCCACAGCTTCTCTGGGCACCCTGTGCCAGGGCCTCCCCACCCTCCCAGGGAACAATTTTTTTTATATTTAATCTAAACCTCCTCTCTTCCACACTGCCCTCAGGTTTGGACTCAAGCAGGTCCCAGAATGATTTGATTGATAGAAAAAGTATAAATTTCCTCGCTCAGGCACCAGCAGCTGCTGGGATTTCACATCCTGAGCTTACTCCTGTGCCCATTACGCCCTGATCTGCTGCTGCTGCAGAACTGGATGGTGCTGGGCTGTGCATCCCGGCTGGAAAAAGCACAAGGAAGAGAGAGCTCATCACTCTCACCCACAGCTCTGAGCTCTCACTCAGGCTCTGTCTGAAGAGACAAAACACAACCAATTCAGCATCCCAGCCTCTGGAATGTGCTCCTTCCTCTTTACCCAACAGAGGATGCACCACAACCACGTGGGGGGCTGTTCCACACGGACCCCCCAGCAAACCCTCTCTGGCCATCACAGGGAGCCTTTGCCCCCAGGGCTGAACAAGCAGCACCCTAAATGCACCCCCAGCACCTCCTTCACCAAAAAGCTGCTCTCTTTAAGGAAAATGAGGCTCTCTGCGCCCCTGGGGTGGAACCCAGTCCTGGTCAGTGCAGGTGGGGCTGAGCCCTGAGTGTCCTGTCCCTGGGGAAAACAGCAGCAGCAACAAGGTCCCTTCTTCATGAATCCTCAGGGATTCAGTGTCCTGCTTCCTCCATGCCTCTGAAACAGCTGGATTTGCAGAGGACACTCAGGCAATGTCCCCTCTGCTCCAGCTCACCCTGGAGCAAGGATGTGCTGGAGCAAGTCCAGAGGAGGCCACGGAGATGCTCTGAGGGCTGGAGCTCATCTGCTCTGGAGCTAGGCTGGGAGAGCTGGGGGGGTTCACCTGGAGAGCTGGAGAGGGACTTGGGACAAGGGATGGAGGGACAGGACACAGGGAATGGCTTCCCACTGCCAGAGGGCAGGGATGGATGGGATATGGGGAAGGAATTGTTCCCTGGGAGGGTGGGGAGGCCCTGGCACAGGGTGCCCAGAGAAGCTGTGGCTGCCCCTGGATCCCTGGCAGTGTCCAAGGCCAGGTTGGACGGGGCTTGGAGCAGCCTGGGCTAGTAGAAGGTGTCCCTGCCCCTGGAAGTGGGTGGCACTGGATGGGCTTTAATGTTCATTCCCACCCAAACCATTCCACAATTCTATGGTAAGCATGAGGTGGCTGCAGAGGGCTCTGCCAGCACAGAATCCAGTCCCTGGTGACAATCTCCTGTCCCTGCTCGGGGCTACTGTGGCTGCCACCACAGCACCAGCAGGACCATCCAGAGCTGTCCCCCAAACCCTGTGCACAGCCAAGAGCACACCCCCTGTGCCAGTCCTGGGTGCCAGGAACACTCAAACTCACGGGCATGGGGATCTTGGAGAGCTCTTTGCCAATGCAGTTCTTCATGATGCTCCACAGGTTAAGGCTGTAGTTGGGTTTGTCGGGAATGCGGCTCCGTCTCCTTTTCCTCGGCAGGAGATCTTTGCCCGTGGACTCATTGTAGCTGCTTTGATTTGAGCTCTCGAAGACCTGTGGAAGCAACAGAAGGACCTCAGGTTTAAGCGGGACCCAACCAGACCCAGCAGCTCCCAGGAACAGCAACCACAGCTCAGAAGACACCTGAGGAGCATC
This sequence comes from Gymnorhina tibicen, assembly GCA_013399875.1. Classification (NCBI taxonomy): domain Eukaryota; kingdom Metazoa; phylum Chordata; class Aves; order Passeriformes; family Artamidae; genus Gymnorhina; species Gymnorhina tibicen. The sequence goes on along the minus strand of VXAZ01005975.1, from coordinate 525,216 downwards.
GCTGGAAGCCTATTCTCCAGGGAAATATGGGTACAGTTGTCCCCCAGCACCTTCCTGCTTCCCTCAGGAGAATGTTTAGGATGCTGATGACTGCTGACATCTGTCCCCCACCTGTGACTCACGGAGGAACCACTGCAGAGCACCTGGACCCAGCGGGACAGTCCCTTCACAACCACCCCCTCTCCCCTGGTTCCACCCCACCGGGACCATCCCTCCCGCTCTGCCCAGCCAACTCACGCTGTCCTCCAGGTTCCAGTCCTCGGGGTGGCCCTCGCTGGCCCCACTCAGGTTGCTGCCCGAGCGCCTGCGGGAAGGAAACAGCTGGTGAGCACGGGAAAGGGCAGAGCAGGGACGGAACACCCAGGACTGGTGCAGCATCACCAGAGCATCTCCCTGCACCACCCCAGGGGGCTGTCAGGAAGGGAAAGGGATGACAGAGGCTGTGCACAGGTGCTGGGAAGGGATTCTAAGGAGGGGATGCTCAGGAGGGGACAGGATGCTTGGGAGGGGATTCTCAGCCCCAGCCCCGGGGGCACAGAGACTCTGCTTTTGTCACCAAGCCCAGTGATGTGACCACAGGTCAGACCACACTCCTCCAGCCCAGATGTCTATGGAGGAGTAAGAACAGGTGACAGCAAACAAAGGGCAGGGTTCGATGGGATACTGTGAAGGAATTGTTCCCTGGGAGGGTGGGCAGGCCCTGGCACAGGGTGCCCAGAGCAGCTGTGGCTGCCCCTGGATCCCTGGCAATGTCCAAGGCCAGGTTGGACGGGGCTTGGAGCAGCCTGGGATGGTGGAAGGTGTCCCTGCCTGTGGCAGGGGTGGAATGAGAGGAGTTTTAAGGCCCCTTCCAGCCCAAACCGTTCCACGATTCTGTGAAGGCAAGGTGCTCCCTGCCTCTGCCCAACACTCGAAGGGATCTCCCTCCAAGTCCCTGCTCCCATCAGCTGAGGGGCAGAGGACTCAGCTCTCCCACAGCACAGGCTGACACCTGCCCTTCCTCACCTGCTTCGCTACAACCGGGAACATCCTCAGCCTTGCTCCAGGAATGCAGGAGCAGCTGGACACAGGACGGACCCCTGGACAGAGGCTGGGAAAGTTTTGAGGGACATGCCCACAGAGTGACCCCGTGGGAGGGGCTGCTGCAGGAAAACCGGCTCTTCCCAGCCCTTCCCGCATTCCCAGGCAGGCCGGGGGTGGTACCTGTGGTGCTTGGGGTCCGCGGTTACAGTGATAAAAGCTGGTGCATCCTCCATGGCATCGAAGTACTCCGTCTCCTCATCTTCATCACTGGCCTCTCCTTTGGCAGACTGCACACTCCCTGCTGGCACGGAGGCACAGAGACATCCCGTGCTGCTGGTCCCTCCAGAGCCCACCACGCAGATCTGTCCCTGCTGTGTCCCCTTCGCAGCCTGACCCCTCCTCTCCACCCGCCCCACACCCCGAGGATGCGGTACTGATTTCCAGCTCCTAAAAGCCAGGACGTGCCCTGCTCCCCAAGCCAGGCACACAGGGCGACCCCGAAAATGCCCCGACGCTGCCTGAGGGTGACACGGGCGCGTCACTCGCGCGCCCCACCCACCCCTGATGTGGCTCCGCTCCAGCACCGCCCCGTCCGCGGGAAATCCGGTTTGGATCCAAGCAGGAAAACAAAAGTCACGTGTCCCAGGTGATGCTCGGAGAGGTTTCCCAGCCCCACGTTTACAAACATTGCTCCGCCGCGGGGGGAGGGATCGGTGGCTTCGGAACAGGCGCTGACCGAGGAGTCCCGGTGCAGCTTCCCTGCTCCCGCCCCCAAACTGGGACAATCCCATTCCCTGCCTCACTCCCACACTCTCCACCACCACCTTAGGCGGATTTGTGCCTGTCCCCGCAGCGATTTCCACCCTGCCCTCCCCAGCTGCACCTCAGAATTGTTTAGGCTGGAAAAGCCGTCTGAGAACATCAAGTCTGTCCATTCCCCAGCATCGCCCAGGCCACCACCAACCCGTGTCCCCAAGTGCCACATCCACACGGCTGTTAAATCCCTCCAGGGATGGGGAAAGGGCTGGACAACCTGTCCCATGAAGAAATATTCCCCAATATCCAAACTAAACCTCCCCTGAGGCCACAGAGGAATGAGGGCAGTGCCTGGCACCACCATCACCCCCCCTCCAGCAGCCACTGCTCTCTCCCTCGGGTCTGTATTTCCTTTAAAGTAAGACCCGGCACTATTAGCAGTTTTTGTGGCTGTAACTAACGCTTCCCTGGGGGAAGGACATTTGGCAGGAATCTGCAAAGCTGTTGGATCTTATTGCAAACGAGCCCTGGCTGTTCCACTGCCACCCCACGCAGCCAACTCAGCAGTGCCAGGGAACCCTGAGCCTTTTCCCAGTGCCGTGGCTGACCTCCAGCACCCGGAGATGTGCCCAGCAGTAAGGGTTAAAGCTCCCAAAATAGCCTAGAATAGCATGAGTGAGCTGGGGACACAGCCCTCTCTTGCATCTGTATCTTGGGGACATCCAAGTCCCTGAGCAAGGACAATTAGGAATAATTATGGTGTAATGGGATCCATTAAAAAAAATACCATGGGGATACAGGGCATTGCCTTGGGCATCCTTCCCATGGCTGGCAGCTCACTGGGAGCAGCCAGGCAGAATGCCCTGATCCATCCCAGGGGTCCCTGAGCAGCCGTGTCTCATCCCAGGGGTCCCCAAGTGGAACACCATGGTCCGTCCCAGGGGTCCCTGAGCAGCCCTGTGACATCCCAGGGGTCCCCAAGTGGAACACCATGGTCCGTCCCAGGGGTCCCTGAGCAGCCCTGTGACATCCCATGGGTCCCCGAGCAGCTCCATCCCATCCTGGGGGTCCCTGAGTTGAATGCCCTGGTCCATTCTGGAAGTCCTTCAGCAGCCCATTCCCATCCTGGGGATCCCCGAGCAGCCCTGTCCCATCCCAGGGGTCCCCGAGCACCTCTGTCCCATCCTGGGGGTTCCTGAGTGGAACACCCTGATCCATCCTGGAGGTCCCTGAGCAGCCCTGGTCAATCCCAGGGATCCCTGAGCAGTCCCATCCCATCCTGGGTGTCCCCAAGCCACCCTGTCCCATCCCGGGGGTCCCTGAGCAGCCCCGTCCCATGCCAGGAATCCCCGGCGCTCACCCTTGGCAGTGCTGGAGATGCTGGTGGTGCCCGAGGCCAGGCCGGGCGCCCCACGGCAGGCACGCTCCAAGCTGTTGTGCTGCTTGGCTAACTGCTCGATGGTCTCCTCCAGCCGGATCCGCTGCTCCCGCTCATGCTGCAGCAGCCGCTGCCATTTCCGACTGTGGCTCTCGGCTAAGTCCAGGAAATCGCGGCAGGCCTGTGGCAGGAAGGGACAGCTCAGCTGGGAGGTGTCGAAGCACACGGTGACCCCTGGGCTGGTTTCCCAACACCCCCCTCCTGCTCCTCTCCCAGGAGCGTGGTTTTATCAACTCCCGGAGCTTTGCTCGGTCCCCACATCCGCAGTCCAGCTCCGGCCATTCAAAGCTGAACCACCCTCAAGGATGTGGCTGCAACACAGACAACTGTCCATGGCAGCCTGGCCTGCCAGAGCCTGCCCACAGCCTGTCCTTGTCCCCATCCCTGATCCCGCTGGGGTCCTCAGGAGCCCAGGCTGGGCTCTCACAGCCCTCAGCCAAGTCCTGGCTCAAGCAGCACCTCCATCCCCAAATCCAGCAAATAAGGAGAAGCTGGATGGGACTGCGGTCCCCGTGGTGACAGACACAGACAGGAGAGGATCATAGAATCATGAAATGGTTTGGGCTGGAAGGGACATAAAGATCATCCAGTTTCAATCCCTTGCCATGGGCAGGGACACCTTCCAGGGACACTATCCCAGGGTGCTCCGAGCCCCGTCCAGCCTGGCCTTGGACACTTCCAGGAATGGGCAACCACAGCTTTTCTGGGCTACTCAAGCCAGGAGCCAGCGATCCCTGTGCTCCAGGGAGGCAGAGAGGGAGGATGCCCAGCTCCTCCCCCGAGCTGCACAGCCCAGGACACAGCACATGGCCTGGTCTGGCCCTTGCAACACATCCACCATGGCCAGAACTCCCCATTCCCCTCCCCAATGAGCCCTGGGGACCCCCAGCCGTGGGGACCCCACAGATACACTGGGCACAGGGAAGGAGAGCTCAGGGATGCTCCAAGTGAAGCCTTGCAGTACACACAGCATTTCCATCCTGGGCCACTCGGCAGGGGACAGCTGGGACACCACAATCCAGGCTGGCAGGAGAACCCCTTGGCCCCAAGCCCCCCAGGACTGGCATTGCCCAGCCCCGGCTGTGCCTGACTCCCAGCAGATTTCCGGGAGCAGGACATCCACGCGGGGCTGGGACACCAGGACACTGCCGGCTGTCCCACACTGCCTCATCCCAGACAATGGTCTCACAGGACAGCCCGGCCCTCACAGCTCTATTTTTAGGTTATTTTCCTTCTTGGATGAAGCCCTGAGTTCCCATGGGCTCGCTGCTTCCTTTGCCATCAGCCCCGCGTGCAGCGGAGCACGGAGACAGAGCTGCTCCTCCCGCCCCAAATCTCTGCAAGCTGCGACACACTGAACTTCCTCTTATGTTTCAAAGCAGGAAAATAGGATTTTTATGGAAATTCTCCAGGAGCTGGCAATGTGAAGAGAAATTAACTGTGCTTATGCAACTCCTTGTCATACCAAGGAAGTCCAATGGATAAATGCTGGCTGAAAAAATCAAACCTATTCAAAAGTACTAAAACCAGAGAGTTTTGGATGTCTGACAGACTTCCAGCATTCCCAGGACTTGCTTATTTTCCATGTTTCCAGCTATTTGGGTTCCACAGATGATTTATCCAGCTCTCGGCAGGTTACTCAGCATTTGGGCTGCAGGTGGCACCTGAGGATCGAGGTAACTCCTGGTCAAGCAGCAGATTCAGGGTTGCAGCTTCCATGACTTGCTCCGATTTTACCAGGATTTGTCCAAGAAAAGCTCTAATTAATCAGTTCTTCATCAAACCTTTCCCTTGGATAGGAGCAGGATTTGAGACTCATCCAGGGAAAGAAGTTTTTCCTTTAAGGATTTGCTTCACATACACCTGGGACATGGAAGGACCAGACCCTACATGTGTCCCCTCCATCACCCCTTTGCTGCTTTTCCAATTGAAGGCAGGGAGAGCCGAGTCCTGTCACCCCAAATTCCTGGCTGTGCTTCCATCCTACATGAGTTCAAAATGGGATCAGTTTTGGGCCCCTCCTGACAAGAGAGCCCTGGAGGGGCTGGAGCGTGCCCAGGGCAGGGAATGGAGCTGGGGAAGGGGCTGGAGCCCCAGGAGCAGCGGAGGGAGCTGGGAAAGGGGCTCAGCCTGGAGAAAAGGAGGCTCAGGGGGGACCTTGTGGCTCTGCACAACTCCCTGACAGGAGGGGGCAGCCGGGGGGGGTCGGGCTCTGCTCCTAGGGAACAGGGACAGGAGGAAAGGGAACGGCCTCAGGCTGTGCCAGGCGAGGGGCAGGTTGGATTTGGGGAACATTTCTTCCTGGAAAGGGCTGTCCACCACTGGCACAGCTGCCCAGGGCAATGGTGGATCCCCTCCCCTGGAGGGATTTAACAGCCGTGTGCACGTGGCACTTGGGGACATGGTCAGTGGTGGCCTTGGCAGAGCTGGGGAATGGTTGGACTGGATGCTCTCAGAGGGCCTGACCAGACCCCACATTCTCAGGGCCGTGTTTTCACCTCCTCCTCTGGAAACAACTCAGCTCCTCCCCACCCCAAAATCCTTCTGGCAGCCACCCACAGCCCAAAGCCCAAGAGGACCCTGCCCTGGCCCTTCCAGTGACACCACCCTGGGCCGGCCACTGGCTCCGTGTGTCCCACGGATGCACTGGCCTAAGAGGATGAAACCAGGGCAAGTAATGAGATATGGCCGTGACCTTCCCATCCCAGCCAAGCTCATTATCTGTTCCAAAGGCCCAGCTCCACAGGCAGCATGCACAGGAATGCTCAGTTTGGCACCGAGGGTGGGAACTGCCGGCTGCTCCCAGCTCAGGGGCTGAGTGCTTTAAAACAAGATCACCTGTAATTATCCTACTGCAATTAACCACGGGCTGGAAGGTGGAACAGGGAATTAGGGGGAAAGGAGGTAATTACGGAGGAGCCACGGGAAGGCAGGGCTGGGAGCTGGGAGGAGAAATTGTTCCAGCAGCTGATGGGAGTCAACATCCTAATAAAAAACAGCAGGTAACACCTCAGAATCTCCCATCCCAAAGCTTCACGGAGGATTCCATGCTGTATTCCAAAGGGAAATTTGCACCAACAGGCTTCATTTACGGCCAGATAAAAAATATCCAAGTGATGGAGAACGGCTGTCAGCATTGCTGAGCGTGGGGAGGTTTTGGCAAGATGAGCAGGACGGTCCTCATGAGGTCACAGATCTCACCACGGGCTGTGGAGCTTCCATGGAGCAGGTCAGGACAATGCACAGTCTAGGCTGCATCCCACAATGGTGTCCATGGGGATTTAGGAGCTGGCTGGGATACATACAGGGATTATTCCCTGGTTTTGAAAGGCTGTAGGGGCCCCTCTCTCCAGCCTCTTCCTCTGTAATTCAGACAATGGCTTGATCCAAACCCAGATCAAAGGATCCAGATCAACCCAACCAAGGATCATGTTTGCTCCTTGGGAGAGAAGTGATGCCAGGGGTGGAGAGGGGAGAATATCCTGCAGGAGGGATCTGCCAAGCTCAGCCCCCACTGCTGCCAGCAGCAGCCAAGCAAATTAAAGTGATTAATTTGGGTTTACACCCCCTACAGCCAGACAATGCCATTCCTCAGGGATGCTCGCTGGAGGTGGGAGCAGCACCAAACAGGGATCAGGGGATATTTTTTCACTGTCTCTGTCGACCAAGCTCAATCCTGAGCCAAAACTCATCTCAGTGTGGAGCAGGGTCTGCAGGGCACTGGGGTGAGGAGCTCAGACATGAATATCCCAGCTCATCACTCATTCCCGGCATTAATCCCCTGCCTTGGTGTTCCCAAGGTACCAATCCCAGCCACTGAGCAGGAGCAACACCTCAAAATCCAGCTTATAAAATTCTCATGGAGCGGTGGCTAAATTTAGTTCCAGCCGAACTTGCTTGGGGATGTAAGCAAGACTCGGCCGCAAATCCATGCGAGGCTGGCACAGGGACACAGGACAGCGGGACAAGGCTCCTTGAGGAACGCACCCAAAGGAGAGCACAGAGCCCGGGCTGAAGGATGAAAGCGATTCCCCAGTGAGCTGTAGGGCTGAGGGGTCGAGCCACGAAGGTACAGCCTCGCGAGGCACCACCCTCCTCAAAGCTCTCCCAGGATCCCCCCTCTGGAGAGTGGAGAAGAGGAACAGGTGGAGGATGCTGTGCCCATCCCCACGTGCATCTCACCCCATCAGGAGCCTGGGTTTATCCTTCACAGCATCCAAACTGCTGCCTCCCACTCACAGAGGGGCAGCAGGTACAGCAGGTGACAGAACATGACCTGGATTTTGCCCCAGGGCCAGAGCTGGATCAAATCCCAGAGTCCCGAAGGCTGTTCTGGCTCAGCATCATCCCGGCACAGATGGGGTTGGAGAGAAGCAGCCAGGCTGACAGGGCACCAGTGACAGAGATTAACAGCAAGTTCCATCCATGTGCAGTCCCAGATCCCAGGGAACCCCAGTGTTACCTGCAACCACGTGGCAGGAGGGACAGAGGTGGTTTCTCCTCCTCTCCGTGGCTGGAAAAAGTTGTGGCAGGTCCTAATCCAGCGCTGGCCGATGAAACTGTAAATCCCAGCCAAAACAGGGAGGCACAGCCAAGGTGGCCAAAAGAAATGGAAAAATACCACCGAGGTTCCTGCAAATTCCCGTGGAGGAAGAAGCAAAGTGCCATCGAGATCCTGCTGGGGAGCAGGAGGCGAGACTTGGTGCCATCAGCCCTGTGCTCCCTCCCCGTGCCCAGCAGCCGATGCGCCAAGGGCACATTTAGCACCTTTCACACATTTGTCAAGGCAAATATCCCGATTTCACAGCTTGTTGCTGGCTAATGGGAACGTCGTTAACAGCCCCGGGATTATTCATGCAGCGAAAACGATCGCCCGAGGCCACCCATGTCCTGCCAAGGTGGTGGTGTCACACACCCGCGGGGATCTCTGCTTCCTCAGTGGAGCAAACAGTCAGAATCAGAGGGAAGGAACAAAGAGATGAGGTTAATTAGCTCGAAAGGGTAAATGATCACAGCAAGGCCTGCCAGACTTCATAGAATCATGGAATGGCTTGGCTGGAAGGGACTTTAAAGCTCATTTTGTCTCATCCTCCTGCCATGGGCAGGGACACCTTCCACTATCCCAGCTTGCTCCAGGCCCCATCCAACCTGGCCTTGGACACTGCCAGGGATCCAGGGGCAGCCACGGCTGCTCTGGGCACCCTGTGCCAGGGCCTCCCCACCCTCCCAGGGAACAATTCCCACCTGGGGTCACCACACGGTGACAACCTCTGGGGCAGGCCCAGCACAGCTGAGCATTCCCAGTCTCCAGCACAATGCCGATGGATGCCGAGGGAGCCCACTCACACCTGCAATCCCACCTGCCCCAGCATCCCGGAGGATCAGCCTGCAAATCCAACCTTTGGGCAGGAAAAATCCAGCAGGGAAGTGCCTGCTGTTGTGGGACAACACCTCCTGTTCCTCAAGCATGGGACAAGGACTACTTCATGGCCTAGGAGTGACACGAGAAGAGGCAACTGCCAGATGTACTCCATCATCTCTTTTTCTTGGGTGAATTACAGAGCAGGAGCTGTCACTCCACTCAGTGGGGACAGCTCTGCCGTTCCAAGTGCCTGGGAGATAAGTGCTCCTTTCCTTCCTGGAGTCATCAAAATCCTGGGACACAGCTGGCTGCTGCTTGCTGCACAACAGCCCCCCGAGGGAAGGGCGACTGCGGAGCCTCTGTTTGGCTCTGAACACATCGAGGCACAGCACGAAACCAGAGAATCACAGGATCATGGGCTGGGTGGGAAGGGACCTTGGAGCTCATCCCGTTCCACCCCCTCCACAGGCAGGGACACCTTCCATTAGGTTTCTCCGAGCCCTGTCCAACCTGGAACACTTGCAGGGATGGGGCTGAAGCCATTTGGGTTTGGAGCAGTGAGGTAGAGAGTCGCAATCTGCCACTGCACCCAGAGAGGGTTAATTTGTCCCTCCTCCCCCCAAAAGCACTCAGAGCAGCAAGCAAAGGGGGAAATGCAAGGATAGAGACAACCTGAATCCCAAATCATCCCACACACGGTCAGATGGCAACGAGACACAGTCTGGAGTGTGGTCATCTGCTCAACAGCGATGGCACCCACAGCCATGCTGGGGCCTGAGGCCAGGCTGCTGCTCAGCACCACATCAACACAGCCTGCTTAAATAACAGCAAATCTGTCCCAAATCCTTGCAGTGACCCTCAGCCAGCATCCCAGCTGTCTGAAGCAGGATGCAGGAACACCAAGAACTGCTCCTCCCTGGGGCAGGGCTGGTGGGGAGAGCTGGGCTGAGCCTCAGCATGTCGTGACACCCTGAGAAACCAAGGTGACATTGCATGAAACCCTGTGAGTTCAACACAAAATCATCCCACTCCCTCTGCATCCAGGGAAGAAAAAAGGTGCTACAAAAGCTCACGGACATGGAAAAGATCCTAAGTGCTCCAACAGGAAGTGGGAAGATACCGGAGCAGGCTCCAACCCACCCCTGGGTGCCACTGTCAGCAGCTCAGCCAGACCCCAAGTGCTAAACAAGGTGCTCCCAAAATCCCTGACGGTCCCATTCCACGTGGCACCTTGTGCCCCAGCTGGGCCTGCTTCTCTCTGGGGACCATGGATTCCCTGGTAGTCAGAGATGTCCATGACGGAGATGTCCAAGATGGAGAAGTCCAGGATGGGTATGTCCAAGACAGAGACATCCACACTGTGGTGGGGTCAGATCTTGTCTCCTGGTTGTGTCTCTGGGAATTTTTCCACCTTATCATGCTATTTTGGGCCACCTGCTTAAAGGCCATGGACACACTGGTGTTCCGACCAGATCCACCTTCCCCAGGGGTCCCTCAGAGCCGAGCTCATGCCAAAGCTCATCCTGAAGCACCGGAGCCGGCACAGCGTCCAGACCCCTCCTGCAGCACCGCCGTCAGCGCCGTGGAATCCACCCCATGCAATAAAGAGGGGATTAGTGGGAAACAGTGGCAAATCCGCCAGGCTGGCTGTGCTAAGAGGCTCTAATCCCAACCCCACAAAGGCCCCATGGAGCAGGAATCGTGGATCGATCCCAAATCAGCAGAGAGGAGGACGTGTTCAGTGTGGTTCTGGGAACAGGAATGAGCTGCCCACAGGTTACAGACCAAGGCAATGCCTGCCTGGAGTTGCGTGCCACGGGAAGGATCTGGGTCTGGTTTCTGGTGGAAAAACAACGAAGGGATTTGCTGGATACTCCTGGGTGCCAGCAGTACTGACCCTTCCACCCCAAACCTCACTGAGCAGCACCCAGCAGCCTCCACTGGCCATGCTGGAGGGTTTGTGGGGGCACCAAGCATGCCAAGGACATGCTGGGACCAGTACAGAAGATACCCTTGGAGCTGAGACTATGCTGGGAGGTCCTGCTGCAGAGTGGCCACCCCAGAACTGTGTCCCTGCAGGGCTTCCCTGCTCTCCTCCAGTCATGAAAATGTCTCAGGCTTGTCCTGGTGTTCTCACCTGCCTGCACAGCAGCGGGGCCTCTCCACTGCCACCTGTGCCAAAAATCCCCTCCCTGGGAAGCTTCCGGCACCGGCTCTTCCCTGCAGGGAGGTACCTCCAGGTGGCTGCTGCACACTCTTCGTTCTCCTTCGTTTGCCCAAGCCCCCAGGCCCACCCCAGCAGTGGGGGGCCCTCCCAGGGCCGGCCCAGCAGAGCCACCATGAGGACAGCAGCCAATCTCCACTTCCAGGCCCCTGGAGCCCCGACCCCGGCGTTGGTGTGCCCGGAGAGCTCTGTCCCGCCGATGGCTCCCAGGATGACAGATTTCCTGAGGCTCTTGCTGGCTGCTTTCCTCATCCCCTGATGGAGCAGATTCCAGGCTGGAGGAGCATCTGTCCAAGCGCTCGGCTGCAGGAGCAGCTGGCACTGCCCGCGGGCAGCTCCGACCCCGGGATCTGCAGGAAGCTGCCTCGGATCATCCCTCAGATTCCGCCTCATGCAAACCTCCCCATGGTAGGAGAGGGGCTGCAGGAGCAGCAGCAGCCCCTCACAATCCCCTCATCTCCCAGTGCCGTAACTTCTTCCTGGGTAAATCCACGGGAGAGCAGAGCTGCCATTCCGGTGCTTTTTCCTTTGACAGACGCTGGAGGAAGGAACCCCAGTGAAGCATCTCGGGGCAGCAGCCCAGGGAAGAGGCAAACACAACCCCTGTGACCCCAAAGGGATTCACACAGCAATGCTCTGATATCTGCCCTCCCCAAGGCCCCATCCTGCCCCAGCCTCCAGGCAGGGATGAGGATCCCAGGAGGATCCCTGGGCACAGGTTATGCCTGGCTGGGCTGGCTCCCGGCTCAGCAGAGCTGCTGCTCAACCCCAGGCACTGCTGACAGTGCAGGGCCATGCTGAGCCCACCAACACAGCCCTGCTGACCCAGCAGCACGGCACAAACGCTCCCAACTCTCCCCAGTGGAAAAGTCGTCCCTCTCAGCCAAAAAAATCCAGGAGGGGAGAGTTGCAAAAAGCGCCCTCGGGTGCTGGGGACAGATTCGTCCTCTGTCTTCTTGCACGAGGTTCTGAGAGGAGCCCCGGGACAGTCTGAAGCCTCCTGGGGGAGGATGGATAAAAGGAGGAGGAGGAGGAGGAGGAGGAGACAGAAGAGGGGGAGGAAAGGTGAAGACCCCCAAGGCAGGGTGAGCAGGAGCACCCACTGAAAGCCCCAGCCAGCATGGAGGCCCCATGGCCACACAGGAGGGCTGAGCCTGATAAAATCCGGCTGGAAGCACTCAGGGAATGATGATGAGGGAGTGGGAAGAAGGCACTGCCTGTCTGAACAGATCTGATCAGAGATACCCTCACACCTCTACATTTTAAAAGCACCACAGGATGCTCTGAGAAAGGCGCAGCAGCTCTGAGAGCAGGGGACAGGCTCCTCATCTCATCTTTACATCTCCACATTTCCACATCTCCCCATTTCCGCTCCCCCAGCCCCACTCAGGCAGGCGCAGACCCCAGGGTGCCACTGTCACCCTCCCACCCTTCCCCCCAGTAAGAGCAAAGCACCCACCAGTTACTTCCTCATCAGCACGGCACATCCACAGCAGGAACACGCAGGACACTCGGAGCCCTCGCTGCAGCCCTCTCATCCGAGGGGGATTAGGGCTGGGTTAGGGATTTAATCCCACTGCTGGGGCTTTTCTGGGTCGGTGACATGGTTTGCAAGGCGCTGATTAGTGCGCGTCGTTAGCGCAGCACGGATAATTAACACAGCCTGTGCCACATGCCAGCAAGAGCTCCTGCGCCATCACCCTCCCACAGGCACGGGGGACGAGCCCTGGCCCCCTGTGGGGTTTGTCTGAGGTTTTGGGCAGCAGAGCAGCTGCTTGGGGTCACAGAGGGAATCCCTGCCCTATGGAAGCAAATCCAGGGGTTAAAGACAGAGTTTCCTCGCTGCAGTGCTGGAATTAACCCCTGGATGCACAGGGAGAGCTCCTCCAGCCCACTGGTTGTACTGGGGCGAACTGGGAGCAGCCCAGCAGGCTGCTGATCCCTCCCTGCTGCCCAGATGGAGGATGCCAGGTCCATCCTCCTGCGTGTGCTGTGATGGGTTTGGGGACCCCAAGGGACAGACCGTATGTCCGTCCATCCTGGGAACCAGTTCAGCACAGTGCTGCGCCCAAGGAATGGACCATCAGCATCACCCCAGCCCCACGGCCACCCCAGGGAGGTGATCCCAGGGACTCTGTTGCCTCCCAGCTTTAAGCAGTGTTCCAAGCAAGCACAGACACACACACGGGTTGTATCCATCATCTACCACTGGATAAACCCAGAACTCACATGCCGGGCTGGAGGCTACGCTGGGCAACCCGAGGCTGCTCAGAGCAGGTGCTCAGCACCATCTGAGTTAATATGGAAACAGGACTATGGATCAATCATAGCAGCATTCCCATGGAGCAGAGGGGGCTCAGTGCTCCACGGGGAAGCTGGAGGCAGGGAAGCAGCTCTGGGGAAGCACATCTTGTGCCCAGGCAGCTCATTCCAGCAGAGGCACCCAGAGGGCTCCAAATAAACCAACTCCACCAGGCAGATGCCACTCAGAGTCCCCAGGAGCTCAGTGTGGCTGCAAGGAGAGGCCAGCAGTTCCTTGAGCCACTGGCACGTGGCACAGGGCCACCCCAAAACTGCTGCTGAGCAGGAGCATAGCCCTGGAGGGATCCACAGGGAGAAGTCCAGCCTCTGGGATGCTGCCGGGTGTCCTGGAGAGGCTTAAACTGACAGCCTGTGGGCCCTTTCCTGGAGGAGAGGCAGCACATGCTGTTGTCCACCTCACTCTGGCTCCAGCTCCATGTTTCACACCCTTGGAAGCCCTCCTGGCAGGTCTGAAGGATGGAGGGTGCTCTGTGCTGATATCTCAGGTGCTGCTGCTCCAGGCGGGTTCATTCCCATAGGAAAGGAAAAGCTGGGTGGGAAATCAGCCTGCCTCAAAGCAGGCGCTGGCATCCCTGCAGGACAGGCTGGGGTGGCCACCAGTGCCTCTCAGGGGCAGCTGAGTCCTTTGTTCCTGGGACCGCCTGCTCCAGGTGGTCCCTTCTCACCAAATCCTGGTGGAGCAGTGTCTCCCACCCAGCACTGCACCCCTGCTCCTCTCATCCTTCCTTGACTGGGCTGCCCTGGCCTGGCAGAGCCTTCCTGCACCCCTGCTCCTCCAAAACCTCAAGGAAAAACACAAACTAAGCCAGGAATGACACAGGCAAGCCCAAGCCCTGCTGCTCTCCACGCTCCCGTTCCTCGAGGAAGCACAAAGTTCCGCCGTAGCATCCCCATTCCCATTAAAGACCTATTTCCATCGCCACCCACAGCCCTGTGAGCTCTTCCCGACGCCCAAACTGGCTTCCTCAGCGCATCCACACATCCCTCCTGCCTGCTGTGTCCTGCTGAACGGTGAGACAGAGCTTTCCCCGCTCCTTGGATGAGTCTACACAACTCAGCCACTGCTCCGGATCCTCTGGGCCTCTCATTATCCCAGTAATTTGTTGCTTCTTATTTTCACACACCTCCCACTCCTCCCCCGTGGCAGATTGTGCCTTGGCTTTCCACCTCTGCTCCCCAGCCCTGCTGACATGGGGCTCCTCCACCCCGGCGAGCCTGGACTCTGCCTGGTGAGATTCCAACAGGGAGCAGAGCCAACAGGAGGCTCACAGAGCTCCGGGGCTTCAATTTAAGCCCTGCACCAGCCAGTCCCTGCACGTCTGAAATCCCTACCTGGAACACAACAGCCCAGCACGTCCCACTCTGCCTCTGCCCACACCTTTCCCCATCACTCCCAGCACCACCTGCCCAGCTGATGCTCCCAGCCTCTGGAGAGAAGCACCTGGTGCTGGCCGTGGCAGCACCCAGAGCACAGAGGGAAGGTCACCTTCGCAGAAAAGCTCTTGCATTTCCATCTCTATTTATTTATTTCCTGTGCTTGCTGCGCTCCCCGCGGCTCCGGGGCCATTTACATAATCGGATCAGAGGCGGCTGCACAGGAACCGCACGCGCCGGCCCCAGAGCACCCATTCCTTCTTCCCAGGAGCACCTTTCCCTTCCCTGGAGCATCCATCCCTTCCCCAGAGCACCTATCCCTTCTTCCCCGGAGCACCCTTCCCATCTCTGGAGCACCCATTCCTTCACTGGACCATCCATCCCTTCCCTGGAGCAGCCATTCCTTCTTCCCAGGAGCATCCACCCCTTCCCTGGAACACCCATCTTTTCTTCCCCTAGCACTCCTCCATTCCTGAAGCACTCATCCCTTTTTCCCTGGAACACTCAACCCTTCTCCGGTGCATCCATCCCTTTCCGAAGCACCCATCCTTTCCCAGGAGCACCCAACCCCTTCCACTCACAGGCACAGCACCAAACCTCATGGATCCATATCCACTTCCACGGAGCAGATCCACGAGGTTTGGTGCTGCAGCCAGGGCAGAGCCTGGACACGGAGCATCCACGTGCCAGCACCAGCCCAGCATTGCTGGCTGGGATCTCTCCGGGAAAAACCTGGCAAGCAAGGATAGTTGAGTTTCTCCTGCAAGGAACTCTTGGCCTGGCAAAAGCAGCCTGTGCTTCCATGGGATCTGTGCTCGGGGATGGAGGTGGGCACGAGCAAGGTGTATTTTCACCAGGAAGCTCCACGTGCTTCCTGGAGCAATGTTTCGTGTTCAATACAGAAGATTTTGGGACCTTTGCACTGCACAGAGCTCCCCCCACCCCCCAGGAGAGGCTCCCGGCAGCTCCAGAAGGCATCACCCCATCTAAAAGGAGAAGTCAAGGCACATGCTGGAAAAGGTGACAGTGTGGCTGGGAGCCACCAGTCCCCGTGACAGGGGGTCAGGCTGGTCCCCTCCCTCCTGGTCCCCCCCTCACTGCTTGTCCCTCTCCTGCCTTTCTAACCCAGCCCCTCAAAGTGTCCCCCTGCCTACAGCTCTGTCACCTCCTCCTGAAACAACAAGCTCAGCAGTGATCTGGGACAGCTACAACCTCCTCCCGGAGCTGCCACTCTGCTCCCATCCTGCTCCTTCCAGTCCTGCCCCCTCCAGGGCACAGCCTTTCCCTCGGGCATCTCCTCAGGATGCCCATCCAGAGCCGAAGTACCAAAGCAGGCTATTAGAAACAGATCCACAGCATCCACATGAGAACATGCCCTGCCACCCCCCAGCAGCTCTTACCTGCTTAGAATTTTGGACAAGCCCTGTTCCTGCTGTTTTATCCCAGCACAACAGTTTTTGTGGAATTTCCCACCCTCCAGACAGCCTTGCTCAAGCTTTTATGACGTCGCAACAACCACAACCTCCTCCTCCTCTTCCTCCTCCTCCTCTCTGGGCTGGACACAGAAAATACTGCTCTGCTCATCCCTTCCCAAAGGCTGCTGGAGAATCCTCTCCCCGGCAATTCCCTGCCCACATCCCATTGCTGTTCTGCCTCCTGACAGCAAACCTGGGCAGCACCAAGGGTCTGCTGGCACCTCCCACCATGCTGCCAACCCCATTCCCAAAACTTGGACAAACTCTCCATGGGGAGAGCACTGCACAAGCATCTCCAAACTGCTCTGAAACACAAAAGAGACTCAGGAAGCCCTTTCCCCCCGGGGCTACAGAATCCAAGGAGTGGGAATGGGGAGGATGCTGCGACCGTGGGGCTCCGGGTGCCCCCCAGCTCCTGCTGGGAATTACTGTTATTTTTTAAAGCCCACATCAAACACCACCCAACCTCCTTCTGCTCAGGGCTGGGACAGCACAGCGACAGCACTGCTCCATTCACAATTCCCTGAGCTCTCCCTTCATACATTATTCCAGCCCGGTGAAGCTTTGGGATTGGTTTTTTAAAAATTTCCTTTAAATATTTTATTCAGTTTTGCTCTCTCTCAGAGCTCCCCGGGGTAAAGCAGGGTCCCCAGCAAGGGCTGCCTCACTGTGATGGAGGCAGAGCCACACTCCAAACATGAGCTGTCTCCAAAAAACAACCAGAAAGCAGCGTGAGGCTGCACAAGGCAGGAGCAGCGGCGGTGCCGGCACCGCTTCCTGACCTCCAACAACCCGGCTGGGAGAGTAGAGCCAGCACGAGACCCCGAGGGGGTTAAATCCCACAGCTGTGTGGAACACGAGCAGCTTCATGGAAGCACTGAGGATGTGAGGGACCTGGGATGTGGGTCTCAACCTGCAGCAGGCAGTGAGCTCTGAAGTGCTGTGCCAGTCAGAATTCCCCCCACGGTGCAGCAGAAAGCCCCTCAGCATTCCCAACATCCACATTTCCCAGCTTTACAACAGTGACCCATTACATGGAGTCGCCTGTAAGGATGCAGCAGACCCGTGTCTTGGCGGGGTCCATATCCATACCCTCTTCCCAGCTGCATCTTCCCAACTTCCCAGCCCCTCACCGCGGTGCCGAGCCCCGGCCGTGTCAAGCCAAGCCGCACAGTAACACGAGCCAAGGCATAGGGAGCAAACAGGGAGGGCAGGAGGATGGAGGAGGAAGAGGAGGAGGAGGAGGAGGAGGAGGAGGAGGAGGAGGAGGAGGAGGAGGAGGAGGAGGAGGAGGAGGAGGAGGAGGAGGAGGAGGAGGAGGAGGAGGAGGAGGGGAGGAGAAGCAGCACTCACGTTGATCATAGCATTGGAGGGGATGCGGAAGAGCGTGGCGCGCTCATTCACCGCCTTGATCTTCTCGCCGCTGTCGGCCGGCAGGCGCAGGTTCTCCAGCTCGCTGAGCGAGCGCTGCAGGGCCGCGCCGTGCTTGGCGATCAGCTCATTGCAGGTGCTCAGGTCCTCCAGCTTACTCGACAGGGTCTTCAGGGGGCCGTGCAGCTCGCTCTTGTCTGACTGCGAGGCGGGCTCCTCGTCACCCGAGTCATCTGTGAAGGGAGGGATGGAGAGAACAGCGTTTCCATGGTTACCCCTGGCCCGGCAGCGCCGCGGGCAGGGACCGGGGACCAGGGACCTCCCGCCTCCTCCCAGCCCTGGGCTGGGGGTCGCGGCCAAGCCCCCCCAGCACAGCGTGGTGGGGGTGGCACCCAGAGCCCTGAGTGGCCGCTCCTGTGGCTGTCACCGAGATCTGGTTCAGGGCTGGGTGGCGGGGTGGCACAGGAGGTGCCGCACACCAAACCTGCCCTTCCCAGGCTCACTGGGGGCTCTGCCAGCTCTGCTCTAGGCAGGGTAAACTGTGTCACCTGAGGGAAAGATCACAGAGACGCCATTTAAAGTAACACTGCTACCCAAAACCAGCACCACATCTTCAGAAGGCAGAAAACTCCATGGTCGGCACCTCAGCTCCAGCAAAAATTCCTGCAACTCCAGAACACTTAAAACCAGGAAACCAACCCAAATCCACTCAGTCAGGGTAACACAGCTTTTCTGATCACCCCACTGCTCCCCCAGGAAGGAGGGGATCGGCCTCAAGAGGTGACAGCACCCAAAGCAAATACAAAGAGAGAGAAGCAGGTCCTGGGCAGGGGCTGTGCCCCATCCTTATGCTCAAAAGTTCAGCCGAGGGTTTTCCAGGTGCTCCCAAAACCCACTGAGGCGGGGAGCAGGGAGCTGCTCCTTTATCTCCCCTCCCTCAACCACCTCTGTCTGGATTTCAGAGAGATGGGCACCAGCAAAACCTGGCTGCAGCTTCTCTGACAGGTCTGAGGGAGTCGGGGCAATGAGAACATTCTCCAAACAATCCAGGCACGGAGCTCAGGGATGGCTCTGGTGTAACGGGGGAGCAGCACATTCCCTCTCAGGGCTGCGAAGAAAGAAGGAAACCCATGATTCCCTGGCAGGTGGGTGTTTGGCTGCTATTCCTGGCTCATTGATAGGAGCTCTGGAAATGCTGTGGGTACTGAGAGAGGTGTTTAGGCACTGCTCAGATTGAACCCACAGTAAGGAAACCAGAGGAAGAGCAACCCTTTGATTACTGTGGTCCAAAGGCAAGGATCTGGATAAATATGACAGGATCATCAACCCGGAGCTGGAAGCAGGAGCAGAGCACAGCACAGTGTCACACCAGGACTCGTGGTGAACCCACCCAGAATGGATGTGATGGGACAGAGGGCACAGCTCAGGGACAGGGCTGATCCTCCACAGCAGCACCAACCTCACTGCCCAGGGACAACAGGAGGAAATCTGAGGGAAACGCGGCATGGAGCAAACCCCAAGTGGCTCATGAAGCACCAGGGCAGCATCTCCCAGTGTCACCATTTGGTCCCTCTGCAACCCAGCCCGGAGCACGCACAGCTCAGAGCTCTGACAAACACAAGGAGCAGCTGTTGGAGCCAGGACAGGAAGCGGCACCAAGGACAAAGGACAACCAGAGCACCCAGGGGAAGCCAGCTGAGAGCTTCCCAAGGAAGGTGAGCTGCCAGCTGAGGTGTTGGGAGCAGGGCAGCTCCCACAGACAGGCTGGGGAGCTGCTGAGCCTGGACAGGGGACAGCACCAGAGGTTTGAAACACACCCGGCATCAGGGAAGTCTCCAGAACAGCTGGTAGGGGAAGGAGAATGGGAACAGGCAGGATTCCAAGGGCTCCATCCCAGGAGGGTGCACAGAGATACCACAGCAATGGCATGGGCTCACACCACAGCCCAACTCCAAAAGACCTGGCAAGAAAATTGAAGCCACTTTTCTACCAGTACAGAAAGTGACCAAAACCTCCTCAGAATCCACTTTCTGATACAAAAGTGTCAAGTATTCCCACAGTGCCTTCCACACAAAGGGTCTCCAGCAGTGTTACACATTCCCTGGGCTTCAGATACTGTCCCTGCACGTGTCCTGAGCCAGTGCTTCCAAGGACAGAGCATTCCATACCCCAGACACTTGCTGGGAGAGGGACACTGGGCTGCTCCTGCTGCTCTGAGCCGTGTCCCTGGGGCTTTCCAGGGCAGTCTCTGGCCTCCTTCCCCATCTCTCTCTCCAGGTGAGAATCTGTTCTCCTCCCACCAGCATCCCAGCAGCCTCTCCAGGCTGTGCCAGCTGCCTGCACTCCGGAAGGCAAGAGCTCCTTCTCCACAGCTCTGGGATCTGATCACTAACGAGGCTGGACTTTAATGGCCAATATATAATAAAGTCCCATGTTTTATAAAGCTCCGAGGAGCAGAAGCCAACCCCACTGGCTCAGCTGTCATTGCCAACAGGAGCCTGAGCATGGCAGAACCCACCTCTGAGGAACTCCACGGGACAATCCAAATTTCCTAATTTTCTGTTTGCAGACATCAAAAATAATTCACAAAGACAATTTTATCTGCCTACAAGTGCCGCAAAAATTGTGCCAAGCAAGAGGAAGCCTCTCTCTGTCCATCCCCAGGCAGCATTTCCCTCCCTCCCAAATCCCTCCCTCTCGCCTTTCCCCCCTCCTGCCTTACATGAAATGCTGCCCCAAAGTCCTGGCTCCCGTGGGCTTTTAGTGCTCCGGGATTTCCAGAACAAAGCCTGGATCACCTTGCCCAGGTGCAATCCCAGATCACAGCCTGGGATTTTTCATAGAATCACAGAATGTTCTGAGTTGGGAAGGACCCACAAAGATCACCCAGACACCCCAACAATCCCACCCCGTCCCTGGAAGCAGCGTCCAAACGCTCCTGGAGCTCTGGCAGCCCTGGGGCTGTGCTCATTCCCTGGGGAGCCTGGGCAGTGCCAACACAGGGATGGCAGAGCACGGAGAGGGACGGGCTCTGCACTTCGCCAGGACATTATTTCCCGCCCAGTGATCAAGGCTGTGGGAACAATCCCTGCCCGAGTGCTCAGCTTGAGGCAGGAACACAGCGTGGCCCAATTTTTTATCGCTGTGCAGAATTATATAAACGCCTCAAAGGCCAGGAAAAGGGGGAAGGAACTTGGGTCAGCCCAGGGATACTGCTCATTCCAGCTGAGTTGGCTGAGCTGAGCATCCCTCAGCAGCTCCTGCTGTCCCAAAGCTGCTGCTGTGGGATGCTGGAATGCTGCTAGGCTGGGCAGCAGGATCCCACCTACCTCCCCCTGCCTGGGCAACTGGAATCATAGAATCATGGAATGGTTTGGGTTGGAAGAGGCATTAAAGCTCATCTCATCCCACCTCCTTGCCAGGGCAGGGACACCTTCCACTAGAGCAGGAACCAATTCATAATATATTTTATATATAATTAATTAATGATATAATGTTTTTTATATATATATATATAAAAATCTCTCACACAACATAATTTGCTGCAATTGCCTCAAATCAAAGCACGGAAAGAAGGAAACCCAATGTCACAGCTACAGTCAAATAAATCAGAGCAGGTTAAAGCAGAAGTGATGGCGCAGAGCACCCAAACCTCCTCACTGCCATCCCCCAAGGTGGAGCACTGACACTGGCTCTGAAGGTGCTTCCATCTTTCTCCTGGGAGCTCCAGGGAAAGCTGACCAAATCCCAAATCCCAAATCCCAAATCCCAAATCCCAAATCCCAAATCCCAAATCCCAAATCCACAGAAACAGGAATCCTTCTGTTTCCTCCACCAAGCAGCAGCCACTCAGATCTGCACCAGCTACGATCCAGCAGCCCCGGATCCGAGCAGAGGAGCCCTGGTCCCACCAAGCCATCCCCACCACCTCTGCAGCTGCTTTTGGTGCCACCAGGACAAACTGCCACCGGAATGCTGTGACACAGCACAGGACAGCGGGTCTGGACTCTGGCATCCCCTCGTTCCCCCATCAGGGTTGGTCCCAGGGAAGCTGCTTTGAATCACAGGATTTAGGTTGGAAAAGACCTCCAAGACCATCAAGCCCAACCCTTGACCAGCCTTTGCACATGACACACCAATTCCTACAGTTACAGCTGAAGATCATCATGAAGGGCTGCAGGAGAGAGCAGCAGAAATATTTATCCTATTGCTGAGGATGAAGGATTCACTCATCCAGAAAGGTGGAAGAGCAGCAAGCCTCTGCCTGGAGGTCTTTGCTTGGAGCCCAGCCAAACACCACAGCTTTGGGGATCCTGCCCTTATTCCAGCTTTTGTGTCAGCTCAGACAGGAAAAAAATTATTTGGCTTTGCTAAGGCTGGGGAAACACCCTGAAGGTCAGGAAATACCCACAGAGAAAGTCTATCCAGGGCTCCTCATTCAAGGATGGATCACACGGGATCTGCAGAAGCCAAGTGCAACGGGCCCAGCAAGGTCACAGCACTGGGTTAGGAACCGAATGGAGGTTCCTAATTGCACTCACTCAGGGTCACAGAACCTCTTGGAAGCCACAAAAACACAGATTCCTAAATGATTGGGAGGATTTAGAAGAGGGAAGAGGGGGAGAGGGGAAACACGACTCAGACACCCAGCAGAATCCGACTGAAACATCTTCCAGCACAGCCCAGAAGGAGTTTTAGTGATGGCTTTGAAGGGGGCTCCAAACATGCAGGGAATGAGGAGGAACCAGAACAGGGGAAGTGAGGGCTGGCTGAGGTTTCAGATGCTCAGGGGCTGGAGCGTGTCCAGGGCAGGGAACGGAGATGGGGAAGGGGCTGGAGCCCCAGGAGCGGCTGAGGAAGCTGGGAAAGGGGCTCAGCCTGGAGAAAAGGAGGCTCAGGGGGGACCTTGTGGCTCTGCACAACTCCCTGACAGGAGGGGGCAGCCGGGGGGGTCTCGGACTCTGCTCCCAGGGAACAGGGACAGGAGGAGAGGGAACGGCCTCGAGCTGTGCCAGGAGATTTTCAGGCTGGATATTGGGAGAATTTCTTCACAGAAAGGGTGGTCAGGGTGGCACAGCTCCAGGGCAGTGCTGGAGTCCCCATCCCTGGAGGGATTTAACAGCCATGTGCATGTGGCGCTTGGGGACATGGCTCAGCGGTGGCCTTGGCAGTGCTGGGGGTGGTTGGACTCGATGATCTCAGAGAACTTTTCCAACCTTAGAGATTCTGGGATTCTATTCCAATGCTCTGTGCTCCTTGTCTCTGACTGCTGCCCTCACTCCTTTCCCCCAGTTTGGTCCTTTTGGATCCTCAGCTCCCAGCAGCTCCCAAATCCCATTAAACCTCAAACCAACATCCCCCAGCTGGGCAGGGCCAGAATGGGTCAGGACCATGTCTGGTACCAGCAAACAGCCTGCAGGCCCTGCAGGAGCCAGGAAGGCCTCCCTGCTCCTCCACACAGGTTAACATCCTCCAAGGACACAAGGAGTGCTTTAATCCATGGTTTCCAGCCCCCAGCACACCTGTCTCTGCAGAGGGAAGGGCTCAGTGATGGATCCCTTCTTTCCATGCAGGAGAACAGCAGTGCTCCCACCCGACCCTCATCCCTCCTGGTGCTCCAGCTCTGCCACCTGCTCTCCACGGAATAAAGATCCTCCCTAAAGCAGCAAACCCTCAGGGGTGGCAGGGGAGCTCCCAGTCCTGTGCCGGGATGCAGGTGGCCCTGGATCCTCTCGGGAAGCAGCACATCCCTGGCTCAGGAGCTTCACCCCGGCTCACCCCGCTCCTCCTTGGCACAAGCCGTGCTCGGAATGAAAGGCAGACATTCAGCAGGAATTCCTGTCGCTCTTCCCCAGGGAACAAAAGCTCCTCAAGAAAACAAACATGAAAGGCTGGCAGGGAAAATTTGACAACCAATTGCCAGGTTCCTCTGGCTCCTGTGCCGTGGATGAGGCAGCCCAGCCTCCTCAGCATCCTCCTAAGGATTCCTGCATTCCCAAGGTACTCTGGAGACTTCCCTGTGCTCACCAGTGGCACAGAAGGACTATCCATGATTTGAATTCATCCCTCTCTCCATCCTGCAGCCAAGTTCTGCCCTGGCCTTGTGCAGGGCTTGGTGCCAACACCTCCAGGACCTCGGGCCGGAGCGGTGGATTTGGGCTGAGCAGAGCGGGAGCGGCCATTGCCACCCAACTCCAAACCCATCCCTCTTCCCTGTGCCACGACACAAGAGTGGCAGAGCAGGGCTGGCCCCAGGCACTGCAGTAACCCACATAACACCCTCCTCCTCCTCCTCCTTTTCCTCCTCCTTCCCCCATTGCTCCAGGAAGGCTCCACAAATGCAGCTGCTGCTTCCCGCTCTCCTCTCGGTGCACTCGGGGAACATCTACAAGCACGGGCTCAAATCCCAGAGACACAAACCACAGCAGTTTCTCATCAATCCCCTCTCCAGGAACACTCCGGGCTCATATTTTACATCTCCGACCCCAAATCCAAGTGCTCCCCAAGCCGAGCTCCTCATGCTTTGTCTGGACTCGGGACCGGCTCTGGAGATCTGGGCTGGGTTTGGTTTGTAGGGCACGAGCACGCAGCGTTGCTATAGGAACAGGCAGCCTCACCGTAAACTGGGGAGATTATTTTTGGAGCTGTGATGCAATTTAATCTATGGAAAATAGATCGGCAGCCATTGGCCATAGGCCTCCTCGGGCTTGTTCCTCAGCCCCAGAGAACACAAACCTCAGTGCCTGGAGCAGCATCCCACTGGAGCCACTAAGGCAGAGCTCCCTTTCCACCCCCTTTTTCCCGAAATCTTCCCTCAGATAAATGTTTCCCATTGCCTGCAATTTCTCCGGAGCTGGTGGGAAAGCTGCTGGCTGGAGGCACAACACCGGAGCGTCCCCGCGTTGGGGACACTCCAGGGCTTTGCACTGCAGTCCATGCGGATCCCAGGGACGAGGATCCCACAGGAGGCACTGCCATGCTGAGCTCCCACCCCAAAACCATCAGGGAGCAATCCCAGGGAGCTGCTGCTCATGGCTGGGCTGTTTCAGTGCTGCCCCTGGATGAGCAGAGCTGGGAAGAGCCTTCTCAGGGATAAACCAGGAGGAGGCGAAGGGATTGAAGGGTTCAGCATTAGACCTTTTATTCCAAGATTCCGAAACTGCATCCAGAGTCTGGCTGTGATGTCTCCATCCCAAAGCACCACAGCTCCTCAGCCCTACACCATGGCTGGGGCAGGCAGTTCATCCCTGCTTATCTTCCTCTCCAAGTCCAGCACAGCTCTCTTCATCCTCCATCCCTCACCTTCCTCCATCCCTCACCTTCCTTCTCCTCCCCGTGAGTGGAAAACTTTTCCTTCCCAAGGATCCTCATTTCCAGCAACAGTCCTCGTCCTTCCTACATCACCTTGAATCTCTTTCTCCTGCAAGCCTGAGCTGCTTTCCTACCCCTATCGGAGCCTCTTGAGCCTCCCAAAGGCAGGGCAGGTCCTGTGCTGGAAATTAAACCCAGCTTTCTGCTGGAGGCAGCTGGAATAAGCTGATGGGGAGGTTGGAATTGCAGGATCAATACTGCAGGAGTGGTCGAGGCAGAGCAGAGATCCCTGAGTGCTGCCCACAGCGAAAGCTCTGATGGGATAGAAGGAACGCTGATGACTTTAATTCAAACAGCATTCCTGGGTTCCCCCGAAGCCACCAGAGACCACAGCAGTGACAATGGGTCACTCAGCAGCTGCCTTCCCTACTGGCAGCAGGACCTGCACATCCCCAGGGGGAGCTGAGCTTGGAAGCATCCGAGTTCCCAGCCCAGGGTGTTCCCAATCCCTGGAACAAACTGCCTTCAGGTGCCCAGATGGTCCCACCACCAGCACGCCATGGGTTGTGCCTCCATTACCGGTTCCACCTCTTGTGCACTTTCTCCTGCCTTTTCCCACACCTGTCTGGGAGTTTTTGAATCTAAAAGTATGAAAAATATCCCACAGATTGGGGAAAAGCCTTTTTTCCTCCCACAGACAGAGTGAAGGATGTCCATGAGGATCAGCCACCAGCAAATCCTGCAGCCATCCCAGCAGCAACTCCAAGCTCTTTCTCCTCACAGTAAATCCACAGAAATCAATCCCACCTCCTTTCCAGATTCCCCGTTTATCCCAACACCAAGCAAGGGTATGATTCAGAATCTCCAGCCCTTCCTGTGTGGAATTATCCGGTTCTCTGGGATACACTGCTCACCTGTCATTCCTGAAGCAGAGCAATTTCCACCCTGGCTCTGGCAGACACAGCTGCTTTCATCACTTTTAATCGCTATGAATATTAAATGGAGCAGGGATCTATATTTAATAGCCTGGCCTGGCTGCCAGGGAGATGGATGAGGTTTATAGCAGCTGCAGATGCAGGAACAGGCGGAATTTTGGTGGTTAGAAAGAATTACACTGAGAATTAATCATCAAAATAGTAGGGAAAATAATCATTCATAAATCATTCCAAATCCGGGTGATCGCTCAGCAATTACCACCAACCTGGCAGGGCTGTTGCTGCTCCCTGCTAATGCAAAGGGAAAGCTGCTCAGGCAAATGGAAGCCTAAAAATAGGGAAAATTGGCTGCTCGTGACAAGCTGGGATATTTCCTGAAGTCACATTCAGTGGGAGCAGGTGGGGGGGGCCCACCTGGTGATGGGGCTCCACAGAGCAAACCCAGAGCTCAAATGCCACTGCTCTTAGGGGTGTTCACTCGGAGAGAAGGCTCCAGGGAGACCGCAGAGCCCCTTCCAGTGCCCAAAGGGGCTCCAGGAGAGCTGGAGAGGGACTTGGGACAAGGGCCTAGAGGGACAGGACACAGGGAATGGCTTCCCACTGCCAGAGGGCAGGGATGGATGGCATATTGGGAAGGAATTGTTCCCTGGGAGGGTGGGCAGGCCCTGGCACAGGGTACCCAGAGAAGCTGTGGCTGCCCCTGGATCCCTGGCAGTGTCCAAGGCCAGGCTGGATGGGGCTTGGAGCAGCCTGGGACAGGGGAAGGTGTCTCTGCCCATGGCAGGGGATGGAACAAGAGGAGCTTTAAGGTCCCTTCCCACTCAAACCATTCCATGATTCTATGAAAATAAGCAGGATACAAAACTGGGCAGTGGGAAAGCACAAAGCATCTCCATTCCCATCACTGCAGCATTCCCAGCCCAGCCATTGAACGTTTTACAGAACGTTCAATGCTGCAATTACAGAATGATGATGCTCCTGGTCAATAACCCTGAGCAGCAAAGGCTGCACTCACTTTGGACTGCAGTCAGGCACTTCCCGGCACAAACGGGATGTTCCCAACACCTGAACAACCCCAGTAAGTTGAAATTCAGGCTACAGAGTCACAGATTTGAGTTTAAAACACACCAAAAGGCAGGGTTTAAACTCCAAATAGGATGGACACCCTGGAGAAATGGAGATGAAATGCAGGATGTGATCAATCCAAGATTCAACACGGCATCAGTGGAGAGACCCAACCCAACAGGCAGCCCTAGGAGCCATTGGTCATGGCAACTTCCAAATCCATACAAATTCCAATGGAACTTTTAAAAGTGAGCTAAGAAAGTGGATTCATTCAGGGTTATAGGAACAGGGAAGGCAAATTTGAGACACGAGGTGATTTCTGATAAACCCTCACCAGCCCATGGCCGGTTTGGGATCCTGCACTCCCAGGGTGTGCACCAGGCAAGGACACCCCTGATGGCATTGGGGCTGGGAAACACATCCCAAAGGGACAGAGTGACTGGAAGGACAGGGTTGGGCAGAACTGGGAGGAAGTCAACTGGAGACATTCTGACAGTCCACAAGGAACAGCGCGAGATACTTGGGAAGCAAAGCTGGAAAACAGAGCAGCTACAGAGGGGCAGCTGTGACACACAGAGCCCTGAGGGGTGGAGAGCAGTGTCCCTGTGTCCCTCAGTGCAGGAGACACCCGGAGGGGCTGGAGCGTGTCCAGGGCAGGGAACAGAGATGGGGAAGGGCTGGAGCCCCAGGAGTGGCTGAGGGAGTTGGGAAAGGGGCTCAGCCTGGAGAAAAGGAGGCTCAGGGGGGCCCTTGTGGCTCTGCACAACTCCCTGACAGGAGGGGGCAGCCGGGGGGGTCGGGCTCTGCTCCCAGGGAACAGGGACAGGAGGAGAGGGAACGGCCTCAGGTTGTGCCAGCGGAGGGTCAGGTTGGATATTGGGAACATTTCTTCATGGAAAGGGTGGCCAGGCCCTGGCACAGCTGCCCAGGGCAGTGTTGGAGTCATTTAACAGCCGTGTGCATGTGGCACCTGGGGACAAGGGTCAGTGGTGGCCTTGGCAGTGCTAGGGGAACAGCTGGACTTGATGCTCACAGGGGGCTTCTCCAACCTAAAAACCATTCTGTGATTCTGTAAATACCTATATATACATATATATATATATGTGTGTGTGTGTGTGTGTGTGTATGTAGGCTGAAACGCAGGCAGGCATCAGTGCTGCTTCTACAAGTCTTTCCAGTGGATTTCTTCACAATCTTTCCAAAACTCTTCTCAGGAGGAGCCAAGAGAGCTTTGCAAGATGCCACTTTGCTGGCTTGTGGAGGAGGTGGAGGGTTGGTGGTTGTTTTTTTTGCTCTGCCTTTTGACTACAATACTATGATCCCTATTTCCAACAGGGTAAGAAGTTGGGAAGCCCTATGGCAAAGAGACCATACGGACCAGCCCTGAAACCTCCTGAACAGGAATCTCAGAGACTGAGGGGCAGAGCTGGCAGGGAGCACAAGAGGAGATGAAATGAACCCAGCTGATGCTTTTGTGGGAGCACTGGAGAGTCACAGTTACTCCTGCTGGACACGGCCAAATGTCCCTCTTGTCCCCGGCGGACACTTGTGAATAGCAATGAGCAAAACCATGGAGGGGAAGGTGTGATTACAGGGAAATAACGGCTCATTAGCAGATAACTGGGGGCTCAGCAGCACAGCTCATTGCCAGGAAAAAAAAAAATTAGAAGTTTAAAATAATGGCTTGATAAAAATAGAAACTTTTTCATTCTCCAGTTTGAAACAGCAGCGACACATGAAGTGCTGAACTCCTAGAGCAGCTCGGGTGCAGAGCTGGGGCCAGGGACAGTCACTGCCTCTTGTCACACCTGGAAAATACTTCCCTGCCAAGAAACCCTGTGGGAAAAGCCAAGATCAGCCCCACTGCCAGGAGGCAGGCACACAGCCTCAGTGCCTGCAGCATCACTCCTCATTTCCTCTGCAAGCCCAGGAAGTGTCCAGGGATCCCCGAGGCTCCTGCAAGTGCCTAAAGGGGCTCCAGGAGAGCTGGAGAGGGACTTGGGACAAGGGCCTAGAGGGACAGGACACAGGGAATGGCTTCCCACTGCCAGAGGGCAGCGTTAGATGGGATACTGGGAAGGAATTGTTCCCTGCAAGGGTGGGCAGGCCCTGGCACAGGGTGCCCAGAGCAGCTGTGGCTGCCCCTGGATCCCTGGCAGTGTCCAAGGCCAGGTTGGATGGGGCTTGGAGCAGCCTGGGACAGTGGAAGGTGTCCCTGCCCATGACAGGGGTGGCACTGGATGAGCTTTAAGGTCCCTTCCAACCCAAATCATTCCATGACTCTGGGAGCTCTGGTGACCTTGCAGCAGGCCCCATCACTCCGAAATCCTGCACAGTCAGCCTGGATATCCAGTTACCCTCTCCAGCAGCCCCTCCCAAAGCTGCCTGTGAAAGCATTTCTCATCCCTGGACAGATCCCTATCAGCAGGACAGAGGCACAGACCTCAGTGTCCCCTTCTGAGCCTCGGAAAGATCCACATCCAGCGGAACACCTCCCATTTGCCCTTGACCAAACCACCCCTGCTTTCATTTCTCTGTACCGTCCACATTCACAGCCCACGTCTGATCCAAGACATCCCAGCAGGGAGGCCTTGCCCTACCTGAAGCTCCAGGAATATCTCCAAGTGAATATTCAGCCCATGGATACAAGTGGCACCATAAATAATTCAGTCACTTGCTCTTGTCCAAAGCACGTGAGGAAATGTACAAAACTTGTTAATTCCTTGTTTCTGTTGGTTTGGTCACTGAATCCTTCAGTATCCAGTGATTCCTATGGATTTGCATTGCTCCCCGACGCTGAAATGGAGCAGCTGCCACAGTCTGGTGGCAACACAAGCTTGGGGACAAGAAGTCTCTGTGTCCCTGAAGGGGTGACAGGAGCAGGACACCAGGCCAGGCACAAGCAGCTTCCTTAGCCAGGAGCAATCCCAGAAAAAGGGCAGAAATAACTAAAATTCAAACATTTTGGAGGAAATGAGTTTTTTTCAGAGCAGAAACTCAAAGAAGGGAGCGCTGTCACAGCTGGGGGGTGACATCCTGTTCTTCCACAGACAACAGCAAACCCTGGCACGCTTCTACCGAAACCATCGCATGTCTTGGATGTCTCCTCCTGCATCACTGAACATCCATTTTTTATGATGCTTAAACATTTTCCAGCCTCAGGTCCATCTCCGATGTCAGCAGGGCGAGGAAGGGAGCTCACAGATGTGCTGGCCTCTCCTCCTGATATCCATCAGGGAAGGAGACTTGGGAAGCAGATGGCCTTGGAGAGCTCCCATCCCTGAGGATAACATCACCCTTGGTGTACCCAGGACCACTCCCAGGGGTTCACCACAGTGAATCTGGCCCTGGATTTTTTTTATTTTATGTTTTTTACCAAGAGCTTCTTTTTTTTCTGCAAGTCTCCCATCAGCAGGGAACACACATCCTGCCCCAAGCTTCCTAACGCTCACGGAAAGCAGTGGCAGATGTGCAAAGGACACTCCTCCATTGCTGTCAGCTCTCTCCCTGCTCACTAACCCTGCTAACAAGCAGGAGATGACAAGGGCCCTCATTCCAGGGAGGGGGAGCAGAGGCAGAGGGAGGCAGGGAAGGGACAGGGCTGTGATGGCCCTGTCCCTGTCACACCCACAGCTGTGCAGGATCCCACGGGAACAGCAAAACCCAGCAGCACCAGGACACGAGCTGTGATGGCGTGCTGGGACACAGACAGCTCATCCCAAACTACCGCTGTGCCACACAGAGCAGCTCAGAGAGGCACCTGAGCCTCTCTTCTCCCAAGTCCAGCAGCTAACGTGTCCCTTGCCTTGGGATCAGGGCTCAGCACATCCCTGCAGGCCCCAAGCTCAGCTCATCCCAGACTTTGGAGAAGCATCCAGGCTGAGCCGCAGTGCAGACACAGAGACAGAGACAAGTCCTCATGGGCATTGAAACCCTCCTGAGCTGCCAGGGCTCAGCTTACCTGGGGTAAGAGGATCCGGAGTGTCAGTTATCCACCGTCCTCCGATTCCCAAAGGTCAGGACGTGCCAAAGGCACAGCAGAGACGTGCAGAACCTGGGAGTCTCCCACCCCCCATGCTTGGGGAGCATGGCAGCGGAGCAGCAGCAGCCCCAAAAAGGCATCCAGCTTACACCTGCTTTCCCTCTGGATTTAACTCCTGGTCCCTTGGTACCCACAGGAAGAAAAAGCCTTCAAGCCCAGCAAGTCCAACCTGTGCCCAATCCCCACCTTGTCACCAGCCCAGAGCACTGAGTGCCATGTCCTGTCATTCCTGGGATGTGACTCCACCACCGCCCTGGGCAGCCCCTTCCAATGCCTGACCACCCTCTCCACGAAGAAATTTTCCCAATATCCAACCTGAGCCTCCCCTGGCACAGCCCGAGGCCATTCCCTCTCCTCCTGTCCCTGTTCCCTGGGAGCAGAGCCCGACCCCCCCGGCTGCCCCCTCCTGTCAGGGAGTTGTGCAGAGCCACAAGGTCCCCCCTGAGCCTCCTTTTCTCCAGGCTGAGCCCCCTTCCCAGCTCCCTCAGCTGCTCCTGGGCCTCCAGCCCCTTCCCCATCTCTGTTCCCTGCCCTGGACATGCTCCAGCCCCTCCAGGGCTCTCTTGTCAGGAGGGGCCCAGAGCTACCCCAGCACTGGAGGTGCCCCAGCAGTGCCAGCACAGGGGACGGGCACTGCCCTGCTCCTGCTGCCACCCCAGGGCTGGCACAGCCCAGGTGCCCTGGGCCTCTTGGCCACCTGGGAACACCTGGGCCCTGTCCACCCCTGCCATCAGCACCCCCAGGGCTTTTTCCACCAGCAGCTTTCCAGCCCCTCTGCCCCCAGGTCACCTCCCCTGCAAGGACAGGCGATTTCATGGGTGCCACTCGGTGACAGACCTGTCCCCAAGGCCAGGGCACTGTCACATGTCCCAAGTCGGAGCACGAAGTCACTGTTCCACTGCCTGTGCTGAGCCATGGGCCCCATGCCTGGCACCCACTCCCTTTACAGCCAGGACAGCCCCAAGCTCCCTCCTGGGGCCGGCTCAGTTCCTGCTGTGGGAGCACACGTAAATCCAGGCTTGATCCCTGCAGGAAGCACCAGCACAGCAGCACTGGCTGCAGGAACAGCTGCTCCAGCAGCAGGACACAGAGCAGGATGGGCTGAGGCCGGGCCACACTCTGCTCCCTGCACAGCAGGTCCTGCCAATGATTTACTGCCAGAAGCTCCTCGGAACAACCAATCCATCCCTGGAATCTCTCAGCAGCTCGGCACAGAGAGGGAGAAGGGCACAGGAAGTGCTGTGCTGGCTGTCAGCGCAGCCACATCAGGGAAAAAAGGAAAAAGAAATAAAGAAATCCACTCCTGCTGCACCCAGGGCCTCTATTTGCAGAGGCATTTGATGGAGCTGGGAGTTCATCTCCCTTCCAATTCTATAAGAGCATTCCTGGTTTCTAATTACACCACCAGGCTGTCAAGATGGCCACTTCCTCCCTAATTACTGTGCTTTGTAATTAAGATACAGCTAATAAACTCCTGTTATTAGTGATTGCTGCTGATCAGCTCCAAGGTGCAGAGCAGCTCCTGCCTTGTGCCTGCACCAGGAGCTCCCAGGCAGTGCATCCATGTCATGGAATCCCAGGATTATTTGGGTTGGAAAAGCCCTCTAAGGTCATCAAGTCCAACCATTAACCTCCAACACAGCCAGGCCCAACCCTAAACCGTGTCCCTGAGCCATGTCCGTGGCACCTGCACGTCCTTGGGACGCATCCTCAGGATGGCATCCTCTCCAAGCCGAGCCACATGTGCATGTGGGCAGGAGTCCACCTCCACAATTGCTAAAAATGAAAGGGAACAGGGCAGAGAGGGCATCATTTGGAAAGAAAATGAACATTCCCTGCCCTCAGCACACAATCTGCTGCTTTGCTGAGCGTTGAGGGCTCCCTGCTGTGGAGGATGGGCTTGGCCAGCTCCAGGCACTGCGACATTCCCTGATGGCAGAGGAGGTCCCATCGGACACTCACTGCCCTACGAGCTCATCCCAGCGAGAATCATGGAATAGAATCACGGAATACCCTGAGTTGACCCACAGGGATCACTGATCCTGGCCCCGCCCAGACACACCAACAGTCCCACCCTGGGCATCCCTGGCAGCGGTGTCCAAACGCTCCTGGAGCTCTGGCAGCCTCGGGGCCATGCCCATTCCCTGGGGAGCCTGGGCAGTGCCCAGCACCCTCTGGGGGAAGAACCTTTCCTTAAAATCCAGCCTGAATTCCCCCTGGCACAGCCCAGTGCACACAGACACCTCCACATCCACTTCCACCAGCCCTGGGGGTCAAGGGCAGCTGCAGGGGGCTCCTTCCACTTCTGTGCTGGACATCCCAGCTCCCACTGAGCTCCCCGAGCTCCCACTGGTTAAAATGTGAGGATTCCACAGCATGAAACATCTCCAAACATGTCCACGGACATTCCTGCACTGCTGTTTCACCTGCAAAAACCATCCACAGCAAAGGAAACCAGGCAGGGCCCCATGCCAATGCACCCTGTGTGACCCACGACTCAGACGTGGAGCATCCAGTCTTTATTTTCAAAAAGGTGAATCCAACAGCCCTGATCAGAGATTTTTAGTGCTTCTCACAAATAAATCAGCAGCCACAACTGCTAAAGCTGCAACAAAACACCTCCAGCTCCCCAGCAGCTCCAGACAAGCACAGCCCCAGCCCAAACTCCAGACTCTTAATCCAGGAGCAGAACTAGCAGGATGGAGCCGATGGAGTCAGAATCTCCTCCTGTCAAAACTGTCGGGAAAGAGCTCCCGACCTCAAGAAATTTCTAAATAAATCTGGAAAAAGGCTGAACCAACACTTCTGCTTTGGAAGCAGCTACAGCCTGTCCATCATCAATGCTCCAGCAGCCACATGTGCCTGGATCTCCTGGAAATTTAATCCAGCTCATTCCTGAGCAGACTTTAAACACTCATTTAGAGGTTCCTAGCTGGACCATGAAATAAATACCCTCTGCACGTCTGTAGGGAGAGAAATGCATTTTTCCATCTATTTCATGGTCCCCTCTGTGTGCTGAAGCCATGGGCCAGGTGAAGCCCATGATCTGACATTCCTTTGAGGATAATCATCCACGTCACCACCAAATATTAATGACAGATTGCATTTGGGCACGGTAAGAAACCCAGGCCCAGCACCAAACACACAGCAAGGAGCTGGAGAGGGATATTCCTGATGGAAATGCCCTCTGAATGCAGGAACAGCGCTGCTTCCACTGGCAAGAGCTTTGAGATCCTCAGAATTAACTAATGATAAGCTAATTATCTTTATCTGTTAGCTACCCACAAACCTTTCTGTGCACAGCAAGTGAGGTGTCTGTGTTTCTCTGTCTCTAAAGACTTCAGCACCTCAGTCCTTCCTCCTTAATTTGCCTGATGTCCATGAACCCAAAACCCAAGATCCCATTGGCTCTAAATGAACTGGATCACTCCCTTAACACACAAACACACAACAAAACATCTCCTTAAATCCAGCTTCATCTTTCTTTGTCACTGGCTAATCAAAAGGGCACTGGCACAAGTTGTGCCATTGCCATCCCTGGAAGTGTTCCAGGCCAGGCTGGGGCTTGGAGCAACCTGGGATCATGGGAGGTGTCCCTGCCCATGGCAGGGGTGGCACTGGAGGAGCTTTAAGGTCCCTTCCAGCCCAATCATTCAGGAATATTGAATCATTCAACCCAAAGATTCAATAATTGGTTTTATCTTACGAGCACAAAAGGAACTCCTAAAGCCACCCAAAGCCTCCAGGCTGAGCTCTTCTGTTCCCAAGGAATCTCCTGCTGAGCAGAGCCAGGCCCAGCTTTTCCCTGGGCTGCTCATTAAAAGTCATCAGCATTTTAAACATACCTCAGACAGCTCCTTTGGAGGAGATAAGTGGATTTAAGGACAAAATTTTGGTAGGAAAAAAAAATCACAGCATGAGGATTTCCAAATGAAAAGCAAAGCCTCCTTGGGATGGATTTTCCCATCCAAAATATTGCATTTCCAATGGGGAATGTGCTTACCAGAGGGACACACTTTGCACATCACAGTTTTTACAGTAAATTGGTTTTAAAAGCCAACATTTTCCCAGCTTTGGCGTTCAGTTTGCTGTTAAAACATGAAAAATATTTGTCTGTCATGTCCCAGGGCCAAACCCTCCGGGTTTGTCAAATTTGTTCCACATGTGTGAAATGGATGTTCCCCCACCAGACAGGGAAAAATCTTCCATGTCACTGCAAAGCTTTCCCAAAATACCACCATAAAATGGGGGAAAGATGCTTTGGGGGCACAAAAAGACCAGCCCAGCCATGGAAATACCCTAATCTCACCTCAGACACCCTTGGAAACATCTCCCCAGGTTCTTCCCTGCAGTTCCCAAGCCCACTCCCCGTTTCTCCAGTGTTCACCACTCACCTTCCCCTGAATTTTCACACAAGGCTGGTTTCAGCTTTTGATGAGAATAATTCTGGTTTGGGGCATTTTATTCTCCACTGAAGCCTCGTTATGTAAAGCTCTGTGCTGAACTCCTGGAACACGCATGTCCTTACGTCACCCAGCTGGAAAAACAGCTCAAGAAGGAAACCAAAGGGAAGGGGACAATCTGGATTTGAAAAAAAATTTTTTTTTTTTTTTGGTCATCTGAAGCCAGCTGTAAATCCTCAATTGCTTGAGTTTTGATTTGACCTATTTGCATTCCTCCTTTCCTCGCCCTTCTCTGGGGGAAAGAAATTGCATTTAGATAAAATAATTTATTGTGAAGTGATGCTTGAGAGCAGGGCTGGACCACAGGAGGCAGCAGAGTGACACAGGACTACGGGATCATGGAATGGGTTGGGTGGGAAGAGACCTCATCCCATCCCACCACCTGCCATGGGCAGGGACACCTTCCACTGTCCCAGGCTGCTCCGAGCCCCATCCAACCTGGCCTTGGACACTGCCAGGGATCCAGGGGCAGCCACAGCTGCTCTGGGCACCCTGTGCCAGGGCCTCCCCACCCTCCCAGGGAACAATTCCTTCCCAACATCCCATCTATCCCTGCCCTCTGGCAGGGGGAAGCCATTCCCTGTGTCCTGCCATTAACCCAAGCTACATCAAAGAAGCAACATTTGGATTTGACCATCACAAGGCCTGGGTGTGAATCACCCGGTTTTCCCAGCTCCCTGCAGGCACCACCCTTGGAGCACCTCAGGGATAGAAAAAAAACACTGGATGTGATGAGCTGCCAGTGCCCAGGATCAGGGGAGCTGTGTCTGGTCTGGAAGGAGAGCAAAGAACATCCAGCAAATCCTCATTTTTCACCATCAGCCTTTGCTGTGAGACACCGCATTTTGCTCAGCCCCTCCACTGATGAATCATGGAATCGTTCAGGTGGGAAGGGACCATAAAGTCCATCCAGTGCCACCCCTGCTACGGGCAGGGACACCTTCCACTGTCCCAGGCTGCTCCAAGCCCCGCCCAACCTGGCCTGGAACACTTCCAGGAATTGTGCTGCCACGAAGCAACACAAAAGTTGAACTGAAAGGCAAGACCCACCCCCAGCCCATCCTGCTTCATCCCACTCGGGAAGAAACACCAAAACAGGGATTTCTGCCCCAAAGCAGTGCGGATTTGGGCAGAGCATCCTTTGCCCCATAAAGGATGGTGCTCCTGCACACCCAGCACTGAGCTCTACTGGGGAACACCTGGAATAACGCAGGGAGCAGTAACACATGGGATATTTTAGTGCACACCTTAAATCACAGCTCAGTGCTCCTGGAGAACATCTCTGCCTCTCACACAGCGTGGGCAGGGAGCAGCACAGGACCGACACAGCAACACTCTCATTCCATCTCAGGTCCAAAGGAATTTGGCTTAGAACTAAAAAAATACATCCCAACACCAATACAGGGACTGATTTACCCACAACAAACAGACCATTGCCCTGTGCAATTAAAGGTGCCCGAAAAGAACAAATCATCGGCACATTTAACTTTTTTTTTTGGTATTAAAACTGAGTAAATCTGAGTCAATCTGGATTTTTTAAACACCTGATAAAGCAGGAGGAGTCCCACACTTTGTCCATCTCCAACCAAACCCAGCAGGGCTGTAGCACGTGACGCCTGCAGGCAGATTCCACACGTGCATTCCTAATATTCCTCGGTGTGGGGTCAAACACCCCCTCCCCACCCAGGGCAGAAACCCCACTAGAGCAGCCCCCACTAGATCGCTCCCCAGCACGTCAGGGAAGCCCCAGGGATCCATCCAGAACGCCGGGAAGGCCACTAACCCTTGTGGAATTTATTCAGACAGCCGGCGTTGCAGAAGGAGCGGAGGGATCCTGTCTCCCAGCAGCCCCTACTCTTCATCCCCACCGCGGGATCGCTCTCGCCGAGGCTGCCTCCTACATGGCTGGGAGCTTTAGGATGGAGGAAAACCCACAGGAATGAAGAGAGAACGGCACAGGGAAATGTCCTTATTCCAGTGCCACATTTCCCATCATCCATCCCCGGCACATGCTGCTAGCAGGGCACTACGGCTCCATCATCAAACCAGCCTCGTACCAGCATGCACCACGGAGCAGCCCTTAACTCCATCCCTGCCGGAAAACCGCCTCATCCTGCCAAAAAAAACGGGACAGAGAACGCCACCAGCAGCCCCACGCCGGGGAGGTTCGGATGGGGCCGGCTCTGGAGCGGTGCTGTTGGGATTTCCAGCCGCAAACCCAGAGGGATGCTAGTTTTTGGGGAAGGAAGGGGAGATTTGGAAGCTTGTCCCTTTAAATGCTGCTGGAGGTTATTTTTAGGACATTGGCTTAAAATAAAGATCACAATTCCTTTTTTTTTTTATCAGACAGTCCATTATCCATTTTACTCACTCGGCCACATTTCACATCCCAACAGCTCTGTAACAAACCCCCGGAGGCTCCTTCAGCCCTGGCCCTCCTGAGATCCATTTTCTCGCCCCTCCATTCCGAAACCATTGGATTTTCCCAGCCTTAATTTTCCCAGTCTCGAGGGAATGAGTAATTCCGGAGGAAAAATGCAGCACAAATCCCAGTTCAGTGTGAGCCCAGCAGCTGCAGCCGGGAGCTGCTGTGTGTGTGTGTGCAGCGGGATCCAGAGGATGGAGCGGGAACTGGGAATCTCCGGGACCCACATGGATTAACAGTTTGCATTTGATCTTTTTTTCCCGCTCCAGCTGCATTACAAGGATTTTACAGCAAGAAGGAAAGGTTTATATTCCAGCTTTTAAGTTGGAACCACTCTCTGTGGACACATTTAAATACAGAGGCAGGGACTGTGCAAGAATTCCGGGTGGAGAAAGGAGAAATTCAGGAAGATCACGCTGTCTTTACACTGTGCATTCAAGGCAGGGAAAATAATGCTGGCAGTGCACAGACACACACAGATTTTCTTAAATTATTTGCATATTTATTGATGGTTTGGGTAAGAACCAGCAGTTTTTAAGGGGAAAACGACCATCACAAGAGATTGTTTTAATTGGAGAGGATGGGACTTAGCTCAAAACAAGCACTTCCAACTCTGATATCAGATCCAAGGACCTGCTGGAGGCAGGATCTGGGTTTGGACACTGAGACCAGAGCCAATATCTATACCGGGCTATGGATACACACACATTTATATTCTGTATCATATCCTCACAACTCAGCTCCACTCCTGCTGCAGGAACTCAAGGCAGGATCACGGAAAACAGAACTAAGATCCTCTCCCATCAGGATAACATTCCCAAACTGCCACAGCTCTGCATCTTCTCCGCCAGCTGCCCCCAATCTCCTCCTGCCAATATTTAAGACACAGCCCCAGTCACTCATCTGAACATCTGGAAATCAGTCCTGAAGTTCCCCGTTCACCAACAAATTGCAGGTTTATCCCTGCATTTAGCTCGTTCTGCTCCAAACCAAGAGTTATCTGGGTTCCAGGAACAGCAGAAGGTGCCTGGGAAAGGCTCCCTGGCCTGCTGCTGTGTCAGGATGAACTTTCTCCTCTCTTTCCATGGGAAATGCTGGAATCGTGATGTTACTTCTTGCTGAGCAACTGAAACTCAGGAGGTGACTTAGGTGGGAACAGGAATGAGGGTATGGAACACCCAGGGGTGGATGAGGGGCCAGGGAAAGGCTGGGATAAACACAATGAATGAGGGGAACCAGGAGGAGACCATCCACCTCCCCATGGCACACACAGCATCCCACAGCCACACTCCCAGACCATGGATCTCCCAGCAATACCAGACCATTCACCTTCCAGAAACTGTATCAAATTTTAAAAGCCATTTAAAAATGGAACTTCTACCTGCCAAATATTTTGCCTGGAAGAAAACAAGGCAGGTAGATCACAGGATGGCTGCAGTTTGGGTTTAGTCCGTCATCTTTTCGAAGTTTGATGAAATTCCAAAACAAACTGGAGACCTTCAAGAATTCTGTTTTCCTGTTCCCGAGCATTCCCAACAACACTCCCAGCTCCAGCTGCTGCACTCTCCAGCCTGACATCTCCTTTATCATTATCCAGTTGATCTTGAAAGCAACCATAATCCCTAATTTTATAGTATCTTTACAGCTCCCAAACCAACTGATAATAACACCAGGTGGTTGTTACAAAGCTCTGCCAGGATTAGTGGGGCCAAACCACCTCAAACTCCAGCTCATCCATTAAAATCTATCGGAGACGCTTTACTTGGAGCAGTTACAGTAACTTCTGCCTGGTTCAGAGGTTCCCTGCACTGGGCAGAATCATGGAATGGGTTGGATGGGAAGGGACCTTAAATCCCATCTCATTCCAGCTCCATGGGGTTGCTCCAAGCCCCATCCAGCCTGAGCACAGGGCAGGGTGGGAGGAAGGGCTGCCCCACACCAGGACCCTCTGGAGACCCCTCACATATGGGAACACCTATCACTTTATCCATTTATAATCAATTCAAGTGGCTGACCAACTCCAGGGGCTCTCCCAAACCCGCTGAACACCCAGAAGGAGCCCGGCCCCACAGGCTGCACCCAGAAAGCTCAGCCCCCCTTCTGCCTCCCCCAGGCTGGATTTAGGGAATTACATACTGCGTTTCCCACAGCATCTCTTCCTCATCCAGCGCTCTGGAGGGGAAGCAGGGACGGGGGATGTGGGATCAGTGCCGGACGGCTCCGAGCCCAGCCCAGCCTTCCCCCGGGATGCTCTCCGCAGGCTCCATATCCTCATTTCTTCCCTTCCCCTCTCTGCAGCTCTCATTCCCCGTGCTCAGGGCTGGGAGTGCCTCCTCCTCCTCCTCCTTCTCTTCCTCCTCCTCTTCCTCCTCCTCCTCGCTCTCCTGCACCTCACTCACAGCAGCTGCGCTGCCCCAGCACATGGAAAACAGGCTGAGATAAAACAGAAACTTGGGAATTTTCACATTTTACACGTTTCCAATGGAAAAGCCCAAAACCAGCCCCTTTTTGGGGTCTCTTCTGGAGCACATCAGGGCAGAGCTGCACGTCAAGGGTGACACACAGACATTCCTTGCCCAATTTCAAGTCCTTGCTTCAAATCTTATGATGATAAAACCACCTAAAAATAATTCTGGGGACTTGTGCCTGCATTGAAATACCCTATGATACACTAAATATAAGATATTCCATATAATAATTTACTGTATATAATCTACTGCCTTGAAACACTCTTTCCAGAAATGCCCAAATATTCCAAAACAGAACAGCTGCACTGATTCCAGGTGTTCCTGCTTTGGGATTCGTGGGTTTTGTAGGCACGGAGTTATTCCCAACTCTCAAATGGTCTCCCTGCTCCAACTGCAGGGATTGTCTCTGCCCCCTGCAGACACAAAGGAGAAGTGGCCACTTCCCTCTGCAAAAACCTTCAGTGTACTGGAAAACACTCAACACATCTTCATCCTCTGCTGCTTTTGGGGTTTTTAATAAAAGTTGATTCTTTCAAGTCTTTCCTAGAGGGGTGAGTGTCCCTCAGCTCCCCAAATTCCTGCTGTCTATTTAAAGTATGATGCCCAGAAACACCCCACATAAATTCACCTACACAGGAGTGAAGTGAACGTGTCTTAACTATCACGGAATCCCAAAATGGTTTGGGTTGGAAGGGACCTTAAAGCTCATCCAGGTCCACCTCCGGACATGGGCAGGGACATCTTCCACTATCCCAGGCTGCTCCAAGCCCTGTCCAGCCTGGCCTTGGACACTTCCAGGGATGGGGAATCCACAAACTCCGTGGGCAACCTGTGCCAGGGCCTCTTCTCCGACCCTTCCTGGTCGTCTCCTCCCCCCCAGGAAAAGCCAATCTCCCCGTGCCTACATTGTCAGGAAACTCTTAGGACTTTCAGAAGGAAACATATTCAGCACTTTAAACCTTCTCCAGCAAAAGAGAGAACATTGGATCTTCTCTCTTGCTCTATGTGAATCTAAGAAAGAATTACTTACACAGTAAATAAAGGAAAAAAACCCAACCACTTAATACTGGGCAGATTTTCCTTCCTGACTGAGAAGAACTCCAGCCCCTGGATATCACCAGGAAACACCACTGCAGGTCCTGAGCAGTTTAAGCCCCTTCTNAGCACTGAGTGCCACGTCCAGGTGCTCTCTGGACACTCCGGGGATGGGGACTCCAAACCTCCCTGGGCAGCCCCTTCCAGTGTTTAACAACCCTTTCCATGAGGAAGTTTTTCCTGATGTCCAACCTGAACTTCTTCTTCATAAACCAACCTCCGTAGCAGGAAAACCTCCACCTGCAGCACCCAGGGCCCTGTTTAAAAAGGATTAACAGCTTTTCTACCCCTCCATCCTCTCCCAAGTCGGAGTCAGCACCCTACACCATCAGATCCTTCTTGCTGCTGCTGTCTGCATCCAAGGGTTCAGCCCTTCCTCCCTCCATCCTGTCAGGAGCTGAGGGATCACCCAGTGTGCCATGCCACCACTGTGCTCCTAAATCTAACACCCACCACACCCCTCAGTGAGGCTCTGGCATGAGGCTCTGATGGGAGTTTAAGCTCCCATCAGCACATTTGGGAGGAAATGCCAAACTGGGTGTTTATCATCCTGTCATGCTTTCAGTCCTCCTTGTTTTCCCTTCCCTTGCCCAGCTTTAACTGTAAATGAATGTTTGAGTTCCTCGTGAATGAGTTACTGCCAGAGGGAGAGCTGCTCCCTGAGGAGATTCATTTTAAATTGGAAACACTCCTTAGAGCTGAATTTTTAGTTGAAGCTACAAATCTAATAACTGAGGTCAAAACTCCCTGGTTATCCATCTCCAGGAGCAGCATCCCTGCCAACATGATGTTATTACAGCACCACGAGAAGTCATTTTCCATGGAAAAAGGCAGGCTCTGGTGCTGCATCCATCCTTGCAGAAGTGGCTCTGCACTCCACGCTAGGTTTGTGTCTTGCCTCCAGCACGGCCTCCTGGGGAAAGCAGGAGCTGGATCCCTGCTTACACATATCCCAGGACAAGGCTTCTGCAGGAGAGGCTGCTGAGCACCGAATGTCCTCAGCGCAGCAGGGCCAAGATCCCCAGCAGACCTCCCAGCAGGAGCAGCATTCCCACCCCTCACCAACGGAGCCAATGGAGCAGGCTCCAAGTTATTACACAACAGAGATTTCCCTCAAATAAAATAAAAAGCAGAGCAGAATAAAAGTGGCATTATATCCTCTGCAAGTTTATCTTCACTCCCTAGAGTGACAATTTTAGCTTAAAGACTCCTAAAACTCCACAAGAATTATACATTTCCCCGGTGGAACGGTGGAAATGCCCCAAAGGAGCCTCTGCTGGCATCAGATTCCAGCGCTGGGAGGAGCCGAGGCGCTGCAGGAGCACAGGCACCGCAAGGTGCCAGCACAGCCCAGCTGGATGAGCCACTTCCAGCCTGGAGTGTCGGTGCAGGGGGATTTTGGGGGTCTCCACATGCTGTGAGCAGCCTGAGGGCTCTGCCTGAGGCTGGGAAAGGGGCTGGAATGCTGGGAGAGGAGGAGCAGCTCTGACTCTCCTGCCCCACCGGAGTGTCCGAGCAGGGTCTGGCTGGTAAATCCCTCTTTCCCAAGACATCCATTAAAGGCCAGCTGCAAACTCAAGCACAGGCAGCAAATAATCTCGGTGCCTTCAAGGCCGGGCTCTCCGCAGGGTCAGGGTTTACGCAAGAGCCGGGAAATCTCGCAGCAAACGGAGCTCCACAGGCAGCCAGGAATCCATGGAAGCAGCACGCCAGGAGAGGGCAACCTGCTCCTGCTGCATCATCTGGGATGGGAGCCGGGAGCAAACCAACACGGCTGGAAAGTGCCCAGCGGGAAAGGCCCTGGGGGTGCTGGTAACAGTGGACGGACACGAACCCAAGGATGCCCAGGGGGCCAAGAGGCCAAAGGCACCTGGGCTGTGCCAGCCCTGGGGTGGCAGCAGGAGCAGGGCAGTGCCCGTCCCCTGTGCTGGCACTGCTGGGGCACCTCCAGTGCTGGGGCAGCTCTGGGACCCTCCTGGC
The DNA here is from genome assembly GCA_013399875.1 of Gymnorhina tibicen. Taxonomy (NCBI): domain Eukaryota; kingdom Metazoa; phylum Chordata; class Aves; order Passeriformes; family Artamidae; genus Gymnorhina; species Gymnorhina tibicen. Next base: position 482,087 of record VXAZ01005975.1, on the reverse strand, counting down.
AAGAGACACCTGGAGGGGCTGGAGCGTGTCCAGGGCAGGGAACGGAGCTGGGGAAGGGCCTGGAGCCCCAGGAGCGGCTGAGGGAGCTGGGAAAGGGGCTGAGCCTGGAGAAAAGGAGGCTCAGGGGGCCCTTGTGGCTCTGCACAACTCCCTGACAGGAGGGGGCAGCCGGGGGGTCGGGCTCTGCTCCCAGGGAACAAGGGATGGGATGAGAGGGAACGGCCTCGAGTGGTGCCAGGGGAGGGGCAGGGTGGATATTGGGAAACTTTCTTCTTGGAAAGGACTTTCCAGCCCTGGCACGGCTGTCCAGGGAAGTGGTGGAATCCTGGAGGGATTTAACAGCCACGTGGATGTGGCACTTGGGGACATGGATTAGTGGTGGCCTTGGCAGCGCTGGGGAATGGAGGGATTTGGGTGATCTTTGACAGCTTTCCCAACCTAAACAGTTCTGTGATTCTGTGACTGCAGCATGCTCAGATATCCCATGTACCTTGTCCAGAGGGATGTCGGAAATCCCGTGGGGATGGAAGCCACACGTGGCTCTACAGGTACTCTGTTCCCTCAGGCTGTGAGACCCAGCAATTCCCTGCTCCCTGAGTAACAAATGAACATCCAACCCAAATTCCTTTGTGTACAGGGAGAACCCTGAGGGACTCCCTGTGCCCTGCGAGGGTTGCACAGAGCTGTCATATCCCACCACCAACCCAAATCCTATTTTCCCTTCTGTGGCAGGAGCAGGAGCTGTTGGGCTTCATTAGACACAAACACCACAAGGTTTCCTGCCAGTCCCTCATTCCTCCGTGGCCAACAGCTCTGCCACCTCCTCCTCTGCCCCAGCCCAAGCCTCCAGAGATGCCTTCAGACCCACTGAAGGATCAGTTTTCACTCAGTGACTCATTTTTAATTAGCAAGAACTGTTATCCTTTCCAGAGCTCAAACTGCATTTACCCCCAACAGCCTTTTTCTGTGCCAGGTAAAGAAAAAAGCCCGTGGGAATTTAAATGACTGACAATAACAGTGAGATACTGAACTGATTCCCCGAGCTGGGAATCTCCCCCTTGGTGCTCCCAATTGTGTGAAAAGCCCTGTTGTGTTGCTAAACATGGCATTAAAAACTACTTACAGGTGGAACTGGCCTTAAAAATCAGTAACAAGAGTCTGTTCCCAGCACTGAGAGAGCTCAGGGCACAGGAGTCAAGGTGAGCAGGACCTGCTGCAGGGCTTTGTCCCCTTCTGCAGCCACATCTCCATGAGGACACCACACCTTCTCACCATCCCGGGAATTCCCTGTGCTGGAATTGTTCATCCTAAGGGCAGGGACACCTCCCACTAGCCCAGGCTGCTCCAAGCCCCATCCAACCTGGCCTGGAACACTGCCAGGGATCCAGGGGCAGCCACAGCTGCTCTGGGCACCCTGTGCCAGGCCTCACCACCCTCCCAGGGAACAATTCCTTCCCAATATCCCATCCATCCCTGTCCTCTGGCAGTGGGAAGCCATTCCCTGTGTCCTGTCCCTCCAGGCCCTTATCCAAATTCCCTCTCCATCTTTCTTGTAGGCTCCCTTCAGGTACTCTCATCCTTTGATTCTCCCAGTGGATAAAGTTTTGCTTTATCTGTGTGTCCAGTCCCTTTTCATGTGTCTTTTTTCCAGAAACCTGGGAATCTAAGTTTAGGAATAAGGTTTTCCAGCATATAAATACGATGCATGCTCCCATTTTAGACAGCACTAGAAGTGCTTGAAAGTTTTGATATTATTTTTAGCACAAATATTTTTGAAAGTCTTCCCGAGCTAAACCTGGTGTGTCACTGGTACTTAGGGAAACCACATTTTTTCGCCTGTTGTGAAAAATAACAACTTTGTAGTATATAAAAGTGTTTTCTTGCTCAAACACCAAAGCCTTGTCACCAAGGGTGAGTCTCTCCTGGGTCCCTGCCAGGCAAGCACTGTGTATTCCCTGGGATCTTAAAAATCCCCCTTCCTGCGTGGGTGCAGGAGTGGGAAGGATGATCCCTGTTGTTCCTTCCCTGCTGCACTTGCTAATATTAACTGGGTTTGTCATTTCGGGAACTTTTAACTGGGGTTGGGATGAACTCAGCGCAGATGGTCCCTCCGTGCTGGGCACCAGCCGGATGCCTGCTTGGGATCTCTCTGCTGCTTGGGATAAAGGTGTCCCTGCCTTTGGGACAAGATGAGCTTTAAAGTCCCTTCAACCCAAACCATTCCACGATTCTATGGCCCTGCAAAGATTGTTCCAACCCCTTTGGCTGGAAGTCACAAAGTGCCACTTGCAATTCCCCAAGGGAAATAATTAGGCCCGAGTTAAGGTGAAATGTGGGCACAGCTGCCCAGGGGTCAGTGGTTTGGGCTTTGCAGCCTTGCCAAGTGATCTTGGGAAATTCTTTTGTCAAAAAGATGTGTGGAAGGGAGGAGATCGTGTGGAAGCAACAAAAAAAAAGGCACTGAGAATTAGAGAAAGGAAACACTGATTTATAAACAGCTGGAAAACATGGAATGCTGGAAATCCCCTTACTCAGGCCATGCACTCACAGTGTTTGTCCAGGGCACAGGGGGAAAGGGCCATAAATAATGAAATGAGGGGGAAAAAGCAGATTTAAAGAAACACAGGAGATGGGCATGGGAGAAACACAAACCAGTAACACAATCCACAGCATTGCTGGAAACAAGAATGGATTTGTGGTACCTACAAACACAGCACAGCAGAGACCATTCTGCCCTGGTATTTACCAATTTATCAATTTATGACCAGTTTTGCCCTGCTATTTATCAGCTTCAGGAGTAGCACAATCATCACCATAGGAATTTATCCCTCTCCCTCCCATTTTTGCTGGAGAAGAATCTGCTCTCCACCTTGCCACGGGGTGAACTGAGTCTACAATAGGATCCTTTAGCCCCTGGGTTTTGCCCACCCTCCCAGCTCCCACAGGCACCAGGCAGGACTGAGCAAGGACCCAAAGGATTTCTACTCCCACCGAAGTCCTTCTGCCTCAGCTCAGCCAAAAAAGAGCCTTTTCCTTCCCCACAGCTGTTTCAGGTCACCCTGGTGAGGAAAGAAGGGGCCTGGTGTGCCAGCAGAGTTCAGAGAATCATGGAATCACTCAGGTTGGAAAAGCCATCTGAGATCATCGAGTCCAGCTGCTCCCCAGCACTGCCAAGGCCACCCACGTCCCCAAGTGCCACATGCACATGGCTGTTAAATCCCCCCAGGGATGGGGACTCCACCATCTGGGCAGCCCATTCCAATGCCTGACCACCGTTTCCATGAAGGAATTTTCCCCAATATCCAATCTAAACCTCCCCCAGAATCCTCGTGCTGCACATCCCACCCCCCTCCTCTGGCAGGAGCGTTTTCCCGAGCTCTGGCGTGGGCACGGAGCCTCCTGCCCACCCCTGCTCGGCTCCTGCTGTGCCAGCCCTTCCCAGAGCCTCACCCCCTCCACTTCTCTGCTCTGTCACGTTCCCATATTTATTTCCAGGGCATTATTGCTGCAGCCTCACCTGGAATGCTGAAAACACAGGAGCCCAAAAAGCTCCATGGAGAAACTGCCACAGGGCCTGGCTCGCCACACACAGCTGAATGCCAACCCTGCTGAGGGATTTCAGCAGCCCTAAAACAGTCCAAGAGACTGCCAAGAGGGTGAAAGGACAGGGGGACTGCTCGGAGAGAGGAGCACCAGGATTCCCTGGGCAGTGGCACAGGGCAGGGGAGGCAGGGGGGATGTGCCTGTGCTCTTGAGCAGGGGTAAGAGCAGCACTGGAGAGCAGCAGGAGCTGTGACATCAGTTCCCATCCCACTTCTGAGTCACAGAATCCCAGAATGGCTTGGGTGGGAAGAGACCTTAAAAAGACCTTAAAGCTCATCTTGTGCCAACCCTTGCCCTGGGCAGGGACAGCTTCCACTGGACCATGGACACCATCCAGAGACGAGGAGCAGTCACGGCTCCTTCACTCACTTCAGAGGATGAGGCAGGAGCAGAAGGAATGGCCTAAATACTGCTGGCTGCCCTGAGCTCCTGCTGGAATGTTTAATTCGTGCTGTTATGTAAGTACTGTTTTCTGGGTTCCCTCGCTGGGAATGATTACCACGGACTACATCTGCAAAACAACAACAGGGAAACAACAACCAGGTGGTGTGGTACCTGGGAATCACGGGAAGAGCGGCACCACAGCGAGAAGGGAAGCATGGTTCTGGGGTTACTCCATCCCCACGTGCAAGTGGAGTGGAAAACAGCAGCAAGGGAATTAAAAACAGATTAGAAAAAAAAAAAGGTGGGGGAGGGAGGGGAGGGAAGTGGTTCCTGGCTTGTGAAATAGAAAAATCTAAAGATTCCTCCCATCCTCCTCACGTTTGCACTGCCAGGCAGCAGCCAGAAGGGACCAGTTGGAGGCTGTGTAGGGAAGAGAAGCCTACACTGGTTTGGGGTGGGAAGGGACCTTAAAGCCCATCCAGTCCCACCCCTGTCATGGGCAGGGACACCTTCCACTGTCCCAGGCTGCTCCAAGCCCCATCCAACCTGGCCTTGGACACTGCCAGGGATCCAGGGGCAGCCACAGCTTCTCTGGGCACCCTGTGCCAGGGCCTCAGCACACTTACAGGGAGGAATTTCTTCCCAATATCCCATCTAACCTGTCACTCCAGGCCCTTGTCCAAAGTCCCTCTCCCTGGCACAGGTTCCCATGGATCCAGCCTGTCCAGATCCCTCTGCAAACCCTTCCTGCCCTTCAGCATCCCTGGCTGCAGCAGGAGGAGTTGAAGTGGTGGCTGCAGATGGATCAAACCATCCAATCCAGTGGGAAACTGGGGAGCCAGAGCATCCTGCCAGCTGCAGGAGGGAACACAAGAGAGTGAAGAAGGCACTGAGAGGAGACAGGAATCATCAGGAGTGGGAAATCTAAGCAAATAACTCCATCAGCAGCACTGTCAACTCTATTTCCCACGGCAGCAGCTCCTGGCATAGTTAACAACAGCTGGCTATCCTGGGAAAATCCAGACTCCAAGGATAAAAAGACAATTAGAAGAGCAAGGTGACAGCGCTGGCAGCCGGTGCCTCCAGGCACGAGCCCTCCAGCACAGGGAAAACAGCTCACAGTGACGGGGAAACTCACAGGGAGGAGGGGAGAAGGGACTGCTGTTTTCAAAGAGCTGGGAATAGCAGGATTGGTACAGCCAGCCATGAGCTGGGACAACAATGACAGGGATTGTCCTGTCCTGCCACAGCCCCAGCAGAGCCACAAGCCAAGGCCACCGGGCCAGGAGCTTCTGCAAGGCCAGGGGGGAGCAACAAGGGGATAATTCATGGAGTGGGACAGGGAAGGTGCCACATGCTTTGCAGTGTCACAGGTCCAAGTCAAAATGGCTTTTGCAAACAAACCCCTGCCTTGGAAAAAGGACAGAAAACAGCCAAAATGAACAGAGCAACAGAAGTGACATTATCAGTGGAGTGATTAAAGGGAAAGCTGAGGCATAATTAATTATGGCTATTTTTTAACACTGCTATAAAGGCTGGATCTGGGATGCTGAAGGAGAACTCCTGCCAGCTTGAGCTGCCCCTTGCCCACCCCAACCCTGCAGTGGGATCCCTGCGGCTCCAGTGTCCCTCTCCAGAGCTGGATTTTCCCTTTCCACTCTGCTGCAACAGGAACTCACCCCAGGACCAGAGCAGAGGGCATCACCAGCACAACCAACCCTCCTCCTTCCCCCTGCTCGGAGCTCCCACTCTCCTGCAGTCCACAGAAAGCCCCAAAAGCAATCACTCCCTGTTTTCCAAGAAGAAAACAATGGATTAAGTCAGGAAGAATAACCAGGTAACCCAAGTAGTCAACCCCCATTATCCCAGATCCCTGATCCACACCACAGGGTGTTGGTTTCAAACTGAATCCTCCCCAGGGTGGTCACACAAGGTCAGTCCAAACACCCAGGAAATTCCATCTCTTCCCCAGCAAGCAAACTGCAACTGGTATTTTGGAAACAGGACACCGGGACAGGGCACAGGCAGTGGTTCCTCTGGGCACTGATCCTTCACTTTCAGAGCTGTGCTGCCTGAGGAGCCCCCAGGTCACATTCCATACGCAGACAGTTACAGCTTGTACCCCAAGGGAGGAAATTGTGCCCAAATCTGTTGAGTCTCCCTGGATTTTCTGGCTCCCAGCAGCAAGTGCCACCATTTAATTGGGTGTTGTACAAAATCTTAATTATTCCTGCTCCATTCAAACCTATGACCTGTTAATCCCCTCCTTCTCCTTGTTATAAGCACTTGTCCTCAACTTTTCCTAGACTCAGACAGTCACAGAATTGTTGAAGTTGGAAAAGACCTTTAAGATCGAGTCCAACCATCAATCCAGCACTGCCAAGGCCACCACTGACCCACGTCCCCAAGTGCCACATGCACACAGCTGTTAAATGCCTCCAGGGATGGGGACTCCACCCCTGCCCTGGAGCTCTGACAGTGTCTGACCACCCTTTCCATGACGAAATTCTCCCAATATCCAACCTGAGCCTCCCCTGGCACAGCTCGAGGCCGTTCCCTCTCCTCCTGTCCCTGTTCCCTGGGAGCAGAGCCCGAGACCCCCCCGGCTGCCCCCTCCTGTCAGGGAGTTGTGCAGAGCCACAAGGGCCCCCCTGAGCCTCCTTTTCTCCAGGCTGAGCCCCTTTCCCAGCTCCCTCAGCCGCTCCTGGGGCTCCAGCACATTTCCTGCACCACTGACCATCACCATGTGGCACCTTCAGCTGTCCTTCTCCCAGATGAAATATTTCCTTTCCATCATCCTCCTTCCCTTGTTGGAGGAGGTTTTATTTCTCTGGTTAATCTTGTGCCTGTTTGGCTGTTTGGGATTTCTTTTTAGGTTTTGCTGAAAACCCTGTGAGTCACTGTGGGGAGAGACAGGACATCTCCAGGGAAAAGATCACAGCAGCACACGGAGCAAACCTGCATTCCCTCTTTTCCACTATGATTATCAATTCCCAGTTTTTCTGCTGCACTGACTCCAGCCTCAGCCAAAGGAACCAGATGCCTCTGAGAGTGGTTGGCAGGTGAGTTGTTCTTGGCACAGAACAACCAGCACTGACCTCTCCGGCGAACTCCTGGATTTCAGCACCATGAACACCAAAATCACTTTCTGTCAGCCTGGAATCTGCTCCAGATCAGGCGAGCACTGGAATCACAACATGGCTTTCACTGTCTCTCCTTCTGGGAATCCCCAAGCAGGGAGCCAAAAGGAGTCACCCTTTCCAAGCAGCTCAAGTCCATTTCGAGGAGTTCTTCTAGTGTTTAAAATACCAGGGATAGATTTCCACCCTTCCCTTGCACACTCTTCCAAAGACCCCCTTATCACAGAGCAAAGAAAACAATCCTCAGATATTCAGCACCCATACAATTCCTGATATCATGATACTGCTCTAAAAAGAAAGGACAGTTTTATATCTACTTTTATATTTGTTTTAAAAAAATCCACCAACGACAGTCACCAAATACAGAGGGTGAATACAGAAATCTGATTTTCAGGCCAGGTAACAGCACAGGGCCACACCCAGCACTGATAAAAGCAGGTGATGGAGCTGGATGAGGAGAAATCGAGTTTACTACAACTTCACCAACACTCTGCAATCACACCTAAAAACAGGAATGCCAGGTTTGGCTGAGCAGAGTCTGGTCTGGGACTGTCCTGTCCTCCCATCACACTGCATGTGTTTTAGAGGAATTAAGCACACGTGGTAACTGAGGAGAGAGCTAAGCCAGCAGCTCAGCTCCGCTCTCACTTTCTGCTGCTAATCCGCCCGGAATCCCCGGGCAGGTTTCTCCCTGGGAAGCAGGATGAGGACAGGGAGCTCAGGTCACATCTCTCAGTACAATGTCCCAGGTCACAGCTCGTTACCAAAATACTTCTGACTGCACAGTGGGCAGAGGGGAAACCAGAGCTCCTCCATGCACAGAACAGCGAAGTCTCCTATCCCATACCTGGTTTGGGGACAGGTTTTGCTGTTAAAAACAGACGTGAAAAGCAGTCCTGTGAAAAGGCCCCTGGGGGTGCACAGCTCCAGCCAGCAGCCGAGTTAAAAACACTTCCACAGCTGTTTAATTCAGGAGAACTCTCGGGGGAAAGACCCTTTTCATCCACCCCAAGATGGTGAAGATACGTGCAGCATTATCCCCACTTGCTAGTCCTTTTACCCATCAATTTCCCATCAAATCTCAAACACCCTGACAGCACTGAGGTATCACTGATTCCTGCAGAAACAGAGAACGGAGAATCCCAGCTCAGGCTCCAGCAGGTTTGTGGGTGACTCGAGGCTGAGCGGTGCAGTTGACACAACAGAAGGATGGGGACATCCAAGGGGTGGAAAGCTGGAGAGGGCCCAGGAGAACCTCACGAGGTTCAACAAGTCCAAGTGCCAGGTCCAGCATCCAGGTCAGGGCAATCCCAGCCATGAGCACAGCCTGGGAGAAGAGCTCCTTGAGAGCAGCCCTGGGGACAAGGACTTTGGGGCTGGTGGCTGAGGGCTGGCCATGCCCCAGCCCTGAAACCCCCTAAGCCCTGGGCTGTTCCCCCAGCATGGGCAGCAGGGGAGGGGGGATTCTGCCCCTCTGCCCCACTCAGGTGATTCCCCACCTGCAGAGCTGCCTCCAGCATTGGGGCCCAGCACAGGAGGGACCTGGAGCTGCTGGAGCCAGTCCAGAGGAGGCTACAGAGATGCTCCAAGGGCTGGAGCCCCTCTGCTCTGAGCCAGGCTGGGAGAGCTGGGGGTGTTCATCTGGAGAGGAGAAGGTTCCAGGGAGACCTCAGAGCCCCTTCCAGGGCCTAAAGGGGCTCCAGGAGAGCTGGAGAGGGACTGGAGACAAGGGATAGAGAGACAGGACACAGGGAATGGCTTCCCACTGCCAGAGGGCAGGGATGGATGGGATACTGGGAAGAAACTCTTCCCAGTGAGGGTGGGGAGGCCCTGGCCACTGCAGCAGGCAGGGGAGCAGGCAGTGCCCATGAGCAGAAGTGGCCATAAGAATGCTCTTTGTGTCCTTTCCCAGAAGGACAGGCAGCATCAGACACAAACCTGCTCCTCTGCCCACCTCACCTGCCCTCTGTAACCCTCTCGCCACCTTCCGGCCTCCCAGAGCCATGGATGCTCCTCCTTGAGGGCACAAATCCGTTCAGCTGCTCACCACCCTTTGCACCCCCTGGCGCACACCTGGGCTCTACACAGCAGCCTGGGGAACACACAGGTTTTGGGGATCACTGAGGATAAGAGGAGGAAACTCAGACCATTCTGCACATGAGCAGACCTGAAGGACTGGGGACTTCTACAGCAAATCCAGAGCCTCTCCCCTTTACTTGTAAACATCCACCCCAGTGCTCATCATGGGAGAACAACATGAGGAATTCTATTTTGATTCAAGCCAAACAGTCAAACCTTAGCCACGGTCACTCTTTACTATAATTTAAAGATCTCTAATTGGGACAAACCATCAGCCAGGTGAACATTAAAGCATAAAGTAATTCACTGATGTGCTCAGCTCTACCCCACCAGCACAAGGATTCAGCACCCATTTACGGAGTGTCTTATCCTCTCTGATCAGATCAGGAAAGCCTGGAAAAGCAGGAGTCTGGCGTGGATTTTCTCTCTCATCAGCTCCATGGCCTGGATCAGAGCTGAGTCAGCAGAGCCACGGGGCAGCGCAGCCACATCGGCAGCACTGCCCTCACCCTGGAGCCCACTGGAGCCGGGCACGGCCACAGCCTCAGGACAGCCAGGCTCTGCATTTGCTGTTTGTATGGGAAGACACAAACCAAAATAGCTGTGCCTGACTCCAGAGGCAGCATGGCTGACAGCCCTCATGGCCGCTCCACACTGACCCAGCATCACTCACGGTCCCAAAGGGAAGGTAAGCCACACACCTCCCTCTCCAGCAGATCCTTTCCCACACACCCCCCTCTCCAGGAGATCCTTTCCCACACACCCACCCAGCTGAAGGACTCAATAGCCCCCACAGCCAACTCAGTGCAGCCAGGACCAGCACAGTGTCCCATCCTGCCCAGCTAAACAAGCGTGCCCAGAAACTTCCACCATCTCCTGGGTCAGCTGGGCTCGCTATCAGTACTTGCATATTCCAGAGCTGGAATTTTAAGGGACAGAAAGCTCACAGCTCTTAGAATCACAGAATGGTTTGGGTTGGGACTTTAAATATCATCTAGCCCAACCCTGCTGCCATGGGCAGGGACACCTTCCACTAGCCCAGGCTGCTCCAAGGCCCGTCCAACCTTGCCTTGGACACTGCCAGGGATCCAGGGGCAGCCACAGCTGCTCTGGGCAACCTCTGCCAGCCCCTCCCCACCCTCCCAGGGAACAATTCCTTCCCAATATCCCATCTAACACTGCCCTCTGGCAGTGGGAAGCCATTCCCTGTGTCCTGTCCCTCTATCCCTTGTCCCAAGTCCCTCTCCAGCTCTCCTGGAGCTCCTTTAGGCACTGGAAGGTGCTTTAAGTTCTCCCTGGAGCCTTCTCTTTTCCATTTCTGATGTTTGTTTACTGCAGCTTGAAGCTGTGCTTGCTTGTGGAAGAAAACCCAATGTTAATCCCAGAAGAGTTATAAACATTGAAATACAGAATCATAGAATCATTGAAACATTTCCAAAATATTCTGTTTGTCAAGCCTCTAACTGACCCATTACAGAGCAGGAACAATGTAACTCTGGGGAGGAGCTGTGGACCAGGCACAGGGCTCTGACAGCTTTACAAAGCGTAGTTGTCACAAACCTACTCCAGTGAACACCACAACAAAGGAGCAGAAGGAGCAGCGCGCACAGAGAGAAACAGCTCAACTAAGTATCTGTGTCACTCATCCACCAAACCTCCCCAAGCTATGGAACACCACCCATGTGGTGCCCAGGTCTCTGAGCACGGCATTTACAGCACTCCCAGCACGAAGTCTCCAGGAGAAAGACGCGTCATCCTGCCCTCCAGAAGCAGCATCATTAGCTCATTGTTACTGGCTCTCCACAATTTACAGCCATTCCACGGCTTTAAAGACCTGCTCAGAGCTGCCCAGGCAGCTGAGATGACGATGGGTGCAGCAGGGCTGTGTCCAACCCTTTGTATCCCTGGGAGACCATCAGCAACTTCCAGCTATGCATGAAACCGTATCTGGGTGGGTTCTGCACCATTTATCAGGCACAGAAGAGTGCCTGGAGGAACTGGGAGGCTCCGGCTGCACATCAGGTACCCCGTACCTGACTGGTTGTTCCGCATGCGGATGGCCTTGGCCTTGGCCAGCTCCAGGGCTGTGACCCAGCGCTGCCTCTCCACCTCTGAGTTGGCCTTCAGGTGGTAGGTCCTGCCCCCGTTGGACAGCACGATGTTGCACGAGTCCTCGGTGTCGATGTGGGCTGTGGACAGGTTGATGGTGCCCCGGCAGGTATGGGCCATCTCCGCCTGCGTCCTGCACGGGAACAGAGGGACAAGGAAGTGTCAGTGCCCCTGTACCTGACCCCAAAACACCTCTGCACAGCACAGACCTGTGGAGACACCCCGAGCTGGCAGCACTCACATCCAAGCCACTAAAGCTGGACAAGGTCCTCAAACAGAGAAACAAGGCCAGGCTGAGGTGTTTAGATGGAGCTTGTTCCCTTGGAGGAGCAACACCCCATCATTCCTTACACATTCACATCCCACTGTGTCCACTGCTTCTGGCTGCTCTAAAAGCAAAGTTGCCAACTACACACCACTGGCTTTCTCATCTCATTTCCACTGCTGCTTTTCTCCCTTCTCCCAGCTGCCCCACCTCCAGAATCCAGCATTTTGTGGCTCTTTATACCCTCTCCCTTCCATCACTGTTTTTTGTCTAAGTGTGCTTAGACCTCCCATGTCCCAGCCCTGGGGTGGCAGCAGGAGCAGGGCAGTGTCCATCCCCTGTGCTGACACTGCTGGGGCAGCTCTGGGACCCTCCTGGCAAGAGAGACACCTGGAAGGGCTGGAGCATGTCCAGGGCAGGGAATGGAGCTGGGGAAGGGGCTGGAGCCCCAGGAGCGGCTGAGGGAGCTGGGAAAGGGGCTCAGCCTGGAGAAAAGGAGGCTCAGGGGGGCCCTTGTGGCTCTGCACAACTCCCTGACAGGAGGGGGCAGCCCGGGGGGGTCGGGCTCTGCTCCCAGGGAACAGGGACAGGAGGAGAGGGAACGGCCTTGAGCTGTGCCAGGAGATTTTTAGGTTGGATATTGGGAAAATTTCTTCTTGGAAAGGTTGGTCAAGCACTGGAACAGACTGCCCAGGGCAGTGCTGGAGTTCCCATCCTGGAAGTGTTCAAAGAAATGTGTTGATGTGGCACTTGGGGACATGGGTCAGTGGTGGCCTTGGCAGTGGTAGGTTAATGGTTGACCTCAATGATCTCAGAGGGCTTTTCCAACCTCAACAACTCTGAAATTCCGTAAGAACATCACAGCGCAGGAGTCTATTGGTCTGTTGAGAGAGGTTTTACAGGCACAGCCTAGAGCTGCTCTCAGAAAGTGTTGGTGACCAAGTTCCTTATGGGATGGAGATACAGTCCCTCCCTAGGAACAATGGGCAGCAATCCAGGGACACCCACTGCCAACCTGATTCCTGAGGTTGCTTGTTACACAGAAGGAAGCCACTCTGCCTGACCATGAACTCAAATTCCCAAATCCCCCGAACATCTCAAGGACATCTCTCACCTGCTCAACCCTGACAATGCTTTGTGGGACAGATTTATCCCAGGGCCACGTTCAAGCTTGACGTGAGGACACGAAATCCTCTTGGTGCCTCCTAAAGACTTACAGTTCGTGTCTCTCAGCACCACAGGGTAAGGTCAGACCTAGTGCGCAGTGTGGTTACACTTTTTGCAGGGGGGTGAGTTGGCCCCAAAGGAATCAAGCCCCAATTTTCATTCCCAAGTCATCCCTTCACACTGCAGCACATACTGTGTTCCCAGGAGGGATCCCTTCCCACCTTGAGAGCGCTGCTAAAATCATTTTCTCTTCTCCACACAGCAAAGGTCTCCAAGGTGACTGCACTAAATCAACTGCAGACATTCAAACAGCCTCGCTCTCCCACCCAAGGAAACTGGGATGTTGCTCTCCGAGCTCCCTTTCCATGCCAATCTGCACGGGAAATCAATTCCTATCAATCAGCACCCACACATGAGGCAGGCACCTGACCTAGCCTGGAGCCAACAGCAATCTCCTGTGTCCACACACAGGGAAAGAAGCAGAGATGCCCTTCAGAGCCCTCGTGGTCAGCTGAATCTGCTTATTCACCGCTCGCACTCGGCTCTTGCATAACGTGAGCCCGGCAGATTTCCCGGTTCTCCCCGCAGTAATCGGAGCGCTGCGTATGGAGAGCACCTGGCTGAGGGAGGTTAAACGTGGACACGGAGCACACAGAGGTGGAGGCAGCTGAGCCTCCAGGATTTTTTAGCTCCGCGAGGGAGCAAAAGCCGCCGGGATTCGCCCTCGGAGAGCCAGAATTAGAGCTGTGCATGGGAGGCTGGGGGGGAATGACAGCCTTGGAGAGAGTCCTGGCCAGGACACACCAGAGGCAAAAAATATCCCAAAATACCACAGGGAGGACTAAAGCATCCACCCACCCACCCAGCCAGGGGACAGCAAACATCATCATATAAACATCAATTTATCCCTTTTCCCAGCAGCAAGATCCCAAAGCACCAGGATACACTCCATGGAAGCCCTGAGTGATCAGCCCAAGGAAACGCTGCCCAGCCCAGGCACCTGGCTCCAGACAGAGCAGGCCAGGAATCATGGACAGATGTCACGGCTTATCCCCAAAATCAGGCTTGTGGCAAGACCAGTGCTGTTATAGATGTGCTAAGATCATCAGAGAAGAGATTCCTTACTCTAAAACCATGGATATCCTTTACCACAATACCAGCAAGACCCTATTTCAGCTGTCCAACCTCCTCTGGATGCACAGGTCCAATTCCCACATGGATTTTGTCCAAGTCAGCAGATGTTGCTGCTCTGAATATATATTTTCCTTTTTTATTTTAACACAATTATAGCAATTTCAGACTGGTAAAAATTCTGGCATCACCATCACCCACCAGCCCAGCACCACTTTTGTATCCCAGCCACTCACAATGACAGATTTTGCAAAAATCTTCAAAGATTTTCCTTTTAAAATATTATTTATAGCATTTCTCCCCTTTTTCTTGACTAAAAAAGCTGCTTCATCTCCTTAACACCACAAATCTAAACACAGAGAGCTTGACAAGACAATTTACAGCATCAGTTCCTTAAAAGGGCTTCAGTCTAAAACTCCTGGAGTCTCAATTTCAGTGACTTGGATTCTGCAGCCTGACAGAGCAGCTACACACTGCAGTGCCATAAAAGAGCAGCAAATTATAATTTAAAGACCTGCTTCCCAGTTCTGAAGGGACGCTTGAGCTCCAGGAGGCTGCTCAGCATGCCAGTGCTGTGCAAGAGAAAGATGCTCCCAATTTTTAACAACTGTACTAAATCTCCCTGGATATAAACAACAGATCTCCCTGTAAGAGCTCACAGGACAGGTTTATCTACAGAGCAAAGAGAAGAAGGTGAAAAAGGAGATAATAAAATGGTTTTTGTCTGCCAGCTCCACAGCTGTGGTTTCAGTGATATCCCACCAGCCAAAGATTGAGCTCTGGATGCTGGGAAGACACTGCTGGCACAGAATTTGTAATTATAACTGTGTGGCTCTGCTGGAAGTTAATACAGGACACAGCAAAGAATAAACAACCCCAGCTCACACTCTACTCCCAACACTTAACAAGCACAAGGGATGCCCACGGAATTTCTCTTAAAATTTTCTTTCCACCAGCAAGGTTCCACATCATTCTGGGTAGCCTTGTCCCTCCTTAAACCTGACTTCTTGTCTGACAGCTCCGACAGGATCAGGCAGAGGAACCTGGCAGGGAACGAGACTGTCCCTGTGTCCCAGGCACAGCAGAATTCCAGCCTCAGCAGCCACAGGAGGTCAGGGAGGTCCCAGCAGCCCCACCCTGGGACCAGAGCATTCCTGCAATCCTGGCAGCTCAACAGTTGCCCCAGTTCAGCCGAGCAGGGTGGGTGTGACACCTGAAGGGACCTTGTGACGTTCTGTCCCGGCTTCTCAAGGGTGCCAGCAACACTCAGGGTGGCAAGGGACAGGTCTCCCAACTGGATTATCCACCTAAAACCCAGCAGGGAGCTACACAAACACTGGCCTGAGTCTCCCCTTCGAAGCTGGCAAGGCCAGTTTCCAGCATCACCCCTGTTCTAAGGCACCTCCACAGGGAAATCCAAATACAGTTTAAGTTATATCCCGAAATATGCTCACGCTCTTGTCCTGCAGACTTCCCTGATTATCTCAAAACCATTGCTTTGCTATCAGCCTCAGGAACCAGCACACCTGATTCTACATCATAGAATCATGGAATGATTTGGGCTGGAAGGAACCTCAAAGATCATCCAGTGCCACCACCTGCCATGGGCAGGGACACCTCCCACTGTCCCAGGCTGCTCCAAGCCCTGTCCAACCTGGCCTTGGACACTGCCAGGGATCCAGAAGCAGCCACAGCTGCTCTGGGCACCCTGTGCCAGGGCCTCCCCACCCTCCCAGGGAACAATTCCTTCCCAATATCCCATCCAGCCCTGCCCTCTGGCAGTGGGAAGCCATTCCCTGTGTCCTGTCCCTCCATCCCTTGTCCCAAGTCCCTCTCCAGCTCTCCTGGAGCCCCTTTAGGCCCTGGAAGGGGCTCTGAGGTCTCCCTGGAGCCTTCTCCAGGTGAACATCCCCAGCTCTCCCAGCCTGTCCACAGAATCTCAAATGCTGAATTCCCATCCCGTCTCTCTTAGGCCTGTTCTTTTTCCTGGTGTAAATGTGAGGTCACTGCAGGGCTCACACTCAGCCACCTCCCCAGGACAGGCTCAGAGAAGCACAAGGTGAGCAGGAGAGACTCCTAAAGACTCAGGAGGTTTTGTCTTCCTTATCCCAGTGTCTCCTTCACCCTGGGCTTTCACTCTCTGCTGTTACACCATAGCCAGTGAAATCTTGGCACTGAGGGGTTCAGAGGCTGCATCTGAATCCCCCAGTGTCCAACTACACACTCCAGGGACTTCACCCCAGCATTATCCAGGAGCCAGCATGGCTCTGAAGGAGCCAGAACAGCTCATGAACAGCCTCTGAGTCAGCCTTCCCTTGGGAAAGCAGCACCGAGTGCTCCAACAGGGACCTGCTGGGAGCTCTGGAACAGGCAGGAGGCACCAGCAGCCACACCAGACCATTTGCAGGGCACCACTCAGCTCCCTCGGCACTGTTTACCCAGCAAATATTTCCTAATTTAAACAGCATTTACAGAAAAATCTCCTGCTGTTGCTGCACAATCTTGGGGTTTTTTCCTTCCCTTACATAATTATTTAAGTTGTTTTCCAAGGAAGTTTTGCTGTCCAAGTTTGGGGGTTGAGTGTAGATCCAGCAACAGCCACCCCTGCACGACCAGACAGGTTCCTGTGAGTCCTACACTTCAGCTGCATGGTCAACACAGCACAGGGGCAGAGCCAACAGGGGTGCTCCCAGCTCCTCCTCTCTCAGGAAGGATTCAAGGAGAAAATAAGAAACATCTGAAGAGTTTGGAAAGGGGAAGTCACAAACTGTCAGGGAAGAGAGTGAAATTGTTTGTGGTTTGGGGTGAGTTTTGAGCCTCTGGTTGTAAGGTACAGAGACCTCACACCATTGTCACTACACACGTGAGCTGAAGCTGGACACCAATCCCAAGTTCACCCCTGGAGCTGGCAAACAGACACATCGAGGGACTTCCCCAGTGAGCTCCTCCACCACGCTGTACTCAGAGCCCAGAAACATTTCTGAGTGTCAGATCTCAACAGAATTACAAATCCAGCCTCCTGCACTACTGCAGATCACACCCAAAGCCCCATCCAAAACAGCCAGGAGCTAACACACTCCCCCACGGCGCAAACCCAACAGCTTCATAAAACACACAGAGGGGCTTTGGACAAGGGCCCAGAGTGACAAGGGGGAATTGCTTCCCATGGAGAAGGGCAGGATTAGATGGGATATTGGAAAAAAATTCTCTCCTGTGAGGGTGGGGATGCCCTGGCACAGGGTGCCCAGAGAAGCTGTGGCTGCCCCTGGATCCCTGGAAGTGCTCAAGGGCAGGCTGGACAGCGCTTGGAACAGCCTGGGATAGTGGAAGGTGTCCCTGTCACGGCAGGAGTGGGACTGGAGGAGCTTTAAGGTCCCTTCCAACCAAAACTACTCCATGATTGTGACACCCTCGCTGCTTCTTACAACACTGACCTCTCCAGAGTCAGAGATTAAGACCTGCTTTTTCTACTGTTTCTTTTATGGATTAAGTAGAAACCAGTTTATAAATTTCATTTCTTCATCGTACTGGAAAATATTGTAACATTAAGGGCTCTGCAGCCATAGAGGAATATTTATACCTGTGGCCTAACTGGGAAATGCCCTTTGGAGCCAAGTGCAAGGACTGCTGCAGGCAGAGGGAAGGAGAGAAATCAAGGACAGGGAACAAACCAGGCAGAATTGGACAATTCAGTAGCTGGGGACAGTATTTTATTTCCTTCCCGAGAGTGGGAGGCAGCGCAAGAGACGCCACAGCCCCGAGTCCCTGCTGTGCCTGAGCAGCACAGCTCGCTCTTCCCACAGGATGCAGGACAAGGCACAAGGATTTCCATGCAGAATCCAGAGCCTACCAAGGCTGTCTGGGTTGGGTTGAGTTCTCCCACACTTCATAGCATTCCCACAGGGCTCAGGGACAGGAGCTGCACTCCCCATTTCTCACTGCCAACAAAAGGCTGTTGTGCCACCACCCCCTCACCCACACCGCACAACAGCTCCCTCATGGCTCAGCTCCTGCTTCCAGAGCATCCATGCTCACATCTGGTGCTTGAATTCCCTGTCACCCCCACCCCACACTCAATCCTTGAAATATTAGATACGACGAGCCCACCTGCACAAGTACTCCAAGGCACGTTTCCCAATAAACTGAGATTTCCCATGTCCTTTGTTCAGTTTTTGGGAGTATAAAGCCAGTGAAATCCTTGCTTCCCTTTTAGGCGTGAGAAATCCCAAGAAGCACTTGAATTTGAACTCACATGCCTGAAGTCAGAGCATGGAACACTGAAACCAACCCTCTTGGGGTTATTACTCTCCCTGGGTTCAAGGAAAAAGGGGTTTATGATGACTCAATCCCAGAACTCAAATACCCAAGGGGAAGCAGGCGCGTGGCTCCAGAGGTGTTTTCCCAGTGAGTTCAGCACATCACAGCTGGTTCAGCAGGGCTCTCACAAACCACAAGCTCCATGTGACAAACGCTCAGATATTCCCTTTCCTTCCTCTTTTTGCCTTCCCCAAAACCCAAGGAAGCACAAACCGATCCCAAACAAGCACATGGCAAGTGTTGGGCTGAGATTGCTGTAAAAACACACGATTTAGCTCTATTTAAAGGCCAACTAATCTGCAACTGGCTGCAGTCAGGATGGGCACGGACTGGGAATGATCAGGGTTAAGGGAAAGCCTGCAATCCCGGCTGCAATCCTGGCTGCAATCCTCACCAGCCTGAGGGATGTCCGCAGCTCGGGTACTCACCACCTGCACAGATCACGGGAATACTCCCCCACCACCCATCCAGCAGCTTTCCAAGCCGGTTTCTGGGACAAACCCCTGCCCATGCTACGACCCAACACCAAAGAGCCTCAGCAACACCACCCAAGCATGGCTTTAAAGAAGATTTGTCCATCCAGCTCTTCTGTAAGCAAGCAAGAAGCACAGCAATCTGGAAATCCCACTCCTTTCTCCAGTGCTTTTCCACTTTAATTTGGCTGTAATACCCACTCCACTGAAGGCACAAGGTAAAACCCAGAAGACGCCTTCTACTCCAGGTCATTTACAAATAACCCTTGTCTCTTTGTGCTTCAGAGAGGGAAAAAACCTCCAGAGGAGCTCAGGGCAGGAAATTTGTCAGACAAATTCCTTCAGAGCCACAGTGTAGGGCCTGGCACTGCCTGCCAGGAAGGTTCCATGCAACATCCCAGGAGCATGTTTTGCCAACGCCAGCACTTCCTGGTCAGAAGCATCTCCGATGGGAGAGAGTTCCATCAGAACACTCCCTGCTGGAGAAGTGCACGGGTGTAAGGCGTGCTCAGGGCAGGAAAACTGCCAAGCTGAAAGGGCTCTGAAAGCAACACCCAGGATACCCCTCACCTCTTTTCCTAAATAAAATTGAGGTAGAGCTGCTGGGTGATTGAGGAGAACAGAGCAAGCTCCTCCCAATATACAACATATCCAAGCTGGGTGCCAAGTACAGGGGCTCATTCCCTAAAAAGCTATGTAGAACCTGCACAAATGCACACAGACCTCTAAATGCTTTCCCTGCCAAAATCAGAATCACAGCAAAAGGCACAGCTCTCTTCCCCTCGTTCCTCAATGTTGTTTCTGCAGTGCTCCCACTGACAAGACTCCCACCCTAAACACCAGGATACCCTAAAATCAGCCCATCCCACTGCACACCTCCAGGATTGGCTTTTATACCACATTTCTGCCTCTCTCATGTGCGTGGTGCAGGTTTTCTGCCAGGAAACCTCAGCAGTGGCCAGGAGATAAACTAAGCCATAGTGTAGGTATCAGCAGATATGGTTGGCAAAGAGACTTTGTGTTGGGGTTTTTATGAAAAAAGAAAAAAAAAGATAAAACTAATGTTAAAAAAATTTACTAGCAAGCACTCCCACTCCTTCCACCACAGCATGCTATCTCCTCTGCACCTCTGGAGAGGCCAGGGTGGCGCTGGCTGATAAGGATATAGGCCCTGCAAACATGGGCATCCAAGAAACTCCTGGAGGCACTGGGTTGGAGCTTCACCTGCTCCACCATCCCCCGGTTCTGCAGGGCACAGGCAGCTCCCTGAGCTGGCGTGACACAGAATGACCCCGGCCTCGCTCCCACCAGTGCTGCTGCAGCTCCCCAAAAATGGCTTTCACTCCTCCCCTTCCTGCAAGAGCAGAATTAAAGGAACTCGGCATGGGGAAAGTATCTCAGTACGTGACCAGAAGGAAACGGTCTAAGAGCGTGTCCTTGGTGGCAGCTGACCCAGCACAGGGACACTGGTGTCCCTCACAGCCCAGAAACCAAACCACCAGCTCAGCAGCTTCAGCAGAGCCAGTGCTGAGCAGGGCTGTGGGGAGCTGGGTCCTGGGAATGGAGCTGGGAATGGCTGTGGGGAGCTGGGGCCTGGGAATGGAGCTGGGAATGGCTGTGGGGAGCTGGACACTGCACATGGAGCTGGGAATGGCTGGAGGGAGCTGGGGCCTGCACATGGAGCTGGGAAGGGCTGTGGGGAGCTGGACACTGCACATGGAGCTGGGAATGGCTGTGGGGAGCTGGGCACTGCACATGGAGCTGTGAATGGCTGGGGGGAGCTGGGCACTGCACATGGAGCTGGGAATGGCTATGGGGAGCTGGGGCCTGCACATGGAGCTGGGAATGGCTGTGGGGAGCCAGGGTCTGCACATGGAGCTTCCAAAAATGCCAGAGGAAGCCCACCAGTCACCCCAGTTTGTTGTTTTCTTTACTTTCCAAACTAAAATGCCAAAGATCCAGAGATGGAAAATCCCACCAAAGCTTTGGGGCAAAAACCCACCAAGACTTTCGGCTGCTGCTCACTGATGTGACTTTATCACATCAGTCATGGAAGGTCTGGTCCAGATCCCATCACCCCCACAGCCATCAGGATAACCCAGGACCTAAGCCAGGCCTAACTCACGAGCTCAGTGGCTCATTTTTAAGCAAGAACGAACAAGGAGTGACCACGCACAAGGTTGATTTGACAAATGCTCTTTACTGCACAAGAAATAAATGCACTGCAGCACATGAGAGCTTCAAGCAGTCATTTCTCTCATTACAGCCTCTGCTTTCAAGTTTTTACTGGTCCTTCAGCCCTTGGGAATTGTGTTAAATGATCAGCATAAAGATCAGCCACAGTCAACTCGTGTTTATCTCTTCTCATCACCATAGCCAAGGACATAATAGCACACAGGGCACACACAGTCAACATTAAAACACAATTTTTATTCCTAGCTCATTTGCAATATTCAGACTGGTTAAAAAATCCTGCTTTTCCAGACTACAGACTTTAGGATGTATTTGCTTCAAGGACAAGACTTATCCCATCTTTCCGAGATTGAGGGTGGGTAGAACAGCTCACTTCCAAGAATTTTTCCATGCTGCAAGCATCTCTCTTTTCTGCAAGTTACTGTCAATGTTTTCAGTACCCAATAAATTTCCCTCAAGAGACAGCACATGAATTACGGTCTGTGACTCAAACATCACTCTAAAGTCATCGCACTCCTGACTGCTTGCCAGCTTTCAAACAACGCTCAATTATAGCCCAGAATCTCTGTGGGGATGAGATATTTCTTAGGGATAGATATCTAGATGCAGAATCTCTTTCTGGATGAAATATTCCTTAAGGATAGATATCGGGATGCAAAGCCCACATGGTTGCATAAATACATTTTTTCCTCTATTTTAAAGCACAAAGAAGATAAAACTTCGTATGTTAAAGCTGAACTGATGCTTCTTAGCCCTTGACTGTGAAATCCTCAGTTCAACAACCACTTTCCTACACGTTTCCTTGGAGGCAGGTTTCAGGTGCGTGTCCAGTGCAGATGTGGAGAGAAGTTCCTTCAGCTCCATCTTTTCCCTGAACAGGACACGCAGCTGCCTCTGCTCAAGGCAAACACCCGATGTCAGCCAACAGCAGCAACTTCTGCAGCCTCCTGTGACCACCCAGAACATTCCGTGACAAATCCATCCTCAGCTCTACAGTCAGCACTTCCTACTTCTGGGAGCAGTCACCCCTGGGGCAGTGGTCGGTGGAGGCAGCTGCCTGCTTCCAGAACAGATTCCAGTGGGCAGGAAATCACTACTGGAGAGCAAAAGGAGGGAGCATGAACTTGAGTATTGCATGCTGGGTGCCTCCATGACCTCCACTACCCAGGAAATGATCAGATGGTCCTTGCAGGACACAGTCCTCAGGAGTGTGGAAGTCAGCAATCCTGGGAAGAGCGGGTTTTCCGTAACAACTGAGGAAACAGAGGGAAACGCAAGCAGCACAGCAAACCGTGTCAGCAGTGAGTGCAAGGGGCAGTGTGGCAACAGTGCAAGACCTTTCCCATCCCTTACAACACCACCCATAAAATAAAAATGTTGGCAGCTGGCATTCTAGCTGTTGGAGACGCCAAGAGCTTTATTTAAAACAGAAATCAAGAGTTAACCACTTACTGGGCCATGACTGGGACTGGGGGAGCTCTTCGATCAAATCCTGCAGGTGCCCAAGTGACCTTGGCCAACAACTCGGGGACAAGCCTGGCACATCCCAGCTGCTTCACTGCAAGCCCCAATGTCCTTCTGCATTAAGCCTCAGCACCAGCACAAGGGGGAATGGCTTCCCACTGCCAGAGGGCAGGGATGGATGGGATACTGGGAAGGAATTGTTCCCTGGGAGGGTGGGCAGGCCCTGGCACAGGGTGCCCAGAGCAGCTGTGGCTGCCCCTGGATCCCTGGCCGTGTCCAAGGTCAGGCTGGACAGGGCTTGGAGCAGCCTGGGACAGCGGAAGGGGTCCCTGCCCATGGCAGGGGTGGACAAGATGCTATTTCAATTCCCTTCCAATCGAAACCATTCCATATATCTGTAATCCAGGACATGCTCTGGGATCAGTGTTCAGGGCTGCACATTTTGTGCAAAAACCCTACGGATATTGACTGTGGGTTACCAGGAACAGCCAAAAGGGAAGGCAAATTCATTGACCTTCACAGGGACGGCTCTCACGCGTAGACAAGGATGAGTTGCAGCTTTCAGCCAATTTCCCAACTGCTCAGACCAGACTCTCAGTTTTATTTCAGTGCATTGTGTTGCAAGACAACTTGTGTGGTGCAATAAATGCTCAGAGGTTTTAATGCAGAAACATTTGAGTTGATTCAGCACAATCCAAGTCCTGCCCTTCACTCCCATCCCCTTCGTGCTCCCCTGGCTGCAGCTAAGCCTGGCCATCATCTCCCTGCACAGGACACCTTCAGAGCTCCCAGGAACACCCAGCTGCCATCCCACCTCTTTCCTCCATGAAGGAAAGGTTCACATCCACAGAAGAAGCATCAGCACTTTATCCAAAGTCACTCCTTCCCATTCCAGCAGCCACTCTGGGAAGCCAAGGGGCTTCCAAAGCAGCCTGCTGTACACACAGAGGCAAACAAGCAATCCACAGAATCATGGAATGGGCTGGGTTGGAAGGGACCTTAAAGCTCATCCAGTCCCACCCCTGCCATGGGCAGGGACACCTTCCACTATCCCAGGTTGCTCCAAGGCCCATCCAGCCTGGCCTGAAGCACTTCCAGGGATCCATAGCTTCCAGGAAGCCATAGCTTCTCTGGGCAACCTGTTCCCTCACAGGGAACAACTTCCTTTTAATAGCCAATCTAAATCTACTCACTTCCAGCTTTAAGCCATTCCCCCATGTCCTGTCACTCCAGGCCCTTGTCCGCACTCCCTCTCCAGCTTTCCTGAAGACCCTTTAGCTGTTGTTTTTTCATGCGAAAAACCCCTATTTTACACATTGCTTGGCCAGACAACTCCACAATCCCCTCAGCTCCTGGGATCCAGGAGCTTGCGGGCTCCTGGCAAGCAGCAGCATTGTGCCAGGAGGTCCCAAAATCCCACTGCAACCCAGGCCCTTCATAGAGGACATTAAAACCCTTCGTCCCCAAGAGCTCGTGTCCGGCAGTTCCCAGTTCCCGTCACAGGAACAGCACTGGGAATGGTTTACTTTTAGCCCTCAGCAGCTTTCATTTCCATAGGAGCCGCATCCAATGCTCCCTTCCACAGAAC
This sequence comes from Gymnorhina tibicen, assembly GCA_013399875.1. Taxonomy (NCBI): domain Eukaryota; kingdom Metazoa; phylum Chordata; class Aves; order Passeriformes; family Artamidae; genus Gymnorhina; species Gymnorhina tibicen. Next base: position 458,174 of record VXAZ01005975.1, on the reverse strand, counting down.
ACCTCCTCCCCTGCCTCTCCAACAACTGCAAAACCAGACTGCTGGGACAGAATGGAGGGTTCTGGCTGCTCAGCAGGACAAATCCCATCCGAGGAAGGAAGCAGAGGTACCACACACAGGCTGGGTGCTTTGCCAGCGCAGGAAAACAGGGAAAACGGGAGACATTTGCCACATGTCCCAGCAGGATCCGTGCAGTGATCCATGCTCCCAGTGAGGTGTGAGACAACAAACAAACACCAGAAGTGCAGCCAGCACCAGAAGGAATCCAGCTCTCCGGAGCTTTTCCAAAGCTTTTCATCTTCTCCAGCCAACAGCAGGGAGGTAAATGTTGCTCTCCAGTTTTAAACTCTCATGTGGTGAAGAGCATCTATTTATACAAATATTTAAACAGACAAAAGGCCAAGCTTGGCCTAGAAGCCACTCTCTGCATCCATGTGCTCCTTGAGTGACTCCAAGAAGTGACTCATGGCCCCTCTCTCCAGAAGAAGGACCCTCAGCCCTGGGGGTCTCATCCTGGCAGGTTCAGCAGCTGGAAGGATTCTACCAAAGGAGCCCAAAGCACACAAGGGAGGACAGAGAAAGTGTCCCCAAGAGAGAAGGAAGAGCCCAGCTGAGCTGCAGAGGAACAGAGCCCAGTGCTCAGCTGGTTTCCAGAGCAGGACTTCACGAAGGGGACAAATAAAGCTGTGACCATCCTCCTCCTTTCTTTCCAGGATCCACCAAACTGCTTGAAAACTCATTTTTCTTACCTTCTCTACCCATTTTTATTTTTTTGATCTTCTGCAGGAAGAAAAGCATGTTTAAACCTTCAATTTTGTATCTATTTTTATTTTATCAGAGATTTTAAACAATGCTCTAAGAGGGGACAGAAGCCAGGCCCCTGTAGGGAATTCTCCCATATGAACATATGCCAGGAGTTGGACTTCGATGATCCTCATGGGTCCCTTCCAATTCAGGATATTCCGTGCTTCTATGATATTAAGGAGCACGGAGCAGTGAAAAGCAGCATGATGCCCTTTTCCCAAGTGAGGGAGTGGGATCACATCGCATCCAGGCTCACTTAAGCTAAGCTGTTCCGACTCCAACACTTGCGCATGGGAGCAGATTCTTTTTATAGAGACCTGGCACAGCAGAAAGGCTTCTCATGAGGTTGTGTTTTAGGGATAAAGGTGCAGCAGCAGGATGTGCCCCCACAAACTGCCATCACAGGACTGCACTGATCCCACACAGGGATTTTAAGCACTTCTGCTGGGTTTACAGCAAATCAATAGTTCCATAAATAAACCAGTTTGTAAATTAAGACTACGCCTAATGGTATAATGGCAACAGTATATTTTGAATTTGGAAATTAAAACTGCACCTAATGCTACCAGTGGTGTTTATGTGCATGCCCCATGGGACAAAGGGCTCACTATATTTAACTTATTTCCTTTACAAAGCAAGTGGAAAACAGCAGAAATATTTGAAGGATGGTGTCTGAAACGTCAAACAAAACTCTTAATTCCCTCTGTAGCCATGAGAATGCCTCATTTCAGGGCAATGCCTGACTTAATACTGGTGGTTTAGCTGCTTTACAAATTCTTCCTTCCTAAAACTACAGAGATTTTAAATCTTCATGGAAACACCTTGGACCAAGTTGCCAACATTAAAACCTCACTACATTAAGGCTGAAAGAATTGGGATTGTTCAGCTTGGAGGAGAGAAGGCTCCTGGGAGACCTCAGAGCCCCATGGATCTCCAGATCCCTATCCCAGTGCCTAAAGGGGCTCCAGGAGAGATGGAGAGGGACTTGGGACAAGGGATGGAGGGACAGGACACAGGGAATGGCTTCCCACTGCCAGAGGGCAGGGCTAGATGGGATATTGGGAAGGAATTGTTCCCTGGGAGGGTGGGCAGGCCCTGGCGTGCCCAGAGTGGTACCCAGAGAAGCTGTGGCTGCCCCTGGATCCCTGGCAGTGTCCAAGGCCAGGTTGGACAGGCTTGGAGCACCCTGGGATAGTGGAAGGTGTCCCTGCCCACGGCAGAGGGTGACACTGGATGGATTTTAAGGTCCCTTCCCACCCAGGCCATTCCATGATTCTATGATTAAAGATTATGGTCCCCCCCAGCCTGACCCTGTGACACCCCAGGCCCAGCACAGCAGCCTTGTGACAGAGGGAAGCTCCTCACCATGATCCCACTGCTTCCTACAAATCCATCACTGCCTCCCCACAGCATCCACACGGATTCCTCCCTAAAGTTCTCAGTCTCCACTGCCAGCAGAATGTGACTCTCACAACCATTAAGCCTGTTCAGGTATTGTGCACTTGGAAATCGATTGTACAAATCCTGATGGGATCAATCCCGTTCTCACGGCATGTGCTTTGTGCTTAAATTAACCTGCAGCATTCCAAAAATGGGGAATATCAGCTATGGGCAGCCAGAGGTTTCATTCCTGCACTGTAAAGGCACCTTAGGGCTGCAGTTATGCAGCAGAACTCAATCCAGTAATTACAGACCTTATTCGTGCTGGGATATAGAGCTGCAACCTCTGAAGGTACTTACAAATGACAATTCCGGGCTGGATGTCTGCAGCTGTAAGGAGGGAAAAATGGGCTTGTTACAGAGCAACAAAGCACAAATTTCTCGACCTCTACAAGTCAACTTTCAAATTTAAAACTAAATTTCCACAGAGCTTGCATCCACAGGTTTTTCCACTTTGAAGCAGAAGTCTTTACTGCTTTCCTTGTGGTGAAAAGGAAGGGGACAGAGAGGGAGAGGCAGATGCCTCACTCAGCGCATACTCAGTGTTTACCCACAAAAAAATGCAGGTTCCTGGGAAAACAGTTCCAGGGCAGCACCCAGCTGGGACATCCCAGAGACTGCACAGGCAAAAAAATAGGAAAAATCCTGTCCATCAGCTCCTAAGCCAATCCCACTCCTAAAAGGATCAGAAACACCACTGGGTCTTTGCCTCCCCAAGTGTTCCAGCAAAACACTGTACTTATTATAAGCTTTAACAGATAAAAGCCTGATAGAGGAGTAAAGCACAGCTTAATCCCATAAATTTGGCTTGCCAATCCTCAGGCTGTCCCAGTGTCAGGCAGTTCCTCCCTCAATTCAGAGTGCCATGGAAGTGGAGGATGGTCTGCGAAACAGCCCGAAGGGTTCAGACACAGGAATCATCAGGGCTCCACTGGCACTGACAGGACAAGCCATAGCCAGGACACGGCTTTTCCTCATCCCCATCAGCATCCAGAGAGCTGAAGGCAAACTTACTAAAAGTGTCAGGAACCAAATAAGTGAAGAATGGTCCATGAAATGTGTCTGGAAGGCACCTCAGGAGGCCTCAGTTCCAGTCTCCTGCTCTGAGCATCTTCATCCAGATCAGGTTGCTCAGGACCCTGCCTATCCACAGCTGGAATAGTCATGAATTTCCTGCACCTCTCCAGACCCCTATCCCAGCATTCAGTCCTCACTCCCAAGTCAGCATGCTGCCATGTGTCTATACAGGATTTCCAGTGTGCTCTATGATATTAAGGACCTGGGTCATCCTGTCTCCTCCTCTGCTCCAGCCTCATCCTGGAGGGCCCCAAACCAGACCGATGGCACAGAAAGTGCACCCCAGTGCTGAGCAGTCCCTTCCCTCAACACTTCTGCTAACGCAGCCAAAGCCACCACTGACCTCTGGTGACTCCTGGTCACCTGGTTGTCCCCAGGGGCTCCTCTGCAAAGCTGCTTCCAGTAGCAAGCCCAGGGCAGGGCTGGTGTTTGCCTCTGCTGAACATCACAGGGTGCCCATCACTCTGTTGCTCCAGCCTGTCACGGTCCCTCTGAAATCCAGACCTGTGACCTCTCTGCTCCACTTGGCATCACCCACAGCCCGGCTGTGAGGGCACTCACCCGTTAATAACCACATTACACAGCAAATACTGTGACTAATGAACTGTGATCTTATCGCAGCTACCAAAAACCAATCAAATTATATGTACTCCTAATCAATCCCCAAGAGGATACAGCTAACGGGAGCACCACCACCACTCCAGCTTCCAAAGGGGGTCCTGCATGTCGTGTACAATTCCAAGTGGGAGCTGATAGTGTGCCATGTGTGCCGAACATAAATTGTGCAGTATTAAGATGATTGTCACCTTTGTACTATCACAAAACAACTTTTAGTTTGAGCACTCTCTTCCTCCTGCTTATAAAAATTCCATCCCAGCAGAGATGCAAAGCCAGGGAGCCCACAGCAGCTTCTCCCCAGCACAGACCACAGAGACCCAGCTGCCAAGGAACAGAAAACTCTGCTGGGATAAAATAAAGCCATGGAGTAGTTCCACCTGACCACACACTATAAACCTGCAGTGCCTTCTGCTCCACAAGCCCTGCTGGGAAACACCGCAGTGGCAACTTGGGAATAATAAACAGCAGATAAACAGCATCCACGATCAGTCACAGGAACATGCATGCTTGGAAACAGCAACGATGGAAGGTCTCAGTCTTCCAAGAACAAAGGATGGGGCTGCTGGAGAACACAGCCCTGACACCAGGCACCACCCAAGCGCTCCTGGATGGAGCCCTCCAAAAAGGGCTTCAAACCAAAGGCTGAAACTTAACACAGAATCACAGAATCATGGAATCTCCTGAGAGGGAAGGGACCCACAAGGATCATCCAGCCCAGCTCCTGGCCCTGCACAGACACCCCAACAATCCCACCCTGTGCACCCCTGAGAGCATTGTCCAAACGCTCCTTGGGCTCTGGCAGCCTTGGGGCCGTGCTCATTCCCTGGGGAGCCTGGGCAGTGCCCAGCACCCTCTGGGGAAAGAACCTTTTCCTGAGATCCAACCCAAACCTCCCCTGACACAACTTCATTGACTCCTCACGAGCTGTGAGCACAGCTGCCGCCCCCACCTGCTGCACAGCATCTCCCCACCTCGAAGACAAAAATCTGTTTCTTTAATCTTGTGGTCTCCACTCCTGCGTAGTCCTGGAGAGGAAGGGCACGTCTGTGTCCCACTGCCATGTGTACATCCCAGTCACCCATGTCCATGCTCCAGCCAAATCCACCCAAACTCACCCCATCTTCCGAACTGGGACCGGTGTATTTTTCACACGCTTCCAAGAAGAGCCACCACTCCTGACAGTTGCAGAAGACCTGAAAAAAAAAGTTTGTGGAACAACCCCTGTGCATTTCACAGGAAAAGAGAAACTTCAAAAATCGTGAAGATTTCCAGAGCTGGGGAATTAGTTGCCATGGATATTTGCTGCTGTGACAAATACTCTAATTCTGTGCTGGGCTGAGTGACAGGCACAAAGCACCAAGTCAGCTGGGAACAGCAACACGGCACGGCTAGAACACAGCACACACAGCCCTGTGTCTCTGGGAGCATCCCTGAGGAAACAAAGCCATGGACCTGAACGCATCACCAGCACCAGGAGGCCAAGTTTCTCCCCAAAGGAGCTTTGCTCCCTTCCAGGCTACCAGTGCCAGCCCCTGCTGTCACATCTGTGGCTGTGCCACAGGAAGGAGAGTTCACTGTTCTCTGAGAGCCCACCCAGCTGCAGTGTTCAGGTGTCTGTGCCAACCAACCAGCCTGAAGTGAGAGGATTTTACTCACACCAGCAATACACAACCAGCAGGCTCCAAGGACAACATTTTCCTGCTCTGTTTCTTATAAAGTTCCTCGAAGAAACCTGCTCTAGCTATTAATAACAGATTACTGCTTTGTGTTATAGAAGTAAAAGAGAAAGGCACTGACTCCCACGTCACCATATTTACCCACACATGCATTGCAGAAGCTGCTTTAGACAGCCACGCGTGCCCAGACAGTGCTCTCATCCAGAAAGATTTGAAGAATTAAGACTATTTTTAGGGAGCAAAGCACCTCCCCCTGAGTCACTGCATGGACATACATCTATCTGGTCATGATTCAAAGCAGAAATAGCCTTGAAGAGTTAGATAAAATTTTTTTTAAAAGCCAGGGAAGTGCATACTAACACAGTTTGGTGTGAAACGAAGGGCAGGGAAAACACAGGTGACAACGGGTTTGGCCACAGTCAACAGTGCTGACACAGCAACAGCTCCATCAGAGCCCGTGTCACGATGTGACCTGTGAGCAGCTCCAACCCCACAGTGATGTTCACAGCAAGGAGCAGCATCACCTGCAGGCAGCACAGGCCAGGGACAAAACAGCCCTGCCAGGAGCCCTGGCTTGCAGAGGGGGAAGCAAATCCCAAGTGCCTGGAAGGGGACCAAAGAGGAGATTTGTTCCCATTTGTTCTGCTTTCATCGCAGAGCTCCACTGACACGCAGTCCCACGCTTCCCATCTGCATGTTTAATTCCAGCGTTGATCCATTCGCAGCCCGAGGCTCAGCACTGGCCCTGCACACAGGGCTGTGAGTCAGCAGCCACTGCCCCGGCACCACACACACATCCAGCTCTGTTCTCCTCCAGCTTCAGCTCTGCCTGCCCAGCCCACAGCCGGCAGACACAGGAATATTATGTCATTAATTATTAAACAAGCTTTTTGATCGAAACCAAACAAAGGCTGATGTAAAGTGTAGAAAGATCCCTGCCACAGTGCTGTAGGAACTGCTACAACAATTGAATGGTCTAATGTGGAGCTGAAGGGATATTTAACACCTCCAATTAGCTCAGTTTTGGAAGCACTATCTTATTTAGGGATAAATCTCCAGGATGCTGCCTGCCCTCCTGACAGCAGGCTGGGACAACTCACATTTCAGGGTGACAACCTGAGCTGTTGGCCATCAGCTGAACAGACCTACAGGGAGCAGAGGGCTCTGATATCACTGATAACACTTCAGATACCTAAAATTACCAGGCCAAGTTACCCAGCTACAACAATTGATACACAAGCACAAAATACAGAGAAGCTCAATTGTCTAACCTGCTGCAGCATAACTCGCCCTAGAGATAATGAATGTCCTCATCGTTCAGAGGTGAGTTCAGAGCACATTGCACTGATTGCAAACTCCTTTTCAGGGGAAAATGAGGCAGGATACAAGGGATACTGCATGGAAAAGCACAGCAGGTTCCTCACAGTACTCCTGACAAGAAGGATCAGCTCCTTCCCCGGTGACTCACTATGGGCACAGAGGATGACAGGCCACACAAGCACCAACTTAAACCTGTAATTGGAGCAAGCCAAGTTGGAGCTTGGAATACATATTTCCCCAGAAAAAGACAGGCAGGGAAGCTGCAGGAAGAGGCAGGTGATACCAGTCACCTCTGGAGGCAAAGGACAGCTGTCCTGCTCCTGGAGCAACATGACAGGACACAGACCGAGGGCTGGCAAGGGTTTTCCAGGGGTGTGCACAGCCATGGATGTCCTGGAGCAGGAGCCAGTCCACACCAACCTCTGCTGAAAAAGGTAGAGCTGAGGCAGCTCCAGCACCGTGTGGGAGAGACACAGGACTGGACATGACCCCCTGCCCTTGCCCGGGACAGCAAGGCAGAACGCCAGTGTGTGCTCCAGCAACAGAAGCTGGACCAGGGGGCACCAGAAAGGGGTGACAGACACCTCACTCAGGTAAGGACCCAGGCAGATGAGCCCATAAACACACTCCAAACTGCAAACTGCTCCAGGGTGAAAACTGCAGTGTGAGTCAAGCTACCTGAGGGATCCTCCCAAGACCGACCTCAAGACAGCAGCACAGGCTGCTATGCTTCCACACGGATCCAGAGTGCTCTGCCCCCTCAAAGTTTAGTTCTGCACATGACAAACCAGTTATTTCTTCTAAAATTCCATCAAATGAAGTATTTGGCCAGTATAGAGTCATGGAATGGTTTGGGTGGGAAGGGATCGTAAAGGTTCCACTCCCTGCCATGGACAGGGACACCTTCCATGAGACCAGGCTGCTCCAAGCCCCATCCAACCTGGCCTGGAACACTTGCAGGATGGGGTGAGGGATGACATCAATCACATAGCCAAATGAAGATGATATGGACAGAAGTAAAGCAGAAAGATGGTTCATGGCTCTTGCTGCAGTTTGCAACCAGCAAACAGAACCAGGCAACAGCTGCAAAACCCCTCACCCAGCACTAATAACCAAGCCACGATGGAAACATCCTTAAGGACAAGATCCGTGTCTCACGCCCTCCTGCAGAGTCAGCAGCAGTCGCTGTTTGGAGTCAAGAGGGCCTGACCTCCTCCACAGCACAAAACTGGGAGCAGAGAGATCCAGCCTGGAACCAGCAGCCCAAAGAGTATCATTCACCCAGCCCACAGCACCCCTTGAGTGTCATGTAGACATGCAGCATCCCCACAGAGCTGCGCCAGCACCATGTCCCCAGGGACAAAGCACAGCAAGGAGCTGCCTCCAGAATAGGCAAATAACAAGGAGCAACAGCAAAGCACCATATGGATCCAGAGAGTGCCATGGGAAAACAAGCTGCCTGGGAACACCAATTATTCATCACTGTTTAAAAACAAGTAGCTCGAAGTCACCAGGAGCTGCAGAGCTGCCCTGGAAACCTGCGCGCTCCAGCACCCAAAGAGTGACAAACACTCCAGGACTTGTCTGCAGAGGGACAAGGTGTCACAAAACTCATTCCAGGAGAGTGTATTGCCTCATTCTATTATGTACAAGCTAAATATAAGGAAAGATAATATCTCCAAGGGTAGTCCAACACTGGAAGAGGGGCCTGAAGAGGCTCTACAATCTCACACCTTGGAGATTTCAGGGGCTGGAGCACAAGTATGATGAGGAGCAGCTGAGGGGGCTGGAGAGGCTCAACAGGGACTTTCTGGCTCTCCACAACTCCCTGACAGGAGGGTGTAACCAGAGGGGGTCAGTCTCTGCTCCCAGGGAACAAGGGACAGGATGAGAGGGAACAGCCTCAAGTTGTGCCAGGGGAGGGTCAGGTTGGATATTGGGAAAATGTCTTCATGGAAGGGGTGGCCAGGCACTGGCACAGCTGCCCAGGGCAGGGGTGGAGTCCCCATCCCCAAAGGCATTTAAAAGCCATGTGGATGTGGCACTGGGGACATGGATTAGTGGTGGCCCTGGCAGTGCTGAGGGAACACTTGGATCAGAGGCTCCCAGAGGTCTCCTCTGGGATCCCTCAATCCCCCCACATCTCTGCCATCAGCAGTGGTTTTCAAGCTCCTTCCTGAACTCCCCACCTCAGCTTTCAGCGGAGTGTCAGCACAAGAAACAGGAAAAACCCCTCTGAGTTGTGCTCAAGCCCTTAGGATGCCAACCAAGAGTTAACTGCTGGATAAACAGAGCTGGTGAAGAGCTGCTCTGGGAAACACGGCTTTTCCAGGGAAGTGAGCTGCAGGATGACCCAGACAAGACAGCTAAAGTGCCCCAGGCACCCACCACTGCTCTGAGAGGGGAGTTAATGCTGCTTGATGGAGAAGCCTTTCCCTTCCCAACAATGACCACACCACGCACAGCATGACATGGTTTTCCCCTCTCCATTTGTCACCGCTTTCATTATTACACCCCGTGCCCACACAAAGCACTGCTGAAGGCTCTCCAGACACCCAACCCACCAGTACCCAGCTCCAGCCCATCCCACAGAGGAGCCAACACATCCCAGAGCTCTTGGAAAGGTCAAGGAGCTGCTGGGAGAATAAAACACTCTCGGAGTATCCATGGTCACATGAGCCAATGCCGATCTTCGATGAATTAATACTCACCTGAAGATCTTCTCTAATCTCCTTGAAAACACTTATCTGTTCAAGGTGATTAAATTCTCCTGTACAGAGCCGCTAATTATAGATAATGATAAATCTGAGTGGCAGCCTGCCAGAGGAGTTCAGAGAGAGAGTTTGGACCATTAGCAAGTCAAGCAGACTAGTCCTGCATCCCCAAACTGCCTTCCCACACCAGCATCACTGCAACAGCCAAAAAACTTGGTCAAAAACAACCTAGGGGGAACAATCAAGGGCAAGTAAAATGATTCAACTGTATTGCTGTGGATTTAGGAACTTCCTAAACCCACGCACCTCACTCCAGAGGAGGGTACTGCACAGGAACTCCTCATGAATTCCTCAGCAGTTGTTATTTTTCACAGGTTCAGAGCAGGGAATACAAAGCAAAGGCACATGAAGTTTCCCTGGCAGCAAGACTTGATGTCTTCATCGATGCAGCAAAGCTACAGGAGGCTTTAAATGCTCCATTTGGGAAAAATGCTCTAATTAGAAGCTTTAATTCAGCAAACTGTCCCTGTGAAACCAACTGGGCAGCAAACAGGCATCGCACTCGGCTGCTGGAGCAAACCCCTCGGAACAGCTCCAAAGGATGGCACAGCACCCACCCACGCACCGGCACGACTGGGGACACCAAGGGGACGCCCGGGATTTCAGCAGCTCAACTCTGCACACCAAAATCCTCCCATGCAACGTGACAGGCTGGGGTTTAAAGCTAAAGAGCAAGCGGCAGGAAATCCAAATGGAACAAAAAGCTTCAACCTGGAATGAAATCAACCCACGCAAGAAGGCAGCTTGGGCATCACGGAGCAGCTTTCCCAGTTTAGATGATTTTAGCACACAAGCAAAATGAAGTTTCTACAAAGCTACTCCTGAGCAGCCACAGCTAAATCAGGTGGGCTGTGCAGTTACAAAGGTGACAACACAAGGAGAGCGCAGCAGTTCACCTGCAAGGGCAGGAAAGGAGACTTCTGGTGTGGACCTGCTGAGCTGGGAAGAGCACAAAGAGCCAGCAGAAAGCAAGACTCGTGGCTGTCAGAATGCCAGAGACCTCTATAGAATAGAGACAGATAGACAAATATAGATATATGCTCTTTATCAGTGAACAGACAGCAGCCCAACACCTGCCTGGCTCCTGTCACAAAGCTAGAATTGATGTCAGAACAGAAATGCCAGTTTTTACCCCAGACTGTCTCCCAGGAGTGCTCCCAGATAAGCAATTCAAGCTGACACAGCCACTATCTCAGAGCACTGGTTTTGAAGAGTATAACGGAGGTTTTTCTCCACTTAAGGAAGACTTCACCACGTGTTCTGCACTGTATTTTTGTATTCCTGACTCACAAGCAAATTAACTCAGTTGTCATCAAGCCCAGCAATGAAAAGAAGCACAAAACCCTCCAGCATCCCTTTTCTTCAGCAGCTGCTGAAGGCCTGCCCTGCCTGAAAGCTCCACAAAGTTTCAACTCCTTCACATGCTGCCCAGAATAATTTCCTTGGGTGTTTCTGTTTGTTGTTTCAGCCTAAAACAGATCAAATGGTCTTAAAATAAACCTGGTTGTTCCCATCTAAAATAATTGTTGAAGAAAACCACTTGTTTGCTCACGACAGACTTGGCATCAACACGTAAAAATAATATTCTGACATAGTTACAAGCGGGGTGTTAAACTCCAACAGCCTTTTCGAGCAGAGTTAAAGCATTCCAGAAAGGATTACAGTAAATTAGCTGAATTACTGAGAAGTAACTACATTTTTTGGGGGGGAGGTTGTTTGGCTTAAGTTCTTTGAGGGTTTTCAACAGCTTCAAGTAGATAAACACATCATTTACCTTCTGCACTGTTACCTGCTGTGGTCCAACCCCAGGGACCCAGGTTCTAGGTCTCTCTTAGAGCTGGAAGAGTTTATATTCACACCTGACAGGGAGCTGGAGCTCTGGGATCTGCTTTCAGGCTATGTGTCAGCAGCTGGAGCTGAGAGGAAATCAGCTGATGAACTTCATGTCGGAAGGAAAAACAGCTTTGGTATAACCTTTACAGAGAATTCCTGTCACAGGGGGTTTGGCTCTTTAAAGACTTATTATTTTATAGAGCTCAACCATCTCTAATATCCAGGATTGTTTCTGTGTCCAGAAGTACAGCCAACATCTGCTCCACAACACGGAGGGTGACAGAGCACTTGTGTTCCAAGTGACAAGAATAAACACAATCCAAATCACAGAATCCCTGAATGGTTTGGGTGGGAAGGGACCTTAAAGCTCCTCTCGGTCCACCCCCCTGCCGTGGACAGGGACACCTTCCTAGAGGATTAAAACATCAACATCCACATTTGTATTTTCATCACTCAAGTGAGACAAGCAGCACAAGGGAGCCTACAAAGCTGACACCGCTTTGGATTCATTCAGCCTCGCAGCCCCGGGGTGTCTGACACGCTCCTCGCTGAGCCCACAGCCCGTCTGCACAAACCCACAGCGTCAGACAGCACAGGGAGCCAGGCACGGCTCGGAATCACTGCTGGAGCTTCCCTCCGTCCCCCAGGAACGCAGTCCCCAGCCTGGGCTGACTTCCCAAGCCCAACATTCCCAGCCCAACATCCCAGGCCATCCTTCCACCGCCACCGCAGCGCTCGCAGCCACTAGCACTGCTGGGGGAAGGTTTCCCAGGCTCTGGCAGGGAAACAGCAGCAGGTTACACAGCTAAGGGAGGAGGGTTTGGGTTGTTTGGCTGAAGGCTGTGATGTGGGCAGTTGTAGCAGCCGGAGCTGCTGCAGCAGGAGGGGAGGGACGGAGAGACAGATGGATGGGAGATCCAGGGCGTTCGATCTCGGGGCCTCGCTGCCCCGCACCAGACCCCGCCGCGGCTCTGCAGGATCAAAACCCGAGTTTGGCTTTAAAAGAGGAAAAAAAGCCCAAACTAAGCAATACGAGGCGATTTTCGCTGTGCAGCAGCGCAGACCCCGCGGTCCATCCCCTCCTCCCGGCGGCCCCCGCCCGGCCCCCCGGCCCCGGTACCTGTAGTAGCTGAGCAGCCCATTGCTGAGCACGAACCAGCGGCGCTGGTAGCCCTTCAGATAGTTGGTCCACTTGAAGAGCCACCCCTTGTAGGTGTCGGAGCCCGGGGGAGCAGCGGGCGGCCCCCCCGCCGGGCCCCCGCCGCCGCGGCCGCCCGACTCGCCGCTCATGGCCGGCAGNTCCCAGGCTCTGGCAGGGAAACAGCAGCAGGTTACACAGCTAAGGGAGGAGGGTTTGGGTTGTTTGGCTGAAGGCTGTGATGTGGGCAGTTGTAGCAGCCGGAGCTGCTGCAGCAGGAGGGGAGGGACGGAGAGACAGATGGATGGGAGATCCAGGGCGTTCGATCTCGGGGCCTCGCTGCCCCGCACCAGACCCCGCCGCGGCTCTGCAGGATCAAAACCCGAGTTTGGCTTTAAAAGAGGAAAAAAAGCCCAAACTAAGCAATACGAGGCGATTTTCGCTGTGCAGCAGCGCAGACCCCGCGGTCCATCCCCTCCTCCCGGCGGCCCCCGCCCGGCCCCCCGGCCCCGGTACCTGTAGTAGCTGAGCAGCCCATTGCTGAGCACGAACCAGCGGCGCTGGTAGCCCTTCAGATAGTTGGTCCACTTGAAGAGCCACCCCTTGTAGGTGTCGGAGCCCGGGGGAGCAGCGGGCGGCCCCCCCGCCGGGCCCCCGCCGCCGCGGCCGCCCGACTCGCCGCTCATGGCCGGCAG
>VXAZ01005975.1:417015-444651 GCA_013399875.1 Gymnorhina tibicen | reverse complement strand
ATTCTATATAAATCTTCCTGTAAAAAATCTTCGTGGATGCTGCCTGCCCTGCCTGGAGGAAAAGCCCCATCGTACTGTCCCGCTCACCTGCTCCCTGCACATGGGCCTGGATTTTGTGCCTGACGAGGTCCCTGTCCACAGGGCACTGTGGAGGCCTTGGCAGGTGCTGCCCGGCCAGGTCTCCCCATATCTGCTGAGGGTTCTTCCCTTTCCCCATTCTCCTTTCTCTTCACAGGCTTTTTTTCTCTTCTCCATTCCCTCTTCCCTTTTCTCTTCCCTCTCCTCTTCCTTCTTCCCCATTTATCCTCTCCCCTTCATTCCCACTCCCCTATCATAGATCATGTCTCACTCATCTGCCTGATCTGCTCTGATTCCCCTGATCTCATTATCCTTACCCATCACCTTCACACACTGTCCTAGCTGTGCCAGGGGCTCAGGGGACTCCCCTAGCCCTGGGAATTCTCCAGACAGGGTACTGCGCTCCAAGCGTCGGGATCTGGGCTAGGCAGCTCCGAGGGTGAAGGATATTCCATGCGCTGCTCCAGGCTGAGCTCCTGCCCCTCTGGAGCAAATCCTCCCTGGAGAGTCCTTCAGCCAGGAGCACTAGGGGCACTGAGACAGCCTCTGGGGCCAGTCCTGGGTCTGCAACAGCCTCAGAGTGCTTTGGACTCCAAAGGCTGTCTTTCAGAGAGCCATGGAATGGTTTGGGTTGGAAGGGGCCTTAAAGCCCATCCAGTGCCACCCCTGCCATGGGCAGGGACACCTCCCACTGTCCCAGCTTGCTCCAACCCCTATCCAACCTGGCCTGGAACCCTTCTAGGGATCCAGGGTCAGCCACAGCTTCTCTGGGCACCCTGTGCCAGGGCCTCCCCGCCCTCACAGGAGGAACAATTCCTTCTCAATATCCCATCTATCCCTGCCCTCTGGCAGTGGGAAGCCATTCCCTGTGTCCTGTCTCTCCAGGCCCTTATCCCAAGTCCCTCTCCCACTCTCCTGGAGCCCCTTTAGGCACTGGCAGGGGCTTTAAGATCTCCCTGGAGGCTGTTGGTGTTTGGGAACTGAAGCCTACCTGGACAGGGAATGTCCTTCTTGATGTAACTACACCCCAAACTATCCACATGGCTACCAACTCCTCAACATCTCACAGATCCTGGCATTTCTTGTGGCTGCCAAGAAGGAAACACACCTTCCTTGGCCATGTCTGCAGGGAGAGGGGCCTCACCAGTGCCAGTGCTCTGTACTGGGAAGGGAGGCTGCAAGGAAGGGCCCTAAAGTCAGGAGTGGGCTGTCAAATCCACATAAGCAGGACTTGACGGGATGAGGGGAAGTGGCCTCAAGTGGTACCAAGGGAGGTTTACATTAAATATTAACAAAACTTTTTTCATGGAAAGGGTCCTAAAGCCCTGGGACAGACTGCCAGGGGAAGTGGTAGAGTCACTGTCCCTGGAAGTGTTCATAAAACATGTGGATGTGGCACTTGAGGACATGAGTTAGTGGTGAACGTGGTGGTACTGCCTTGACTTGATGATATTAAAAGTCTTTTCCAACCTTAAAAATTCAATGCTTTTATCTGGAAGAGCTCAGACACAGCAGTTTTGCCAGGAAGAGAAAAGGGATTTGGGGCTTTATTTCTTGCCCCTGCCCTTGCCCTTGCCCTTGCCCTTCTTCAGCTTTGACTTGTAGATGGACCGCACCAAGTAGCCTTTCCAGAAGGCCTGGATGTAGGTGGCAGCATCATTCCTCCTGGCAGCTTCCCGTGCAGCTTCCTCCGCCTTCTCCTTAAGCATCCTGCGCTCCTCCTGAATCTCATTGTACTCCTGGAGCAGCAGAGCATGTTTCTCCATCAGCAGGGCCAGCTGGGCCTTCTCCTCGTTGTAGGCAGCCTCGACCTCCTCATATGTGGCCTGGCAGGACAGCAGGGATCAGGGACAGCAGGTCAGCAGCTCCTCCCCACATCCCCAGCTGAGGGTCCTGAAACCCATCCCAAAGCCATGGAATCTCAACTGGTTGGAGCATTTCCAAAGGGATTCAAAAGGAAGACATGTGCACAGTACCCAAGGAATTTCACGAGATGCTGGGTCCCTTGATGCTCCCCTGAAAAATGCTCCCACGGTGGAAGACTGGGGAACCAGCAGTGTGGGGGTGGGTCTGCCTTGACAAATTCTGCCCCAAACCTGCCTCTCCACAGACAGGAAACCAAAATAATCCCATTATTAAACATCTGACAGGGGGATCATTCCTTACAATTAGCAGCTGTCAGGCCCTTCCCTGCATTTTGCTCTGTTAGGAATCCAACAGCTTTTATCCAACCCCATAAATACTGCAAGAACAGGAAAGCCACAAGGGCCTTCCTAGAGGCAAGTTTTGGGGGTGCTGATGTGACCCTCAGCCTGTTACAGCTCAGCTGAGTGCAGGCTGTTGGGTTCCGTAACACCCAGCACAACCCCCAAGGATCCAGCAGGAACGGGAGCAGGATTTGGACACCAGGTAGGGCCACAAGGATTGAGGATTGGAGCAAAACTGAAAAACCTGTTTCCTGGCATCAGGTGGACATCCCTGACAGAACATGGTGACCCATTTGCCCCCAGATACTGTGGGATTTAGCAATGGATATAACTTTTCCTAAAGCCAAAGCAGCAGAGGACTCCTGGACACACAGGCAGGACAAAGATCCCTTTCCTGTAGTTCATCTTGATGCAGAACTGCCTCTCACTTCCACGGCCTCTTGGGTAAGAGCCACGTGTCCTTTGGACAGGAATCTACCTGAGCAAATCACCTCTTGGCAGAGCAAAGCACTTAAAGCCGATACCTGTTTTTCTGCCATGTCTGTGTCGTATTTCTGGACCCATTTCTCAATTTCCCTCTCTGTTTGGCACTTTTTCTGAAACACAAAACATGATCAGATCCTTGCAGACATCTGAGGCCTGGTAAGAAGTATCCTGAGTGAGAAAACAGGGAAGCTTTGACCCCCAGCATCATTATATCTGAGTGTTACAGCTCCTCCCTGTGACAAGCTTCCCTCAGCTGACACATATGTGGTTTGCCCTCCTTTGAGGATTCTCCCGGGACATTCCCAAAGGGCTTTATTTGGTTTATGGCATGGAGCTAGGGGGCTGAACAGCACCTGGAAGTTGCTTTCTGCAAGAGGAAATGAACGTGTCTGATGGAATGTGGCAAGTCATCAACAAACTGAGGCAACCAGCCTGAAACTGAAGCAAGAGAGAACTGCAAAACATGAATGTGGGACAGAAAATACTCAGAAGATGGTATCTTTTAAAATAAAGAGATATTTCTGGCTGTAAAACAGTAGCAGTAGCTGCACTGCTGTACAACCTGGGGCAGTTTACCTCCAGCTCTGGATGTGTGCTCTGTGGAATTATTGCTGCTCCATTTCCTGTGTGGCACTGCCCCAGGATGTCCCAAGGGCTCCAGGCCATCACAAGGTCCCACCTGAGCTATTTAGACCACAAGTACAACTTGTACTTGCTGAGGAAAGGAGGCCTCTGTGGTCAGTAAATGCATCTGCCAGAGTGCTGGAATGAGCTGAGCTCTCCACAAGCAGCCCTGCTGTGGCAGGAACTGCAGCAGGAACTGCCTGACATAGCCACTCTGACAAGGATTTTGGGGGTTGTACTGCAGCTCTAACTTGGGTTTGATGCTTTGTCAGTGCCCAGCCCTTCGTGCTGTACCACCCAATGCAAGAGCGACAGATACCCATCACCACGTGGGCTTCCTGCCCATGGCAGGCTGTGCTGGTTTGGAGAGAATACCCAGGATGAGAAAAATGAGAAGGAAAATGCCCTTTTTTCTCAATTCTCTATGTCACCCATGTGTTCTGCTCAGGGCAGAGCTGTTGCTACAGGGACCTGAGCCTGCCTGCTGCTCCCGTTCCTCCCCCTGTGTCTGCTCAGCCCTGGGGACAAGGACTTTGGGGTGCTGGTGGCTGAGGGCTGGCCATGCCCGAAACCCTGAAACTCCCTAAGCCCTGGGCTGTTCCCCCAGCATGGGCAGCAGAGGAGGGGGGATTCTGCCCCTCTGCCCCCCCTGCAGAGCTGCCTCCAGCATTGGGGCCCAGCACAGGAAGGATCTGGAGCTGCTGGAACCAGTCCAGAGGAGGCCATGGAGATGCTCCAAGGGCTGGAGCCCCTCTGCTCTGGAGCCAGGCTGGGAGAGCTGGGGGTGTTCACCTGGAGAGAAGGCTCCAGGGAGAGCTCAGAGCCCCTTCCAGGGCCTAAAGGGGCTCCAGGAGAGCTGGAGAGGGACTTGGGACAAGGGATAGAGGGACAGGACACAGGGAATGGCTTCCCACTGCCAGAGGGCAGTGTTAGATGGGATATTGGGAAGGAATTGTTCCCTGGGAGGGTGAGGAGGGGCTGGCAGAGGTTGCCCAGAGAAGCTGTGGCTGCCCCTGGATCCCTGGAAGAGTTCCAGACCAGGTTGGATGGGGCTTCTAGCACCCTGGGATAGTGGAAGGTGTCCCTGCCCATGGAAGGGGGTGGAATGGAATGCGCTTTAAGGTCCCTTCCCACCCAAACTATTCTGGGATGATTCTATGAAATCACGTTTCCCCCTCTTTCAGCCCAACCTGACTCCTTGCCTTGTCTATTCTGCCAAGCTGGGCAGAGCAGGACCTGCTGAGCCCTCAGCATCAGCCCCATTCCACCTTGAACACTGACTCAGTTCTAAAAGATGCCTTTCTACCAAGCCAATATTGTGTTTGCTCTGCTCCCCGTACAGCAGATCCCTGGTTTCTCACTATCCCACACCTGTCCTGCTCCAGCCTTGCTGCCCTGAGCTCTGCCCAGTGTCACAGCACAGTGTGAAGGTGTTCTCAGAGCTGAGGCAGCTGGTAGGAGCAGGACCTGTGACAGGCTTCATCCCTGCTGTCGCTGCAGGGCGGCTCTCCCCTGGAATCAGCAGAGCATGAGGACAGGGTGGGTGTGCTCTGACAAACACCATGTGCATCCTGCCAGGAACAAGCAGGGACCAAGGAACTCCTTGCAGCAGGCAGCAGCCAGAGCTGACAGCTCTGCAAACAGGCTTAAACCTCCTGTCCCAGAGCTCTCCTCCCCTTTACCTTCCTGAGAGCCAGCTCCAAGGCTCGATGCTCCAGCACCAGCGCTTTGAACTGTGCTATCAGGCGCAGAACATCCTGCTCCAGCCTGGCACACCTATCCTGGGAGGCTTTCTCATCCTCTTTTTGCTGCTTTTCCCCTTCCTTTGTGATCTGCTGGATGTCAGCCTTGCAGTCCTTGGCCAGATTTTCCATGCTGGTTTTGAGGTTTTCGATCTTTTTGTCCTTGCTGTTAACCTAGACCAGAAAACAAGAGGAATACCTTTGGGAAATGCCCCTGAGGTGTAAGGTGGGCAGGAGAAGAAAGAACCTTGTAAAGGCAGAAGAGATCCAAGAAGGGACCCTCAGGGGCCTGCTCGGGTAGCACCAAGCACCTGCCACTGCCAGTTGAAGGAAGAGTTAGATTTACACAGGAGCTCTGGAAACCTTCCTCTGGCTCCTCTGGGAACCTGTAAGTAAAGGCACAGAGTGAACAAACCACCCCAAGCCCCACTGGTACTGCCACCTGAGGAGCAGCCAAAACAGATTCCCTGAAGCAGCCCTGGAGCTCTCTCAAGGGCTGGATCAGGCTCCGAGTGGCTGTCTGGGGGACACAGCTCAGGGAGGGAAATCCCCAGCTGGGATGAGTGAAACAGATTTATTCACCATGTCCTGGACAAGCTGCCAAATTGCACATAAAAATCTCAAGTGTCTCGATTCCCAGAACTCCAAAGAGCAGAGGGAAAGGGGAAAGCAGGCCCTTGGCTCTGCCAGCAGTGAGCGCAGGGAAAAACCTTCTCAGCCAACCCCTCTTGCAGGGAGGAGAAAGAGAAGCACAGGTAGAAAACAAAGGATTGTTGTCAGGAGCTCTGGGTTTGGCACAGCCCACAGGCTGGGAAAGTGGCTGGGAAGTGCCCAGTCAATTATCTGCACCTCAGCTGCAGATAAAATTAAAGATTCATGTAATTCATATAATCACTGATTAATCACAAATGCTCCAAGGCAGCTGTTAGAGTTGGGAGTCACAGAAATGTTGGTTTTAAGCAAGAGTGAAGACAGAGCAGATATTAAAAATGGATTTTAATCAGAGCAATTCCTCCCTGTAATGACTTTTCATTCTTTCAGCAGCAGGGAATGAAGCAGCTGGCACTGTCATCCTGCCAGGATAACACCACAGCAGTCTGTGCCTGTCCTGCTGCTCCTCTGGAACTCAGGGGCTTGTGTTGTTTAAGTTGGCTGGTGACAACAGGTTCAAAACATGCCAAATTTGAGTTTTAAAGAAAAAATCAAGCATGCAGTAAGCCTTTTTCATTGTATTTTACAATAAAAATATTAATTTTAAGTTTAAGATCTGGTTTAGAAAGGATTTCTGGAACTTGCTCTTTAGGAATTGCAGTAAAGGGATAGGTTTTTAGTTACTAAAGTTTTGCTCCAGTAACACTTTGTTGGAAAACACATTCCCACAAGATCATACCTCCTCATCTCGAGTCTGGATGGCTGCTTCCAGCTCTGCCTGTAGAGCTGAGATAGTTTCTGTGTTTTTCTCAACCTGGAGGGAAATGTCTTCCATGAATTGAATCTTTTCCTTCTCTTCATCAGGACTGGTCAGGAGCCTCTCGAGCGTGAAATCCCGGAACTCCTTGAAGGCTTTGATAAACACATCAGCTGATGACTCTCTCACCCAAACTTCGTATTTCAGTCCATGGTAAAGCAAGGGGTTGGCCAGGAAGAGCCTCAGGGTGTTTCTCAGGGAACATTTCAGGCGTTGCTCTACAGCTCTCCTTCTCTCCTCATCTCCAGGGCTCGCAAGTAGGTCCTGTATTTCCATTGAAAGCTTCTGATGCTCCAAAAGGCTGCTTGTGATCTCAGATCCCAGCATCCTAGCAAACCTCTCCAGGGAGCCAATAATCCGTGGGATCAACCTGGTGATCTCCAGCTTGACAATGGTCTCATCAAAGACAGTTAGGATTCTTTCTGTCTCTGTGCTATCAGGTTTTAACTGGCCTGGATCTAACACCTTCATGACACCTAATGGCATCCCTGCCTTCCTTGAAGTTGCCATGCCCTTCACCAAGGTTCTTTGCTTCACAACGATGCTTGGAATGCAGCTGGATGCCCTGTTGCCATGGATTCAGTTAAACACCAGTGGGCTGGGTGGTTTGAGGTCTAGAAAGGACACAGCAGCTCTTACACAAGGTGAGACTCTGGAAGAAAATCAAGGTCCCTGTGCTGCTGCTGTCACATAATCTCCCTTCTTGGATTTTCTCTCTAAAAGGAAAACATGGTGACAGCATTAGAGAAACAATGTAATTTGGGAAAACATGAGAATTCGAGTTTATGCTGGAGTTCTCTCTGGGTCTGGGTAGGGGGTTAGGACATGGTGTTGTGATCTGTGTCCCAGAGCAGCTGTCAAACACCCATGGGAAGGGGATGATGGGTTCCCGGCTCTGAAGGGTGGTGGGGAGGAAGCTCCCAACAGCTTCTGAGTAGCAGCTGAGGTGGAGCAGCACAAGCTGCAGCTCTGCAGTCCCCAGAGGGGTGTGGAGAGGGGCTTGGAGAGCCCTGGGGCCACCTCGGAGGGAAGGGTAGGGTTCCCAGTGGGAAACCTCTGTAGGAAACCTCTACCCTTCCAGGCCTGTCCCTGCCAGAGAGGGATGAGGTGGGAGAGGGGATCTGGCAAGAGTGGCAGGGACAGGGGAAGAGGAGGAGAGAGGGAGGGGATGGGGACAGCTGCAGCGGGGGGCCCGACAGGGAGTGAAGGGTCCCCTCGATGTGGGTTTGGGACAGCAGGAGGACCCAGGGCCCCCGGCTGAGGGGCGATTCCCGGTGGGGAGGACCCCCGTGGGAGGGGCGGGCGGCTCGGGGTCCGGTGCGGGGGGATCTGGGGGGCCTATGGGACCAGCGGCCCTGGGGCATCCCAGGGGTGGGACGGGGTGTCTCAAGAGTCGGTTACTGGGGGATGCCGGCCCCAGGTGATCTCCACCCCCTGCAGCGCACTCAGTTCCAATCCCGGTCCCGGTCCCGGTCCCGGTCCCGATCCCGATCCCGATCCCGATCCCGATCCCGATCCCGATCCCGCTGTCAGCGCCTCCCGTTGCCAGGCGACCGGGAGGCGGGGGCCTTCCCAGCCTGTTCTGCCCCGCCCCATCTCTTGATTGGCAGCGCCACTGCCCAATGAGGAGTCCCGCGGCGGCAACTGCTAGGGGCGGAGCCGTCATGGCGGCCGTGGGGACTGTGATGGGGGAGGGTGAGAGAGAGGAGAAGTCTCGTTCCCTCCGGGTTGCTTAGTCCTGTATTCCTGAGAGCACGACAAATAACCCGAAGAATAAACTTTATCCCCCCGAGGTCATGTCTGCCAGTCGCGGGTCAGCCCAGTGGGTGTCCAGGAGCCCCGAAGGGGCTGCTCAGAAAAATCAGAACACAAGAGAGTTCCCCTAAGCCGCACTGTTAACGTGACTGGTTTTACAGGGCCATAAAAGTGATAATGAAGCTCAGCTGACGAAGATGCTGATGTTGTACAGGCTGAGTTAATTGGTTACCTGTGAGTTAATGACGTCTGCGAAGTACATGATGGCTCCTGAATGCTGCACTGTAGCCGTGCCCTCACCCTCTGCCCAGGCAGTGACATGGATGCCCTCGGGAGAGGAGGATTTGGTTCACAGCAGGAAACATGGCAAAATGCTGAATGCCAGCCCGTGCTCACAGTGATGCCAGCTCTGTCCCTGGCAGGAGCTGGCACAGAGCAGTGGTGGGCTGGCTGTGCCCTCACGGGCAGCCTTTCCTGAGTCCCAGCCTTTCCTGGCCTGAGCAGCACCTTTATTTCTGTGCACAGAGTGTCCGAGTCCATGAATAAATCTGCAGTGCACACTGCTCACATGTTCCCTACTGCTTCCCGACACAAAGCAAATGAGGGTCTGGTGGTGGGAGATGTAGTAGGACCACCAGGGCAGAGCTTTCTGGCCGGCCTGGCACTGGTGAGGATGAATGAGGGGACACTTGGCCTTCCCGCCCACCTGGGCATATCTGGTAACCATCTCCAGCAC
The DNA here is from genome assembly GCA_013399875.1 of Gymnorhina tibicen. Lineage (NCBI taxonomy): Eukaryota > Metazoa > Chordata > Aves > Passeriformes > Artamidae > Gymnorhina > Gymnorhina tibicen. Next base: position 435,555 of record VXAZ01005975.1, on the reverse strand, counting down.
CCCCAGGTCATTTTTCTCCAGGCTCATTACCTGGAGCAGTGACCTGCAGGTGGGTTCCCTCCTGCCCTGAGTGGGGGATCAGCCAAAGGACTGATCCGAATCAACACTGGGACTGAGTGTGACAGTGAATCTGGGTTTGGGTCCACCCCAAGCTGAGACATACCCAGCCCGCTGTGTGAAGAAGGGGCAGCTGGAACTTCAGGTCTGGGCCAGGCTGTCCCATAGCCTCCAGGGAAAGCATTGACCTGCCCAGGAACACCTTCTCAGGCTCTAATTTGGCAACTGGGATCACACTGGATCTAAATCCAGAAGATCCATGATTTCCTGGCTGCACTGCTATCAAGGGTCATGGGATTTAAGTACACCAGAGCTGTGATTTGAGGCTACAAAGGGGTGTGCTATCAGTTGGATGTGTCCCTCACAGAGCTCATCATAGCACAGAGAGCAGCCCTTGAGACAAGGAGAGCTGCTGCTTTTCCTGACAGGGACTTCAGAAGGGACCCCTGACCCCCCTGAAAGGCTGCCACATGCCCTGCAGATATTTTGGCAATGAAATCCATCATGAAAAGGATGTCTTTTTCTTTCCAAAGTTGAGGAGTGTCTTGATTGCTTTGTTTGAAATGTGCCACTGCTCTCCAAGAAATGCAGACTTGGACTTCCTGACAGCCATGACCTGGAGATGGGATCAACTGGCCAGTGACTGTCACCAGAGTCCCCTGTGTCCCAGTGTGCACAGTCTGCTCAAAGGGACAGCAAGTCCTTAGGACACCCAGAGAGAGAGGAGGAAAAGGGTGGAGCCATGGATCATGTCAAAACCTCCTCTAAAGTAGGGAAGACTGTGGATCACTGCTGCTCTCTCCTGGATCTGGGTAATTACAGACATTCCCATCTTGCAGGAGGAGATGGGGGTGATGACACATGTTCAGAGCAGCCCCAACTTGTCCTGCAGCTCCATACACTGCTCCAGGCCAGCAGCACCTCTTCAGCCAGGAAGAAAACCGGGTCAGTTTGGGAGCTGGATGAAACATCACCGAACCTGCGTCAATCCCACCTCATCCAGGATGTAGAAAAACCTCAGATCCATCCTCAAACAATTCCCTGCACCCAAACCCACTAGACTGCATCACTGCCTGAGCCAGAGGTGCCCAAGAATCAAAAGTATGTGGGGCATGTCCAAGCGGGGAAGGGAGAGCTGGGAGCCCCTGGTAGAGCCTGGGCACATCGTCCCCCACAGTTTGAGTCCAGCTGCGTTCCAATAGCAGGACTTTGCGACAGATACCTGAACGCCAGAGACTTCCCTGGCTCCAGCTGGCTTCACCCACCACCCAAACCCCTCTCCAGGTGCCGAATCCCGCCGCTCCTCTGCAGCAAAGGGAAGCACGGCTCAGAGCGTGGGAGCTGTCTGGCCGATCCGCTTGGAAAACCATGATCCACCCCAGCTTGGTTTGCCCAAATAATTTCCCTGTTCCTGCTACCACCCACCCCTGCGTGGGACCTGGGAAGGGACATCAAGGAGGGGGATGATTTAAGCTGATTGTGAAATGGTGGTGAAAGAGCAGAAGCACGCAGTGAAGCCTTGCTGCAGGCAACAGCACCCCAACTTGTCACTGCAGGGACAGTCCCCTCCTGCCACCATCCTTTGGCTGCAGCCTTGCATTGTGCTCTGCTGGGAACATGGAGCTGGCACCACACCAAGCCCTGGAGGAATCTGCAGGGCTGACTGATCCCTGACCGCATCCCACCTGCAGCTTTGGCTGCTGTTCCCTCATTCCCCTGTCATGCTGTCAGTGGGATGATGGCATCTGTATCCTGAACAGGTGGGCAGGAGTTTGCCCTTCCCTGTCCCCCAGAGCCTGTCAGAAAGGCCCAGGCAGGGCACAGAGAAACCAGGGAGTCCCTGCAGTACAGAGTTCGCTGAAGGGATGAGTGTAGTGGGATTGGTGTAAGCTCTGAGCTAAAGGTCCCAGCGGGGAAAACAGGAGGGCTGGAGGTAATGGGCTGGCTCTGAGAGCACCAGGCTGGATCTGAGTGGCAGGAGCAGGAGTGCAGGAGGACACAGCCAGCTATGGGCAGCTGTGGCACAGGAAAATGTCCCTGGGGCTGTCAGGGCACTGAGACCAGAGTGTGTGAGTTTGGTCCTAATCTGTCTGCTGAGGCAAGACCTCAAATCCTGTGTCCAGTTCTGGGCCCCTCCTGGCAAGAGAGACCGGGAAGGACTGGAGCGTGTCCAGGGCAGGGAACAGAGATGGGGAAGGGGCTGGAGCCCCAGGAGCGGCTGAGGGAGCTGGGAAAGGGGCTCAGCCTGGAGAAAAGGAGGCTCAGGGGGGACCTTGTGGCTCTGCACAACTCCTTGACAGGAGGGGGCAGCCGGGGGGGTCGGGCTCTGCTCCCAGGGAACAGGGACAGGAGGAGAGGGAACGGCCTCAAGTTGTGCCAGGGGAGGGTCAGGTTGGATATTGGGAAAATTTCTTCATGGAAAGGGTGGCCAGGCACTGGCACAGCTGCCCAGGGCAGGGGTGGAGTCCCCATCCCTGGAGCCATTTAACAGCCGTGTGCATGTGGCACTTGGGGACATGGATCAGTGGTGGCCTTGGCAGTGCTGGGGGAACAGTTGGACTTGAGGATCTCAGAGGGCTTTCCCAACTTTAATGATTCTGTGATTCCGTGAGTCTGCAGGAAGTCACAACCTCCATCTCCCAGGCAAAAGCCAGCTGCTTCCTGGAGCTGCCGAGTGGGAACACGCAGGGCTTGATCAGCACCGACACCCAGCCCTGCAGAGCCAGGCCCAGGGTGTGCCAGCACCCACAGCCTGCCCTGGGGAATGGTCCAGCTCCTGCAGCTCCAGGGGCTTCAAGGCCCCAGGGCTGGGGAGGTGGCAGGGAGAGGGCGAAGGGAGACAGGCATCACCCCAGGCTTGGGGCTCTTCATCCCAGGGGTGCTGCCGCGTGCCAGGGCTGACTTTGCTGTGGGAATGCTGGGATCAAGGATAGCACTGAGCTGGGGGACTGGAGAAAATGGTGACAGGCTTCTCCCGGCACAGGGTGGACAGGGAGGGGCTCAGGGGGGCTGAGCTCTGTAACCTCCACACAGAGGAGCTCTGTTAGAGCCCTGCAGCCCCTCTGCTTCCACCGCAAGGAGGGGGACACAACTCCTGCTCCCCCTGGGGCGCTGCTGCATGCCAGGAACAACTTGGGGACTCCTCCGGAGTGCAGGGTGGGCCCTGCTTGGTTCTAAACCAGTCCTTTTCCCACAGCAGTTTCCCACAAGGAAAAGCCCAGGGGTGGCCAGCACGGGTCACCCCTGGGTAACAACCTCCAGGCTCCCCTCTGAAAACTTGACATTTTTTGCTTTTTGGCATTTCGTTGTTATTCATCTCAATACATCTCTTCTTGGGTTTCAGTCACCAAGCCAGCTGGTGTAGGTGGACACCAGCCTGGCACTGGTACCTGCATGACCAGAGATGTTCCCTGTCTGTCGTGTCCAGCAGCTGTCACAATGAATCATGGAATGGTTTGGGTTGGAAGAGACCTTAAAGATCATCCAGTTCACCTGGTGAACAGCAAATCCCCATTTTTCTGGACAAACCCAGCAGGCAAAAACTGAGATCAAGAAGGAAGAGTCTGACCATGGAGAGGAAAGGATGCAGGGCAGATTTATCACAGGTGGGAGGAGGAGAGACAACAAGAAGGTGCCTTAAATACTCAGGAGAAGCAAGAGTTGATAGATCTGTGGTTTGAAGCCAATTCAGGTGCCAAACCCTGATTTTCTATGCAGTGTTTCTAGAGCCTTGCAGCACCTGAATCGTGTCTGTGGAGAGGTTAGGAAAAAGTTTTGTGCCTTTTAAATAATAGTCCTACAGTAAATGGAGAATGCATTGCCAAGGCCTGATGGCTCCTGATTTTTGAGCACTGAGGTGTGACTTGCCTGTGCTGTCCTGGTGCCTGAGCTACGCCTTTCCCATCAGTTTTGAGAATTCCCTTCAGAAATCCCAACTGAGGGGCACAGCTTGAAGGTACTGAGCATTTTTCAATTCAGTGAAGGAAACACTTGATTGAGGACGTGACATCAATCTTCCAAGGTCCAATTATTCCCTCAAGGTCACTGGGGAGCATAAAAAATAAGCAGCTTCATTTCAAGCAGAAAAGGTTTATGTTATGAAATCCAACACTGTGATGGTGGCTGGAAAACCAGGACATGGAGTCATGGAATATCTTGAGTTAGAAGGGACCCACAGGGATCATCCAGCCCAGCTCCTGGCCCTGCCCAGACACCTCAACAATCCCACCCTGGGCATCCTTGGGAGCGGTGTCCAAGGGGCGGGCCCATTCCCTGGGGAGCTGGGCAGTGCCTGGCCACCCCCAACTCCATCCCTTTCTCATCACTTTCCCACTGCCTCACAGGAAAGCAGTCCTTTGGAGAGGTGTTTCACTCGTGCAGCTGCCTCACTGCTCCCTCCCAGCCCAGGCTCTCCAACCACCCCATTCCCATCGATTTAAAAGGGCAGCAACACCAGAGTGACTGTGCTGGTTTATTGCTGTAAAAGCAGCGTTGACTTCCTAAAGTTTCTGTGTGCTGGAAGCCGTGGCCGGAGCCGGTGCACGGCCTGCAGGAGGAGCTCTCTGGACGCGTCTCTTAGTTGCTTTTTTGTCAGCAGCTCCTGCCTGTTCCGAGGGCTTCGCTTCATGCATAGGCAAACGGGAGGTGGGACCTGGCACCTTCCCATTCCTGCGATCAAACACTTCCAAGCACTTCTTAAACTGTTCCTCTGTCTTCTTCCTCAACGCCATCTTTCTCTCCTGTTCTTTCAAAAACTCCTGCTGTAAGTGTTTGTGGAGACGATGAGTTTTCTTTTTGACCTCGTCAAAACTTTTCACCTTTGTGAGAGCAAACATGAGACCTTATTGCCACTCTCCTACCATGAAATAAAGAATTCCAAAGTGGTGCTTGTCTTCAGGAAGAGACACATCCCGCCACATCCCTCACCATGGCCAAGGTGATCTCCAAGCAAGAAGCTCCAATATGCATAATCACATAATCACAGAATCATGGAATAGTTTGGGCTGGAAGGGACCTTAAAGCTCATCTTGCTTCAGTCCACAGGGACACCTTCCACCAGACCAAGTTGTTCCAAGCCCCATCCAGCCTGGCCTGGAACACTTCCAGAGATCCAGGGGCAGCCACAGCTCTGGCAACCTGTGCCAGGGCCTCCCCACCCTCACAGGGAAGAACCTCTTCCCAATATCCGACCTAAACTTATTCTCTCCCAGGGTATCATTGGAACAACATCTGAGTCCAGGTTAAGTCCATGGCCAATGATGCCTGCAGCTTATTCCAAACCACAGGTGACTTGGAGATAGGATATGACAGCTCTGTCCTGAGGTTAGGATGGAGGCACAACCACTCACATCAGAGGTGCCCCAAATCCAACAATTGCCTTTCCCAAGCATTGGAAAGAGCCTTGGCACCCCGTCCTGATCCAGCAGGCTGAAGTCCTAAAGGCCTCCTTGTGCTACAGGGGGCCATGAGCCTTGTCCCAGGGAGAGGAGACCTCACCTTCTCTTCCAGGAGATGCAGCTTATGGGTGCTGGTGGAGCCACTTAAGGTGGGAAGGGGGTAGTCCAAGTCAAGGTCCCAGTCTGCAGGGCTGCTCTGGGTGAGAAAGGGCTTTGTGTCAGAGGCCCACAGACCTGTTCCCAGAGTGTGAGGGGCCCCCATCCCAGGATTAGGATCCCCCAACCCAGTGTGAGGGTTCCCCAGCCCCAGGATAGTGTGAGGGTCCCCCAGCCCCGCACCGGGGCCTGACGATGTGCCGGCTCTGGGGTGGGGCAAAGATGGTGACGCGAGCCCGTGTTCGGCCCTGCTCCTCCATGACCCCCTGTCTCTGCTGTTGGTGGTCAGTTGTCGTCATGGAGACCTTGATAGGTCTGTCAGACCTTGACAGGACTGTCAGATGTCACCTCCAGACTCTACCTCAGTGACACAGTGGTCGCAACAGCTTCTGCTGCCCTTCACCCACTGCACCAGCATCGTCCTCGATGTCTGCCCGGAGTAGTGACCACCCTCTGTCCTGACATGGAGCATCTGCATGTCCCCATGATGGACACCCCCACCATCTGCATCTCCAGCTGCTGGGCTCAGTGACAGCCAGGATCCACAGCATGGGGACACACAGGAGTGAGTCAGTCTCCACTGGCTGCTTGGCCTGATGGAGCACCACTCCATGTCTCCAGTGGGAATAGAATCATGGAAGCATGGAAGCATGGAAGCATGGAAGCATGGAATGGTTTGGGTTGGAAGGGACCTTAAAGCTCATCCAGTGCCACCCCCTGCCATGGACAGGGACACCTTCCACTATCCCAGGCTGCTCCAAGCCATGTCCAGCCTGGCCTGGAACATTTCCAGGGATGGGGCAGCCACAGCTTCTCTGGGCACCCTGTGCCAGGGCCTCCCCACCCTCCTTCCCAATATCTAACCAAAACCTACTCTACTTCAGTTTGAAGCCATTTTTCCTTGTCCTGTCCCTCCGGCCCTTGTCCAAAGTGTCTCTCCATCTTTCTTTCTCCATCTTTCTTGTTGGCTCCCTTCAGGTACTGGAAGGCTGTAATTAGGTCACCCTAAAGCCTTTTCTTCTCCAGACTGAGCTATCCCAATTCTCTCAGCCTTTCCTCACAGCAAAGCTGCTCCATCCCTCTGATCATGTTGGTGCCTCCTCTAGACTGGCTCCAGCAGCTCCAGGTCCTTCTGTGCTGGGCCCCAGGGCTGGGGGCAGCTCTGCAGGTGGGGTCTCACCTGAGGGGGGCAGAATCCCCCCTCCCCTGCTGCCCATGCTGGGGATCACCCCAGCCCATGATGGCTTTCTCCAAGGTCAAATCCTGCCATCCCATCATAGAGCCCAACAACAGCTCCTGCAGCAGGGTTAGGCCAGTGCAAAGATCAGCATCAGCAGATCCGGATGCTCAGCTCTCCGGCTGGGATGGTGCCCCATTTTTATGGAAATGAAGTAGGAGGAACACTGCTGCTCTGAGTACAAACGAGCTGTTGTGACCTCTTGGCAAGAAATCCAGGGAAAGCCAACAGCAGTTCTTCCAGATCTATGCTGGAGCACTGAAAATAAACTCACATCTGAGGAGCTGGAACATGAAGTCTGTGCTGCTGAAAGTACAGAGGATTTGAGATACCCCAGCAAGTAGAGAATTTTACTATAAATAAAATCAGCGCAGTTTTCACATCTCATTTGTACCAGGGCCCAGAAAGGGACTCCGAGACCACCACGTGCTCAGGGAGTGTTGTTTTATTCCAGCACAAACTGTGCTGCTGAGGCAGGACAGCAACTTGCTGTGAGTCAGGAGACTTGGAATGTCACCAACACTTGTTTTTCCTAACTGGGATACAGCTTTGGGTTTTGAGACAGCAACTCAAAGCCTGTCATCTGCTGCCTTCCAGAGAGGGAAGGAAGAGCATAGGCTCCAGCATGTCTGGTTGGGAGAGACCCAAAGGCATCCCGACACTTTCTCTTCCCCCACCTGATTGCCACAACTCTTTTTCAGGAGATGCCTTGGGAGATCCAGGTTATCGTCCCTGCCTATGGCAGGGCGTTGGAATGAGATGATCTTTAAGGTCTCTTCCAACCCAAATCATTCCATGTCTTATGATTTGAGCAAGCTGCTCCTTGCTCGTGAAGAACCCCATTCCTTGGTGGAGTCCCACAGCCCCAACAGATGTGAGGGGTTGGAGCCACGTGGGGATCAGGCTCTTCTCCCAGGGAACAAGAGACAGGACAAGGGAGATGGCCTCAAGTTACACGAGGGGAGGTTTAGGTTGGATATTAGGGAAAAATCCTTCACAGAAAGGGTGGTAAGGCATTGGAACAGGCTGGCCAGGGCTGTGGTGAAGTCCCCATCCCTGTAAATGTTCAAAAAATGTGTGGATGTGGCACCTGGGGACGTGGGTTGGTGCTGACCATGGCAGTGCTGGGGCAACAGAACACTCAGTGATCCTAAAGAGCTTTTACAACCTTAACCATTCCATGATTCTCTGATTCTATGACTTTAAAAATGTCCTTAAGCTCCTGCGATTTCATCTTTTAGAAACTCATCTACTCAGCCAAGAGCCTGCTCAGCACAGGGCAGGAGCCTGTGACACAGAGCCAGCAGTGAAGCCAGCAGTGATGCCACCAAATGGTTAAGGACAAAGCCTGGAGGGGATTTTTGAGTGCTGGAGCAGAGACTGTGGGGCTGGAAGGAAGTCTGAGGGGTCATCCTGTCCATCTCCTGGCCTCCAGTCTCATTTGGGCAGCTTCAAATGTCCTCAGCTCTCTGTGCCAGACTGTCCTACCAGGAAAAATGCAATCTTCCTACATCTACCCTAAAAAAGGCTTTGCCATAATTCCAGCTCCATACCCAGGACAGTCCCTGACACTGTTTGAGGACTGGGATGTGGTAGGTTTAAGAGCACAGCCCAGCATATCCCGGAAGGATATAATTTCCTGGCTCAGGCTGCCCAGCTTAGCAAGTGTTTGTCCCTGCTGCCTCCCGCTGCAGATCCCAAATCCCGCTGTGCCAGTGCACTGAGCTCCCGACGGGCCCCAGGGCAACAGTTAATCCCTGTCCTGAAACAGAGAGCATTTCCACCCTGTGCTCCCAGGCACACAGTAAATCCACCCTGGATTTCCTCTCCCTTGCATGGGCACACGCTGCTCCTGCTCCAGTGCCATCCCAGCACGTTCCATCGCCACTTGCAAGGAAGGGTTCAGCAGTGGTTCAGCAGCAGATCCAGGAGAAACTGGCTGGCCCTGTTGCTGTGCGTGGTTCCCTGCGTTGGTAAGGCACGCCGCAACCTTCCTGAGAGCGCCACGGAGCATTCCTAAGGAAAGCGGGTGATACCGCTTTCCCGCAGCCTTTCGGCAGCCTGAGCTATCTCAGTGAATTGTCGGCTCACAACAACGCGGTGGCAGTAAAGGAAGCGAGAAGGCTCTCTGGCATGGAGACTGCAGAAGGTCTTTATTCCATGCTAACTCCCCAAGGCCTAGGACCAGCACACGTGCCAGCCTCCATAGGCAGAGGGCCGGCACATGGCATGGTGCCCAGAGCAGAGAGAAGCTGGTGGCTGGCTGAACCCCAAGGCAGAGAGACCCGGCTCATGTGATTCAGAGCCCCTTATCCGGGGCAGAGGGGGCGTGGAGAGAGCACATGGCAGGGCATAGGGGCGGTACAAGGGCGGTGTTGGGATAACAGAGCCAACAGGGAGAACCTGAGGGAGTGGTTTGGACTAGAGCTGGGGGAAGGGGGAAGCCACATGGAAAGGGCAGGCAGGGGTATGGAATAGGGGTACACTACATGGCCCGATGTCATAACTACACTGTCCCATTGGACACGGGTTTATTTTTCCCACCTTGGACTTTTACATTTCACCTGGAGCTCCTTGATGGAGAGGGATTTTGAGCAAGGGCCTAGAGGGACAGGACAGGGGGGAATGGCTTCCACTGCCAGAGGGCAGGGATGGATGGGATATTGGGAAGGAATTGTTCCCTGGGAGGGTGGGCAGGCCCTGGCACAGGGTGCCCAGAGAAGCTGTGGCTGCCCCTGGATCCCTGGCAGTGTCCAAGGCCAGGTTGGATGGGGCTTGGAGCAGCCTGGGACGGTGGAAGGGGTCCCCGTCCATGGCAGGGGGGGGGATGGGATGACCTTTAAGTTCCCTTCCCACCCAAACCATCTTGTGATTCCATGATACTTTGTCAGCCAGCACCTCCAAGAATGTGGAGATTCCACCCATCCCTCAGAGCTGTGACCCCTCCTCACAAGGTGTCACCCCTCCCCATGCCCATGTGAGGACTGTGCCTGTTGTTCCCTGCTCCAGCTGGGCTGGTCCTGCGCCGTGCCAGGGGCTGCTCTCCAGGAAGGCGTCCCATCTGCTCCCCTCCCACAAAAGCCCGGGGCTGGGATGCCTTTCCCTCATCCAGCTTGGCCAGAGCAGCACCGGACTCAGCACATGGGCAGCTGTCACTGTGTGGTGGGAAACCCAATCCTTCCTGGGGCCGGAGCAGAGGGATAACACCAGGCTGAGATCACAGCCTGGAATACCCAGAGAGAGGGTCACCACACCCAGCCACCTCTCCCACCACTGCTGGGCTTTCCATGGGCGACACAACCCCCAATCCCAGCAGGAATGCTGCCCTTGGAACCCCCACGACCAGCCTGGCTCCTGCCACCACTGCATGGGGACACCCGGCCATGACCAGCCATGCTCCCTGGAGCTGCAGGGCACTGGGGGCACCACAAGGCACTGAATCCAAGGTGGGAAAGGCAAAGCCATGGATGGAGCTGAGATCCAGGCAGACCCCAGTGCCAACAAATGAGTCAGGGGGCTGGGATAGGCAGGGAGTCCCTGGGGAAGGGCTCCTGAGCCAGGCCTGCCCTGGGTGGCAGGTTTGCAGGTCTCACTCCTCCCTTCCAACACTCCCCACTATGAAAAAGCCTCTGGAATGTGAGCCCAGAAAGCAAACAGGCTCCTGGCCAGAGCGGGGGCCACTGGCTGATAACTACAGGCCCTTTGTGTCCTTTTTGGGATGGGCACCACTCCAGCCACACCTGGGGCACCTTGGCAAAGGTGGCAGCAGCAGTGGCACTCTGGCACACCCCGGAGAGCTGTCCGCTCCTCGCTGTGTGCTGGGAAGGAGCCGTTCTTCCGGTGCTGCTGGAAGCAGCCTCAAATCACTGCCCTAATAATGGAAAAAAATCGCTGTTTGGGAAAGGGGGAGGGAACCAGGAGATGTTCCAGGGAAGTGGGATTGTGCTTGTGCGTTCAAGTGAGTCACCAGGCTGGAGACAGGCAGGACAAGCAACACATGGTGTGATTTTTGGGGCTGTCCTGTGCAGGGCCAGGAGCTGGACTCGATGATCCTTGTGGGTCCCTTCCAAACCAGGATATTCCATGATTCCATGACTCAGGGGACAGGATGCTCCAGCGTCATGCCACCCCAGGGCAGGGCAAAGCTCCCAGCCCTTTTCCAGCCACTTGTGGTCAGTGACTGCTCTCTATGTCACCGCATCCCTCCCGTGTCCTGTGGGCTGTCCCAGTGCCAGCCCTGGGGCTGCCAAACCTCAGCTGTCCCTGCTGGAGCTGGAGATGCTGGACACAGCTTTCCCAGGAGCTGGAACATCCTGAGACATTTCCGTGCCTTAGTTTCCTATCCCTGCACTGGGTGTTCCTCCCTTCCTTCCTTCTTGGCCAGGAGATCACTAGGAGCCGAGGGTGGAGTACAACAAAAATAGAGCTTTATTTTGGGACAAGTGCAATCAGAGCTGGGTCCTTCAGCCCCAGCGTGGCAATGGCCACCACGGACCCCAGCAGCAGTGCCAGGGCACACACATGGGGTTGTCCCTTTGCCATGGTGAGCATGTGCTGTGTCACAGCCCAGCACTGTCCCATGTCACAGCCCAGCACTGGACTGGAGCGATGGCAGCTGGTCCAGGCTGCTCCTGTCCCCTCAGCTGGGCTCTCACCCTCTCTACGACAGATGCCAGTCTGCAGCAAGCTGGGAGGGGTGGGGACAGCTGTGGGGGCTGATGGGCATGGTGGGGACAAAGACGACACTGGCAGCACCACCGGCAGCCCCATGGGATTGTCACGACACGGTGGGGATGGGGACAGGAGAGGGGACACGCACCCGCCCTGTCCCGTCCAGCCACAAGAACCAAGTGTACAGAGAGCCAGGGGCCACTCCAGCCAGCAGAGCTCAGTAGTGACACACGTACACACACACACACACACACACACACACACACACACACACACACACATCTGTTTTCCCAGGTGGGACAGCAGCCGGATGCGTGGAGCTGTGTATCCAGAGGCATGTATCCAGAGCCACGTCCCTGGGCGTGCCCAGCCTGTGTGTGCACACAGGGACACACGTGCAGAGCCGGTGCACACGCACAGGTACCTGATCAGCTCCACAGAGCCCCTGTGCACAGCGGTACCTGCCAGTGACACACGCCTGCACACACACAGAGCTGTGCACACCAGCACGCGTGTGCCACAGAGACACTCACACACATACAGTCTATACCAATGCACGTGCACCCACAAGCACGAGACCTGCTCACACACAGCCTGTGCGCACCATGTGCACATTAACACACGTGCACACCAACACGCAGAGCTGTGCATACAGAGCTGTGCACACCAATGTGTGCACTGTCACACACATCAACACACGCGTGCCCCACAGAGCCACGCTCACACCTGCAGAGCCTGTGCACACCCACACGCACAGAGCTGTGCACAGACCCACTCACACTTGAGAGTGTGCAATTCAACACACGTGTACACAGCTGTGCACACAACACGTGCACACATCAGCACATCCACGTACACAGTGCTGGGCACACCAGCACACATGTACACTGTGCAAAGCAGGACGTGTACACTCACACCTGGGCACACCAGAAAACACACGTGCACACAGCCATGCACAGATACACACGTGTGCACAGCACTGTGCACCTCAGCACCTGTGTGCACACACGTGCACAGAGTCACAGACACTGGCACACACAGGCACAGCGTGTGCAGAGTCACACACCCTGGCACACTCGTGCACAGAGTCACACACACTGGCACACACGTGCACAGCACTCCCCCAGAGCCCTCCTGGCCCCGCGGGTTCCCCCCCATGGGTCCCTACTCGTGGCGCGGGTGCCGCCACAGCCCACGCAGGCCCCAGCAGGCGGCCAGGAGCCGGGGCTGGTGGTACAGCACCATCCCAGCCAGCGTCAGCGCCACGCCGGCATAGCCCAGCGCGCCCAGCCGCGTGCCGAACAGCAGCCACGACAGCAGCAGGTTGCCCACCACGGTGAGGCTGCCCAGGAGGTGCAGCGTGAGGGCCGAGGTGAGGGACAGGAGGCAGGAGGTGGCCAGGTTGTAGAGGACGGAGCCGAGGCAGCTGAGCAGGACGCAGCCCCAGAGCGCGGCATCGGGGCGGAGGACGCCCTGCCACGAGGGGCCCAGCTCCAGTGCCACGGCCGCCCCGAACAGCAGCACGAAGCTGGGCAGGGACGTCAGACCGAGCAGGGACAGCGCGTCCAGATGGTCCTCCTGCAGCAGCACACCTAGGGGGACAGGGGACAGTCAGTGGGACATCCCACAGGAACACCCACCCACCGCAGGGACAGCCTCACCCACAGGGGACACCCAACAACACGGGTCCAAGCAAGAAATCCCAAATGCCACTGGGAAGGGGAAAATGATGGGGGGCAGTTCCTTCCATGGGCTGGGGATGCCCTGGTTTGGGGGTGTCCCGGTTTGGAGGTTCCCAGGTTTGGATGTGTCTCTGTTCAGGAGTTTGGGAGTCCTTCGTTTCTGGGATTCCTTGGTTTAGGGGTGCCCTGGTGCAGGGGGTGTCCAACTCTGGGGATGCCCTGGTTCAGAGAGTGTCCAGTTTCAAGGGTGCCTGGGTTTGGGGGTCAGGGTGCCACAGGGAGGGTTGGACAGGGCAGCTTTCCCAGCCCGTTTTGGAGCATTTGTCCCCATATCCCCCCCTCCGGGTCATCTGAGGACAGTGGGGACAGCAGGTGCAGCAGGGCTGGCTGCCACACACAGACATACCCCTACCCTCCCTGGGGCCGCTGTCCATGTCCCACTGGGGGTGAAAAGGTGACAGGGCACTGGCACGATGACCGGTGGTGTCCCTTGGGGGGCCACAGCACTCCAGTACAGCCATGGGGACCTTGGGCCGGTCACAGGGCTCCATGCCAGAGCCTGTCCCTGCAGTGCCCTGAGTCACAGGCTCCGGAGGAAACGCCCCCTTGCCAGCCAAAAACATTCCAGCTGGCTCTTCGCTGCCATTTGCCAAGGACACCACGGCCCGGGTGGCACTGCGGCCACCGGAGTCCCTGGGAAGGGGGGACTCGCAGGGAGTCCAGCAGCCCACAGGGACGGGACAGGCTGGGTGACCCTGTGCCAGACTAGGGCACTTCCATCCCCCATGGCCCCAGGACACCGCAGGAACACTAATGGTGTCATCACTGAGTCACGTCATCTCAGGGCCACAAGTACGACACAGCCCTGAGAAGGGCAAGGGTGGCTCTGAGGTGGCACCAGGGACAGAGTGGGCATGGGGTGACACTGGGGCTGAGGTGATACAAGGGTGGCCAGGTGATACCAGGGCCAACGGGGACAGCAGGTGGCACTGGGGCTGGGGTGAAACTGGGACCCAGAGTGCCACCACGGTTGGGGTGATGCTGAGGCCAGGGTGGGTAGGGAGTGTCACCAGAACAAGGGTGGCACTGGGGTGACACCAGTGATGGTGGGGTAGCACTGGGGCTGGGGTGACACCAGGGTGGGCAGTGGGTGGCAGGGTGAGCAGGGAGAACGCCCAGCACCAGGGTGGCACCAAGGCGACACCAGCACCCCTGCACCTCAGGGGCTGTGCCAGGGGCGGGCAGACATGCAGGAAAGGGACAGGGACAGGTGGCACTTACTCTGCTGGATGGACTTGAGGGCGCGGAGCACGGTGGCGGCCAGGAGGAAGCCGCAGCCGGGCTGGGAGAAGCAGAGCCCACCGGCGATGCTGCAGGCGGCCCCGGCGCACACCGGCCCCATGGCCCAGAACTGCAGCGGGTGCGGCCGCCGGCCCCCCAGCACCCCCAGCACCAGCGTCACCACCGGCGTGGTGGTGGCCACGGCCTGGGCCACGTCCAGCTGCACGTAGCTCAGGCCCAGGTTGCCCAGGGCCACGCTGGTGCAGAAGGTGAGGCTGAGCAGGTAGATCCTGGCGCGGGGCCGGGGGCCTGGTGCCCGTACCCAGCCCAGCGGGTAGCCCACGGCCACGCCGGACAGCATGTGCAGCGCCGAGAGCAGCAGCGGGTAGCGGAACCCGTGCGCCGCGAAGATCCACTTGTTGAGGCCGGCCATGGTGGTGCCCGTGCCCAGCCAGGCCAGCACGCTGAGGGTCAGCGGCAACGCCGGCCCCGGCGGCCGCCCCCCGTCCGCCTGCCCCGGGTCGGGCTTCCAGGGCCGCGGAGCGCCCGAGCCCGCCGTGCTCATCGCGGCTTCATCGCCCCGCCGCGACCGCGGGCACATGGGCACCGGCTCCGCTGCCTCCGGCCGCCCCTCGCCGCTCTGCCCCGTCCTCCCGAGAGCCCCGCGATGGGTGGCGGTGACAGCGGTGCTGGCGCGGTGGCGGCCGGGCTGTCCCCGCTCCCTGCGGTGGCGGCCGCGCTGTCCGCGCTCCCTGCGGTGGCGTCCCCCGGCCGGGGGGGCTGGCGGGGCTCCGCGCCGGGATGGCGGTGCCAGGTGCCGAGAGAAGGCGGCGGCGACGGCCGGGGCCGGCGGAAAGTTTGGTGATGGCGGGAGCGGAGGGCGGAGGCTCCTCCCTGCGAAGCCATCGCGTCACTGCCGGGCGGGCGGGGCACGGCGGGCACGGGCACCGGGGGCACCGGGGACACACCCGGCGGTGCCACCCGTGCGGCGGGGCCCGCTGGGCACCCCCGGCCCTCAGCACCATGCGGTGGCTCCGTGGTGACAGCGGGGCCGCGTCCCAGCCTCCGTCCGGCTCCCGGCGCCATCGCTCCCGACCCCAAACCGCCGGGACACCCCCGCCCCGACACCGCCGCTGCCCCGGTGATTTGGGGGTTGGATTCAACTCCCAGGGGAGTGACGCAGGTTTGGGCACACCTGGGGGTCCCCCTCGGACACCGCAGTCCCCGAGCCCTGCGACAGTGGGGGCTCAGTACCGCCAGGGGGTTACAGAGGAGGAGGATCCCAGCTGGCCTCTTACTGAGGATGAACAGCGCTGACTCGGACTCCCCAAATCTTTGGCATCCCCAAAAGTGCTTGGGACACCCCAAAAACGGCTGCTCCCAGCGGCCGTGTGCCCCATTCCCGAGTGGGACCAGGACTGGAGGAGCTGCTGGTCTGTGTGCTCCTGTCCCACTGCACCTGTAGGACACGAGGCACCGTGTGTGCCCCCTTCCTCCTGCCCCGGGTAGATTTGGGGTGCTGGCCCACGGAAAGCAAGAGGCAGGGAGCCATCAGATGCTGTGCCCTCAGTGGGGGTTTCATTGCCATCACCTCCCACCCTCTACCACTCGCTGAGGCGCAGGATGAGGGTCTCCCCATCCTGAGGTCTGTAGTCAGCAATGCCTGCAGAGAGAGGGACAACGGTTCGGAGTGGGACAGCAGCCATGGGGCTGCGGGGGATCCCTGCCACCTCCCCAGGGACCCCCACCCACCACTCACCCATCTCCAGGGGGGTGTTGGGCGCAGTCAGGAGCTGCCAGTAGTTCCGCTTCTCCTGCCGGGCCTCCAGCCCCAGCACCTGGGTCAGGAAGGGGCCCTGGGGGGTGTCCTGGGCATGGAACCTGGAGGGTGGGACAACGGGGTCAGGGTGGTGAAGGGTCCGGCTTCGGCACTGCTGGCAGTGGGAACCGGGGTGAGCCCCTGGTGCAGGTGCAGGACACGCGGCCATCCCAGTGTGACCCCCACATACTTGAAGTCGTGGGGTTCCAGCGCAGCAGCTGCCCGGAGCACGTCCAGGAGGGAGGCGGCGGCAGGCACGGGCACCGGGCGGTCATAGAGCCGGAGCTCGTAACACCAGGGCAGGGGACACTCCACCACCAGCTGCACCATTTTGTTCCCTGGCACCTCAGTCAGGGGCTCAATGTCCATGGGTGTCAGCGTGTCTGAGAAGCCACCACAGCACTGGTGACACCCTGCCACCACTGTGGTGGCACCAGCACTGATCCCAGTCCCAGCTGCCCCCAGCTCCTACCCAGCTCCTCCCGGCAGTGCATGGAGGCGATGTCCAGGTAGGAGCGGCCGTGCAGCACCGGCAGCACCTGGGCCATGGTGGCGGTGGTGCCGAAGGCTCCCAGGTTCTCCAGCAGCGCGGCCATGGCCGAGCCGAACGCCGGCTCCGTCTGGCATGTGCCTGTGGCCAGGAACACCTGGGACAGGGAGGGATGGGGGCAGTGGGAAGAGAGAGGAGGGCTGGGTACCTGGGCACTGCACTGCTGAGCATCACCTGCCTCAGAGCAGCTGCCTCTGCCTGGGCACCCACATCTGCATCTGTGCCCACACCCACATCTGCACCCACATCTGCAGCCCCACTTCCCCCCATGCCTATTCCCAGTGCCAGCCCAGATGTCCCCTCAGGTGACACCCACCTGCAGGGCCCACGGGGTGCTGTAGATGTTGCCGATGATGCCGTCGGGGCCCTGGGCCTCGGCCATGCCCCTGCTGGCCCCGTGTGCGGTCGCCTTGAGCTCGGCCGCCAGCCTGGTCCCCACCAACCTCCTCTGCTCCAGGCAGGTGAAGGCCAGTGCCACAACAGCCTCCGTGTCTGCAGGGACACCCCAGTGTCCCCCCAGGGTCACACACCCGCTGGGGGTGCCACCGCCTGTGCCCATGGCCCTTACCCACAGCGTTGCCACTGTGCCCAAGCCTTCCATGGTGCTGGGCCATGAGGAGCCGCCGGATCACCTCCTCCCGCACCCGCTTGTGGTGCACACACAGCGCCAGCACGCCCAGCCCGTACTGGTAGTAATTGGTGAGGGGGTGGCCGTGCCGCTGGGAGCCTGGGGACAACGTGTGGTGTCACCGGGGCGAGCCGGTGTCCCACAGTCGGACATGTGGGTGCCAGGTGGGCGCTCACCCCGCAGGGACACTCTCACCTGTCCAGTCCTCCTCCAAGTAGTACTTGAGCCATGTCACCAGCGAGCGCTGGGGACTGGCTGGGGGACAGGTGGCCCGCAGCCCCAGCAGGTACAGCGCCAGCCGCCCCGTGTGCGGCCGCTCCGCCGCACTCCTGCAAGGCACCGGTCACCTCCCAGGACACCGCCCAGGGTGTCACCTTCCCTGAGGGGACCCCAGGACACCCACACTTACGTGCTGTGCTCAGCGTCCCACCGGGAGTGGCCGTGGGCCTGCAGGCTCCTGCAGGGACAGGGCATCAGCATGGGGGACAGGGGTGTCCTCAAAGGCCCGTGGGGGGCCCCCCGGGGACCCACCTGCCGTAGGGGTACTGGAAGGTATCCTGCAGCCGCTCCAGGTAGCGCTGCTCCAGCTGCAGGTCGTGGTCACGAGCCAGGCGCAGGGCCAGGTATACGGCAGGGTCGGGGTCCCGCGCGGGGTCCCCCGCCAGCCCCAGCAGCCGCGCGCTCAGCGCCCGCACGGCGCCCACCGAGCCCCCCGGGGGCTCTGTCCGGGCCCGGGAGAGGCAGCGCAGGTGAGGGGGCACGAGAGGGCCAAGACCCCTCCCAAGCATGGCCCTGCTGCTCCACAGCCCCCCCAAAGCTATGTGGGGCCGCAGTGGGGAGGGACCCCCAGCACCCACCCCTCCATGCACCCCACACCCGCGTCCCCGCCAAATCCCATAACCTCCAGATTTCCCACCAAAAAAAGAGGAAGAAACAAAGAGACGTTGACATGGAGCGGGAGCACAGAGAGCCCGAGGGGGTATCAGGGGGCTAGGGTGACACCCCTCTCCCCAGGGACCTGTGTGGGGGTGGGCACAGGCTGGCTCCGGGCAGGGGAAGGGGG
>VXAZ01005975.1:384109-413015 GCA_013399875.1 Gymnorhina tibicen | reverse complement strand
GCCCTATTCCCCTCCTGCCTCCCGCGCTGGCCGTGCCCGGTGGCCCCTTCCAGCCCCCCATTCCCCGGTTTCCATTCCTCCTCCCTCTCCGTGCCCAGAAGTCCCGGTGGCCCCGGGGCGGTTGCGGGGGCCCCCTCAGTACCCCCGAGCTCCCCCAACGCCGCCGTCTCTCCCCAGTACGAGCGCGGAGCCGCCACCAACTACATCACCCGGAACCGGGCGCGGAAGAAGCTGCAGCTGAGCCTGCCCGACTTCAGGTGCGGCCGGGACCCCCAGAACTCCCCCAGACTCCCCGGACCCCCTGAGCCCCCGCCTTCGGGTGCCTCGTACCTCCTGTACTCCCATCCCTCCAGACCCTTGCTTCCCATCCGGGGAAGCACTGGGAGACGGAGCCCGTGGTGGGTGCGTGGGGTGGCCCTGGGCGCCCCTAAACTCCTCCCCCGGGATCCCAGACCCCCTGAAGCCCCCCAGGTACTCCATCCCTCAGAACTCCCCGCAGGACAGCCTAAACACCTTACTCCTGCTCCCGGTTCCCCGGGACTCCCTCATGGGACCCCTGAACTGCCCTCAAACCCTGCAGAGATTTCCTGCTTCCCCCGAGGCACCCCCTGAACTCTGCCTATCCAGACCCTACCGATCACCCCCCTCAACCCCCTGGGACCCCAGCCCCCCTTGGGGAAGTAGAGGGACCTGAAGTCCGTGGTGGGTGTGTGGGGTGGCCATGGGATACCCTGAATTCCTGTCCAAGAGTGTGGCCCTTGGAGTGTCCCTTCCCCTTGGGATCGTGGAGCGGTGTCCTAGGTTTCAGGCTGCCAAGTTTGGGGTTCCCCTTCCAAGGGAAGGGCCCAGGGTGTCCAGGGGACACAGGGGTGCCGTGGCCCCCCTGTCCCAGCCCTGTCCCCATCCCCAGGCGCCTCTGCATCCTCAAGGGGATTTACCCCCATGAGCCCAAGCACAAGAAGAAGGTGAACAAGGGCTCCACCGCCCCCAGGACCTTCTACCTGCTCAAGGACATCAAATTCCTGCTCCATGAGCCCATCGTCAACAAATTCCGGGAATATAAGGTGATTATCCCACCCGAGGGGCCCCTGGGGCTCGTCCTGTGCCACAGAGCCCCCATGTCCCCCTGTCCCCCCAGGTGTTTGTCCGGAAGCTCCGGAAGGCTTACGGGAAGAGCGAGTGGGGCACTGTAGAGCGGCTGAAGGACAACAAACCCACCTACAAACTCGACCACATCGTCAAGGAGAGGTGAGACAGCCCTGGCAAACCCACCTGGAGCATCCAGCTCCGGGGCCCAGCACAGGAAGGATCTGGAGCTGCTGGAACCAGTCCAGAGGAGGCCATGGAGATGCTCCAAGGGCTGGAGCCCCTCTGCTCTGGAGCCAGGCTGGGAGAGCTGGGGGTGCTCACCTGGAGAGGAGAAGGCTCCAGGGAGAGCTCAGAGCCCCTTCCAGGGCCTAAAGGGGCTCCAGGAGAGCTGGAGAGGGACTTGGGACAAGGGCTGGAGGGACAGGACACAGGGAATGGCTTCCCACTGCCAGAGGGCAGGGATGGATGGGATATTGGGACGGAATTGTTCCCTGGGAGGGTGGGGAGGGGCTGGCACAGGGTGCCCAGAGAAGCTGTGGCTGCCCCTGGATCCCTGGCAGTGTCCAAGGCCAGGCTGGATGGGGCTTGGAGCACCCTGGGCTAGTGGAAGGTGTCCCTGCCCCTGGCAGGGGGTGGCACTGGCTGACATTTAAGGTCCCTTCCCATCCAAACCATGCTGGGATTCTCTGATCTTTCACCACATCCATCCCTCTCTGGGAATCCACCTCGTGTATAATTTCTGGAGGTATTGATGGAATTTTGCGTTTCTGGGCTGGAGGAGAAGGAAGGAGAGAGCCGGGAATGCCCAGCCATCCTGGGTGGCTCCAGGAGAACACAGGGAGCTCCCCTTCTTTCCCCTCAGAGGGCTGGGGGAGGGTTAATTCTGCCGAGACTTTGGTGAGTTTGGTGACAGCGAGCAAGGAGGGGATACAGGAGGGATGGAACTCCATAATCCTCGTGGGTCCCTTCCTAAATCAGGATATTCCATCATTCTCTGTCTGGCTTTGCTGGGGTGTGCAGGTGGATGCTCCACAGTTCCCATTTCTTTCTCACTCGGGGTCTCCCCCAGCCCCAGCAGCTTTTGCAGGACTCTGGGGCTGGCCGTGACCCCGCCTTGTCCCCACAGGTACCCCACATTCATCGACGCCCTGCGGGACCTGGACGATGCCCTGTCCATGTGCTTCCTGTTCTCCACCTTCCCCCGCACGGGCAAGTGCCACGTCCAGACCATCCAGCTGTGCCGGCGCCTGGCCGTGGAGTTCCAGAACTATGTCATTGCCTCCCGCTCCCTGCGCAAGGTGGGGCTGGGCCCCCCTGCCTGGGGGCGTGGGCTGCTGGGTCTGGGCACTGGGGTGTCAGATCACAGATCCCACTGGGATCTGGCGCTCCCTGAGGAACCTCCTGCCGGGGGAAGGGGTGACAAGGACAGGGACACAGCAGCCTTCCTCCCGCTGAGCCTTTGCTCTGTCCTGCCAGGTGTTCCTCTCCATCAAGGGCATCTACTACCAGGCAGAGGTGCTGGGGCAGCCGATCACCTGGATCACCCCCTACGCCTTCGCCCATGACGTGAGTACCTGGGCAGAGCTCAGGGGATCACCAGGGAAGGGGTGAGGGACCATCCCGTGGCAGACGAGGCTGTGCCCAGCCTGTGGTGAGATCACAGGGCCTGGCTTGGGAGGCACGTGGGGGCACAGCTGTCTGTCACCTCGGGATCCCCCGAGGCTGCCTGTACCAGTCTCCCCGGTTCCCCCTATCCTCAATTATTGATGCGCTCCTTTATCAGCCATTAAAGATTAACCTGCGGGGCTGAGGCTGGTGGAGCAGAGGGAAGGGATGAGTCAGATCCTGCAGCTTCAGCAAGGGAATTCTGCTGTTTTCCCCAGGCAGCAGGGCATGGGGAAGTGCTGGGACAGCTTCCCCTGGGCCTTGGCAGGAGGTGCCGGGCACAGCAGGGCCATCTCCATTCACTCCTAGGATTTCCAGGGCTGGGCACGGGTGGGTTGAGGCTTTGTGGTTTTGTGGTTCTGAATCACAGAACCGTGGAGTGTTTTCAGTTGGAAGGGACGTTAAAACGCATCCAGTGCCATCCCTGCCATGGACAGGAACGCCTTCCACTGTCCCAGGCTGCTCCAAGCCCTGGCCAGCCTGGCCTGGAACACTTCCAGGGATCCAGGAGCAGCCACAGCTTCTCTGTGCCAGGGCCTCCCTACCCTCACACGGAGGAATTTCCTCCTAAAATCCCATCTAACCCTGCTCTCTGGCAGTGGGAAGCCATTCCCCCTTCCTTCTCCTTGTCTTGCTCTTGTCCAGCTCTTCCATCTTGAGAACTTGGAGTCCCAACTGAACCAAACCCCAAGGTCCCTATCCAGGATGGAATGAAGTGTTCCATATATCCAGGCATGGATGGGTGGCAGCAGGACCCTGGGGGAAGCCTGCAGAGTTCTCCCTGTCCGGGGTCTGGTGGTGGCTGTGACATCTCCTGTTTGGGGCAGGCTCAGGCTGGAGATCAGGGAAAGGTTTTTCCCCCAGAGGGTGCTGGGCACTGCCCAGACTCCCCAGGGAATGGGCATGGCCCCAAGGCTGCCAGAGCTCCAGGAGTGTTTGGGCACCCTCCCAGGGGTGCCCAGGGTGGGATTGTTGGGGTGTCTGGGCAGGGCCAGGAGCTGGGCTGGATGGTCCCTGTGGGTCCCTTTGTAAATGGGCATATTATGGGATCCTCTTCCGTGTGGGTGGGATGGGCCCCTGTCCTTGCAGAGGGGGTCCTTTATCCCTGTGTCCCCCATCCCGTGTGCTGGCAGCACCCCACGGACGTGGATTACCGGGTCATGGCCACCTTCACCGAGTTCTACACCACCCTCCTGGGCTTCGTCAACTTCCGCCTCTACCACTCTCTGAACCTGCTGTACCCCCCCAAGGTGAGGCCACCACCCACCCTGGGATCACTGCAGGGACCTCCTGTCTCACGCTGGGGTAGTGGCAGCCCAGATCCGTGGAAAGGGGGGTGGAAATGAGAGATTTTTGGGGTCTCTGGTTTTGGGAGTTGCCTCTGCACCTCTGCTCCTCCCCAGATCAACAGCCAGGCTGAGGATGAGCTGAAGCCTGCAGAGGGCAAGGAGTACGCCATGGATTCGGAGAGCTACCTGGAGGTGAGGGACACGGCTGGCACTGTGACCCGTGGGGACACTGTGTGGTCTTTGTGTCCTGCCCACGGCCCTCCTGGTGTGGCACCCAGAGGCAGACCCAGATCCCTGCTGGGTGGAGGGGGCTGATCCCAAACTCCCTGTTCCTGTAGGGCAGAGCTGGGCTCGGCCTCGGGCACCACCAGCCACCCTGTGTGGCCAGGGACCTTGCAGAGCCCCATGCTGGGGACAGTGCCTGGAGGAGGCTAGATTCTGTCCAGGCCGTGGCTCTTTTGGCCTCTTGTTCTGAGAAATCCCCTTCCCCCATGGGGCTCCCCCTTTTCCCACCCCCCTGGATGTGACTCCGTGTCCTCTCCCTGCAGAGGCTCTCGGCTCTGAGCGCCAGCCTGGCCCGGGCGGTGGCTCCAGCCCACGAGGAGGAGGTGGAGATGGATGAATTCCCAGTGGAGGGGGTAAGACCCTGGTGGGAGGCTCATCCCTGACCATGGGGGATCCTGTCCTGTGCCCAGGCTGGTGGTTTGGGGACAGCTCCTGAGACCCCCCCTTTGCCAAGGGGCTGTGGGTGGGGAGGAGACTGAGGGCTTTTCTCCGAGCAGGAGACAGCGGAGCAGATGGATGCCAAGAAGAAAGAGCAGGAGGCTCTGGAGAAGCACAAGAAGCTCTTTGAGGGGCTGCGCTTCTTCCTGAACAGGGAGGTGCCCCGGGAGCCGCTGGCCTTCGTCATCCGGTGCGTGGTGGCCAGGAGAACCTTGGCCTCCCCCAGCCTCTCTAGCAGGACTTTTGGGGCCAACCCACCCCATGTCCTGTGGGTGAGGTGACTCTGAGCGTCCCACCTGCCCGCCTGACTCCTCAGTGTCTTTGCCTGCAGCTGCTTCGGTGGCCAGGTGTCCTGGGACAAGTCCCTGTGCATCGGTGCCACCTACGACGCCACCGACCCGTCCATCACCCACCACATCATCGACCGGCCCCGCGTGGACAAGCAGGTGGTTGGCAGGTGGGTGAGGCAAGGGGGCCCTCCCCAGAACGGCCATCCCAGAGCTGTCCCTCAGGGCTCCAGAGCCTGAGGTGGGACCCCTCTGCCTCGCCCAGGTATTACCTGCAGCCCCAGTGGGTTTTTGACTCGGTGAATGCCAAGCTGTGCCTGCCCGTGGCCGATTATTTCCCAGGGGTCCTGCTGCCCCCGCACCTCTCACCCTTCGTGACAGAGAAGGAGGGTGACTACGTCCCTCCTGAGAAGCTAAAGCTGCTGGCCCTGCAGAGGGGAGAGAATCCAGGTGCTTGGAGCCCTCAGAGGAGTTTGGGAGCTGGGCTGTGCCTGCTCTGGAGCATCTCGGGGGTAATGGTGGTGTCTCCTTGTAGAGGAAGAGAGTGAAGAGGAGGAGGAGGAAGAAGAGGAGGAAGACGAAGTTGACAATGACAAAGAAGAGGAGGAAGAGGAAGATGAGTCTGAAAAAGAAGAGGAGATGAAATTACAGAAGATGGAAGAGGAGAAGACTCAGAGCACTCAGAGCAGCAAGGTGGGAGCCCATGGAGGCAGCTCTGGTGTCACTGTCCCTGTCCTGAGGCCACTGGGACACTCAGACAATCATGGAGTGGTTTGGGTTGGGAGGGACCTTAATGCTGATCTTGTTCCACTCTGTGCCATGGGCAGGGACACCTTCCGGTGTCCCAGGGTGCTCCAAGCCCCATCCAACCCAGCCTGGAACACTTCAGGGATGCTCGTGGCCCCACACTGATGAGCTGCAGCTCCCATCCCTGTCAGGACCTGCTACAGGTCCAGAGGGAGCTGTGGCTCTTCCCTGGCCCGTAGTGAAAGGGCTGGAATTGCCTATCCCTGTGCAAGGAGTGGGGTTCCCGGTATCCTGAGCTCCCTGGCTCCCCACAGATGCTTCCCGTGAAGGTGACGGCGGGGAAGGTGCGGCTGGAGGACAAGCAGCGCCTGGAGCAGGAGCAGCAGAGTGAGGAGAAGCGCTTGGCCATCATGATGATGAAGAAGAGGGAGAAATACCTCTACAAGAAGATCATGTTCGGGAAGAAGCGCAAAATCCGCGAGGTACGGAGACAGGGCCCCCCACCTGCATCCTGGGCTGGGCTCTTCCCAAACCCACTCGCTCCTTCCACTCCTCCCTGTCCCTGGTGAAGGTGTTGAGGCTGCCTCATGGCCAGGCAGAGCTCCCTGTGCTCCCTTGGGGGCCATGGCTCCTGTGGCCGCTCTCCATATCCCACCCCTGATCCCGGTGCCGTCGGGTCCATCCTCCGCCTGGAGCTTTGGTGGGACCGGGGCTCTGCAGCCCCTGTCCTGCTCTGACTGGGGGTCTTGGGGTCTCTCCCCAGGCCAACAAACTGGCTGAGAAGAGGAAGGCTCATGATGCGGCCCTCAAGGAGCAGAAGAAGAAGAGCAAGAAAGCGCAACAAGCGTGACAAGGCCGGGGGCTTCCCAGATGGTTTTCCACTGTTGCTTTCAGGTGGAAAACCCTTGGCTTTGCTCCTGGGACAGAAGTGCTGTATTGGAAATGTTTCCCATCTGTAAATACACCTGCTGCTCTGCCTTTCCCCTGGTCCTGTCACAAAGACTGTCCTCTCCGTGCTGGTGCCAGCTCTGCGTGAGGAAGAGGAGGCCACAGAGAGCTCTGGGATCGTTCCGTGTGAATTTGCACAGCCCTGGGTGCTGGAGTCTGGCTCCCAGGAGCTCCCCGGGGCAGAGGAGTGCGGAGCTGCTTCACAGTGTCCACACAAAACTGTGTTCCCTTGTATTTTTATTTTTAATTAAAGGTGATGCTTTCCTGTTCCGTTTGTTGTCTGTTCTTTGTGCCTGGGCGCAGCGGGGAGGCTCCTCAGGGGCTGATGTGGATGGATGTGGAGATCCATGGCTGCTGCCAGGGCTGCTGATCCTGCTGGATGTGTTCTGGCAGCAGCAGTTATCCGTCAATCCCGACTTTTCCCCCAAAAACACCTTGGAGTTGCCACTGCTGGGGACAAGGTGTCTCACGGGGTTTCTGGGCACACCTTTGCCCCCAAGTGTGGTGAAGGCTCTGTGTCACTCAGGAAGTTCTGGAGGACACCCCTGGCACTGTTGTGGGGACATAGAGGGGATCCAGGGAGTGACAGCCCCTGGAAGGGAGTGAGCTCAGATAGGGAACAGCTGGGAACGCCCAGCTTGAAGGAAGCTTGAAGCTTCCCCCTCTCAGATTTAGTTTCTTTTCCCAGATATTTTTTCCAATTTTTTTCTTTCTTTTTTTAATTTTCAATTTGCTTTAAGTGCTTTTTTCTTTTTACTGTTTCCTTCTCCCCCTTTGTTTTCCCTTTTTTCAGTTTTTTCTGTTTTCATTTTTGCTTTTCTCTTTTCCTTTCCTTTTTTCTTTTATTTTTATTTCTTTTGTCTTTATTTCTATGTTCTTTTTATTTCTTCCTTCCTTTTTTTTAAATTTATTTTTCCCTTTGCCTCCTTCCCTTTTTTTTTCCCTCTTTCCCCTTTTTTTTTTTTTTTTTTTTTTTTTTTTTTTGCTGTGTGCGGTTTTTTTTTTTTTTTTTCCACTTCAGAGGGTTGGAAGGTTTTTCCATCTTTTTATATTTTTCTCCTTGCTTTCCCCTTCCTTTCCCCTCTCCCAAGAGGAGTAGGACCAGCCCCTGGGGCACCCCAGGGCCGGGGTTCCCCCTCAGAGCAGGAGATCCCGAACACGGGGCTTCAACCCCTGGGAGCTCCCCACAAACCCCGGCTCTGAACGAACCAACACCAGCTCCGAACAAACCCCAGCTCTGAAAAACCCAGCTCCAAACAAGAAAACCCCGGTTCGAAACAAATCCCGGCTCCAGGCCTCACTCCCACGGCCAGGCCCAGGGCCTTGGCCTGCAGGCAGGGCCGGTGCTGGTGGCCACAGACAGGTCCGGCTGTCCGGGGGCTCTGCGGCCGATAAAGGCGTGTGTCCGGCCAGGTGTGACCCCTCAGTGTTGTCACCCACTCGGCCTCCTCGCCCACTCCCTCGGGATCCACAGCTCCTTCGGGATCCTCGGTTCCGGCTATCACGGCTTTCAGTGAGTGCTGCTTTGTACCCCCAAATCGGGGTTGGGGTCGCTCTGCCCCCCAGGTGGGGGGAAAGGGGTGGGGAATGAGGTGGTGGAGCCGTCCTGGTCACACCCTGTGGGATGTGGGACAGGGTGGATGTGGGAAATGGAGTGTTGTGGCTTCCCAGCTCGGTCACATCTGTCCCCAGGCTGTCAGCATTCTATGGCTGAGCTGCCACATCCTAGCCACTGTGGCTCTCTTCTGGTGGAAACACTTTACAACCCATCCCCCAAAAAAATGGAAACCTGGAAACCCTTTGTGACCCATTCCAANGAGACAGAGACCTTTTGCTGGAACTTGTGCCACAAAAAAAAAAAAAAAAAAAAAAAAAGGGGAACCCTGGAAAACCTTTGGCACCCCTACAAAAAAAAAAAAAAAAAAAAAAGGGAAAACCTGGAAACCCTTCACAATCCATCTCCAAAAAAACCCACAGGGGAAACCTGGAATCCCTTCATAACCCACCCCCAAAAAGGGAGAAACCTGGACTCCTTTTGTGACCCATCCCAATAAAGCAGGAGAAACCTGGAATTAGGAGAGCTGCCCTGCAGAGAAGGGGTGGGACAGCTCCTTGATCCCACGCCACTGATTCCACAACAAATCCTGTGACTATGCTCACTTGTCTTTGCCCTCTTCCTGAAATGATGAAGATGATGATGAAAATGGAGCTATTTTGGCTTTTCCTGACCCCAGAGGGTTGTGCAGGTTACCCTGGTGTGGGAACTGCTCCTGCTGAGGTCAGGCAGGATGGGGCAGCTGCCAGGGATGAGGCAAGAGCTGCCAGCTCACTGCAGGGTGATGCCCCCAAATCCTGTAGGGACAAGCTCTGAACCCCAAACACCTGTGATGGGGATGGTGAGTCCCAGGCATGGCCAAGGTGGTCACCCCTTGCTTGGGGACCCAAGGCCACCACCACCCCCTTTAGTGACAGAGACCTGGGTCTGAGGGCAGCAGGAGCACAAGAGCCCCTTTTTCACCCTGCCACGTGTAGGGTGATGGACCAGCAACAGGGCTGAGCCCTCCTGGTGTGACCAGGGCACCCTCTGGGCACCCAGTCGGCTGGCATGACTAGAGGAGGGTGGACTGATGGCACCGCAGCGGCTTCACAGTTGTCACACCAAGGTTGGAGATGCCAGAATATTGCTGTCATTAAGGCCATAAATCCATGGAAACATAGTGGGAGGGAGGGAGGAGGGCGGGGAAGCCGAGGGAGAATGAAGAGGAGCCAATGGTGCGTGGCCAGAGTGCCCCGGGGAGCAGGCGGCAGGGACGGGGTGCAGGAGCGGGCTCCCCAAACCCAGGTGAGCTTCGGCTGCGGGAGGTAACGGCCAGGCCATGAGCTGTCCTGCGGGACGAGGAGAAGGACGGTGGCTGGCAGGAGGTGAGTGCCACCGCCCAGGGCCAGCCGTCGTCACTCAGGGCCGTGGGGCCAAGCCAGGCTGGTGGCGGGGAGCCGAGGGGCCGGCAGTGGGGCCCGCAGGGACAATGTCCCCGTTGAGGCTGCGGTCACAGATGGAGACAAATGCCCCCGTTGTTCCCGGCGCGGGCTGAATGGCTCCTCTGTGCCCCGGCAGTGGGTGGGGAGCCGGGTGGCTCGGGGTGGCCGCAGGCACTCAGGGCCGGCCCCGGGTAGCCGGGCAGTGCCCGGCTGCAGCCCCGCGTCCCCACGCCAGCCGCTCCCACTCCTGTCCCGTTCCCCCTTCCCAGGCCGGCGACCCAGGGCCGCAGTCCCGGTGATGCCATAAACACCACGGTGCAGTGGG
The DNA here is from genome assembly GCA_013399875.1 of Gymnorhina tibicen. NCBI lineage: Eukaryota > Metazoa > Chordata > Aves > Passeriformes > Artamidae > Gymnorhina > Gymnorhina tibicen. Next base: position 402,963 of record VXAZ01005975.1, on the reverse strand, counting down.
GAGGCTTTGGAAAAGCCGGCATTTGCGGGGAGCTGCCCGGGAAGAGCTTATTCCATGTCGGAGCAGCATCGGCACCCCCGCCCCGTGCCGCCCGCTCCCCCGGCACCCCGGCCAGCGCAGGAGAGCAGAGGCACGGCCCAGTGCCAGCGGCGCAGGCAGAGGAAAAGGTGATGGATGCTGGGGGGGTCGGGATGCTTGGGGGGTGGTGGGGTGCTTGGAGGGTGGCAGGATGGTAAAAGGGCAGTGGGATGCTTGTGGGGTTGCTTGGGGGGCAGGGGGATGCTCGGGGGGCAGCAGGATGATAAGGAGGTAGTGGGATGCTTGAGGGGATGCCTGGAGGGTGTTGGGATGCTGGGGGGGCAGTGGGATGCTTGGGAAGCAGCTCTATGGGGCAGGATGCTGGGGGGAATTGTGAACCCATGGGGCACAGAAGGGACAGGGGGGTAGGAAGCACCATGCCTGTGTGGGATGGGGCCTGTGGAAAACTGTGTCCATGCATTTGTGGGATCAGGAGCAAGCAGGTGGATGTGCCTTGTGTATGGCAGGGGTTTGGCCCTAAAAGAATGGATCCTGTAGGGAAAACCCAAACACAGACTCTGGGATGCCCGCAGGGAGATGGGGAGCTTCTGGGACATGGAGATGGGGCTGCAGAGCTGCGTGGCCTGGCCCAGGGGTAACTCTTGAGGAAATAGTGGGTGCAGCTGTTTTCTCCGGCTGGGAATCTCAGCCAGCTGGCGCCACGGCCACCCCCCCCCACCTGTGGGAGCCCCAGGAGATCACCCGGTGCACCACGTTTCTCCTAACAAGCTATTAATAATTAAGCTGCTCACTGAAGGCAATGTCAATAGAGTATTTGGCTGGGAAGTGTTTGCCAGAACCACCCCAGGGAGCCAGGCAGGGCTCCTCTTGGCATTCCAGAGTTCCAGAATGGGGTGCTGTGTGGTCCTGGGGGCTTGGTGGGGTCCCATAAGGATCTATCAGGATCCATTGGGACCCATCTGGACTTATTGGGATCCATTGGGACTCATCAGGGGGGTTCATGGTGCCATTTCACTCACTCCTGTGGGATTGGTGCCAGCTCTGCTCCCACCTGGCAGCACCCACAAAAGTGGGTGTCTCCTCAGCCCTCTCCAGTGGCTTTTCCAGGTGGTGCCAGGTGGTGCCAGTGATGGAATCCCAGCCACGGTGTAAAACAACTCCAGCTGCTCCTGGGCATATGGAGCCCTCCGGCATTCACACCCACGCAGTGGTTTTGGGATACAGTCCACAGCCACCTGCTCCCCCCGTGGTGACACCACGCACCCCTATATCCACATGAAAACCACTCGGGCAGAGGCTGGATGCACCAGCCCTGCCTGATCCAGTGGTCCCCGCTCCAGGGGAAGTGGGGCTGGCTTGGATGAGCTTTTCGGGTGCCCCAGGTGCCCCTCTCCCAGCTCTCCCCCCCGTCCGCGGCGCTGTGCCCAGCACCCGGCCGCAGCCCGGGGCTCCGGTTGCATTTTCCATTCATTATTCATCGAGCTGGAAATCTCGGCAGCACGCGGCGATCCGAGCCGGGGGGGCCAGAGCGGGGCAGCGGCGGCAGCAGCGGCACCCCGGGATCGTCGGGCGCCGGTAACCGCGGTGCTGGGGGAGAGCCGGGAACCGGGGGGGCTTTGCCTCGGAGGCTCGGGGGGTGGAATGTGCCGGGGTGTGATCCACGGCTCATCCCAGTGGGATTTCATCCCGCCGGAATATCCGCGGGAGGTCTGAGGCGCTGAGGGGGCGATGCGAGGCGAGGGTGGGGGCCCGGGGGGTTATTTTTGGGGGTGTTATTCAGTGGAAGCGCAGCCAGCCTTGGCCGAAGGATTCCGGAGGATGTGGAGCAGCGGGAGCAGCGGGAGCTGGGTCAGGGGATGCTGCTCCCGCCGCTAAATGGGGGTGCAGGGCCGGGGGACTCAGCCCCCAGCTCGGGGGGGGGGGCTCCCGGGCGCGGGGCTCTGCTGTGGGGGGCCTCCGGTCACGAGTGCCGTGTCCCTGTGTCCCCATGTCCCGTGTCCTGCCGCAGGGGACAGCCCTGCTGCAATGCGGTGTCACAGTGAGGGTAACTCCCGTGTCCCGGGAGGAGGGAGGGGACAGGGATCTGGGGCACGGGGGGAGCGCTGGGGAGTGGGCAGCGGGCACAGGGACTCTGTGTGTGTGTCTGTGTGTGTGTCTGTGTGCACACGTGTGTGTGTATGAACACGACTGATGTGTGCGCGCATTTTGTGTGTGTGTGCACGTGTGCATGTATATGAACGTGCAGTGTGTGTGTGTGTGTGTGTCCTTGTGCACACATGTCCCCGTGGGGACTGGGGTGTCTGCGTGTGCCCCTGTGTGTGTGTGTTGTGTGTGTTCGGGGGTGCCATCCTGCCCCGCAGCCCTTTGTCCGCAGCTCCGTGTCCCCGGCCCCCACCTTGGGCCTGCCCGAGCTGCCACAGCCAGAGGGGGCCCCCAAGTCCCCACTGCTGCTGGAGGGGCTGCAGAGGCCACACTGGGTGGGTATTGAAGCACCCAAACCACCCTGAGTGGCTGCAGCTCCTTGTCCGGCCTGCAGATTTTCCTGGGAAAATGGATCCCAGCGCCCTCAGGGAGCTCCCTCCGGTGCTGGTGGTGTGCCAGTGGAGGATGCCCACTCTGCCCTTGGGCTGTCCATGGCCCAGCTCCCCCTAACCGCAATCCCAGCCCTGCGGCATCTCCCGCCCGGGCCTGGGAGTCACCCTGGGAGTTTTCCCAGGGCGGGCAAAGGTTGGCTGAGCAGGCAGAGCTGCTGGACCTGGGCCATGAATCTGCTGTGCCCATGGCTGGGACACACGAGGCGCCAGTGATTGCCATGCCCATGCAATGTGCACATGCCTCATTCGAGCCACGCACCCCCCAGTGCCCGTGTCCCTGGCCCCAATGTCTCTCCTCTCTGGCTGCAGGTGACCAGGATGCTGTGGCATGGGAAGCCCTGGAGGTCCATGTGCAAGGGGCTGGTCCTGGGGACCCTCCTGACCAGCTTCATGTTGCTGCTCTACTCCTACGCCGTCCCCCCGCTGCAAGTCAGCGTCACTGGGTGAGTCTGGGGTCCCCATGTGTCCCCCCTGCAGCTCGGCCTCTCTGTTCCACACCAGGAACCAACTGGATGTGGGGGACATGGAAATGGCCCTGGGGCTTTCCGGGCCCTGGTGGCTTCACACCAAGATGTCCCCTTCCTGCTGTAGGGCTGCAACCTGTCCCACAGCTAGGGGAGAAGTGGGGACACACCCTGGGGCACTCACTGCTCCTGGGTGGAAAAGGGAGGGAAGAGGGAAGGGGGAAGAGAAGGGATGAGGGGAAAGGGGAGGGGCGAAGAGGAGAGGACTTGAGTCTCGGGTTCTTTCACTGCCAGAGCTCCCAGCCCCCAGCCATGCCTCCTGTCATCGAATTTATCTCCGGGCTTGTAAACAAGGTCCATGTGCAGGTGCCTCATAAACCTGGTGCTGACCTGTGCACTTGGATTGGGATCCTTATCAAGGATCAGTTTGGCAAGTTCATTACCGGTGTCCAAAGTCAACCAACTCCGTGGGCTCTGCTCGCTGCCCCAGGCAGCTCAGATAACACCCCTTGTATCCTCTCGTGCTCCTCCAGGGCCCATGAACTCATCTCTGGGATCAGGCTCTGGAATTATTTCCCTCTTTGTTGGGGGCGGTATCCTTCATGGATCCCACAAAGCCTTGAGAGGTTCCAGACCTCCACAGATCCCATGAGGGGTTTGTGACTCCTGTAAGGAGTTGATAACTCCCAGGCTTTCTCCATCAGTCCTACAAAGGGCTGAGAGCTCCCAGACCTCCTCCATGGATCCCATGAGGGGTTCATGACTCCTTTAAGAGGGTTGAGAGCTCCCAAGCCTCCTCCATGGATCCTACAAGGGGTTGAGAGCTCTCAGACCCCATAAAAATGTTATCAGCTCCTCTCCATGGAGTTATGGCCATGGAGAGCTCCCCTTAACACACTTTTTGGCATCACCTCCACCAGGACTGCCATGGCCATGCCCATGGGGATCCCCTGCTCTATTTCCATTTCCAGCACCTATTCCCATTTCCAGCACCCATCCTCATGTCCAGCACCTGTCCCCAGGTCCAACACCCATTCTCAGGTTCAGCATATATTCCCAAGGTCCAGCACCTCTTCCCAGGTCCAGCACCCATCCCCAGATCCAGCTCCTCCAGCACAGAACATCCCTAAGCCTTCAAAGTGCCAGGGCCACTCTCACCATGGTGTTCTACCTCTTCTCCCACCCAGGATCCCCATCCCCTTCTCCTGCTCCTCCCCCCTGTCCCCCGTCCAGGCTCCGTCCGCATCCAACAGCACGGGCAGCACCTCAGGGTGGAGCTGCCGTCCCAAGCTCAACGTCATGTTCATGAAGACTCACAAGACCGCCAGCAGCACCATCCTCAACATCCTCTTCCGCTTCGGGGAGAAGCATCGCCTGAAATTCGCCTTCCCCAACGGCCGCAACGACTTTTACTACCCGTCCTTCTTCGAGCGCAGCCAGGTGCAGCACTACCGGCCCGGGGTGTGCTTCAACATCATCTGCAACCACATGCGCTTCCACTACGAGGAGGTGCGCAGGCTCCTGCCGCCCGACGCCACCTTCGTGACCGTGCTGCGGGACCCCGCGTACCTCTTCGAGTCCTCCTTCCACTACTTCGGGCCTGTCATCCCCCTCACCTGGAAGATCTCGGGGGAGGATAAGCTGGACGAGTTCCTCCGGGACCCCCAGCACTACTACGACCCCAACGGGTTCAACGCTCACTACCTCCAAAACCTCCTGTTCTTCGACTTCGGCTACGACAGCAGCATGGATGCCAACAGCCCGCTGGTGGAGGAGCACATCCAGGAGATCGACCGCCGCTTCCACCTCGTCATGTTGCTCGAGTACTTCGACGAGTCGCTGGTGCTGCTCAAGGACCTGCTGTGCTGGCAGCTGGAGGACGTCCTCTACTTCAAGCTCAATGCCCGCAAGGGCTCCACTGTGTCCCGGTTGACCCCTGAGCTGTACGAGCAGGCGACCGCCTGGAACCTCATCGATGCCAAGCTCTACCGCTACTTCAATGCCACCTTCTGGCGCAAGGTGGAGGCCTACGGGAGGGAGAGGATGGCCAGGGACGTGGCCGAGCTGCAGCGAGAGAACGAGAAGATGACCAGCATCTGCATCGACGGGGGCCACGCCGTGGATGCCAGCGCCATCCAGGAGTCCTCCATGCAGCCCTGGCAGCCCCTGGGGGAGAAGACCATCCTGGGGTACAACTTGAAGAAGAAGATCAGCAAGAAGCACCAGAAGCTGTGCCGCAAGATGCTGACACCCGAAATCCAGTACCTGACTGACCTGGGGGCCAACCTCTGGATCACCAAGCTATGGAGCTATGTGCGGGACTTCCTCAAATGGTAGGGGCTGGCAGGTGCCCCGCTCCCCTGGGGAAGAACCAGGTGCTTTCATTTTTCTTACTCATGGTTCTCTTGGTTTGGAACTGGCTGGAGGCTCTGGAGCCTGGGAACTTTTGGGGGGATCCTCCAACACCTTCCTGCAGAGCCCCAGCTTGGGCAGGAGAGTGGAGAGTCCACCTCCATCAGCGGGGTCAAGGACTGGGGGCTCAGGGGTGGTGTTTTCCTGCAGTACCCATTTCTTCCTTCCCCATGGAAAGGCTGGAGGAGGGATTTGTGAAGGATGTGTCCTCATCACAGTGGGAGCAGGACATCTATCACCACGTTCCTGGATGCAGGCAGGGATGTGCTGGGACAGCAGTGGCAGAGGGTCCCCCTTGCCCGGGGTGGGCAGAGATGCCCACAGGGAACCCGGCCCTCCAGGGACTCCTCAAATCACCCCAGTGAGCCCTGGTTTTGGGGTGTGGGAGTGTCAGAACCTGCTGCACTGCCCCAGCCCATGGGTGTGATGAGTGCAGCACGTTCTCAGCCCATCCACAGCCATCACTCCATGGCAGGCTGTGACCCAGGGCCACCCGGAGACATTTGGAGATTGGAAAATCCACCCCAAAAGCCCTGGCCTTTATCAAGAGGTCCCCGTGGCAAAGGGCACCCCCTCCCCACCCCCCATCATCCTGGTTAGAGGGCCCTGTGGCCCTAGTCCCCACAGGGGACATTGCAAAAGGCCAACAGGGTCTGGTGACAACTGGTGTGGGGAGGAGATGGGAGCGGGTGCGATGGGACTGTCCCCATGATGCCATCCCGGGCACGGTGGGGATGCTGAGGGCAGGGGTCATCCCCAGTCCCCACCCTGCCTTGGGGACAAACCTCGTGCGTCCCAGCTGGGCTGGATGACACCGGTGACGCCGTGTCCCGCTGAGAGTGGCCCTGGCTGGGCACAGAGGTGGCACCTATAGGTGAGCCTCCCCCCCAGCAAAGGGACCCCTTTGTCCCCCCACCTGTGTTCGGCTCTTTCTGTAAAGACCAGGAATAAAAAAACCACTTTACTTTTGTAACATAGTTGTATATTTGTCAGTTTTTAATATAAGGATGGTCCAGCTGGTCTCCAGGCGTCTCCTTCTCTCTGGCATGGGATGGATAGGGTGAGGATGTCCTTACAGCCACAGCAGGATGCTCAGCCAGTCCCTGCTCCTTCCGGGAGCTCCCCAGGGTCCTGGCACCACTGTCCCCATCAGTCCTGGGTGGGGAGGGGCCCCATGTCCCCCAGGCAGTGCTGAGGAATGAAACCTCCCAGTGCAAGTGGGGTGCCTGTGTCTGTCCCCAGTGTCCCTGCTGGGTGCTGTGGGACATCCCCATGGTGTGCAGGTGCCCCCAGGAAGGTCTGCTGGCTTGCCAGGGACACCAGAGCCATGGGACAGCCATCACTGGTGACACAAGCCACTCGTGTCACCACGTCCCAGCTCCGCTGCTGGTGCGGGACACCCCATTTCAGGAGTGGCCATGGGACTTGCACTGGGACTTCTCCACGCTCCCTGTCCCTCTGCATCCAGGCCACCAGGTCAGCCCACTCAGAGGAAGCCTGTGGTGGGGTGCTGGGGCTGTGGTGGGGACACCTGAGACAGGCCGGACACAGGGACACAAGCACTTCACCAGGTCTCTGCCCTGGCTGTGGTCAAACTGCTGCACCCAGATGGGACCTCCTGTCCCGGAGAGCTGGAAGCAGAACTATGATGGGACAAGGAGGGGTACTGGGGACTGGGGCTCTGTGGTGGGACTGGGATCATCCATGGGATCATGACAGTGGGGGGGTCAAAACTGTGGTGGGCTTAGGACCATGTGTCCCATGAGTTGGGACCAGCGACATCCAAGGGACCAAAGCTGAGTGTTGGGACCAGACCATGTGGTGAACTGGGACCAGGGCAAACCAGTAGGACCAGGACCATGGGCAGGAGTAAAAGAACATAGTGGGACCAGCACCATGCATAGGACCAGGACTAACTGGTGGGGATGGGACCTTGTGGTGGGATCTGGACCTTGGTGAGGACCAGGACCACAACAACTACGTGGGGGGACCAGCACCACACCTGGGAACAGGACTGATAGGTGAGTATGGGATCAGGAATAACTGGTGGGTATGGGATCATGCTCAGGACCACCTGCAGGACCAGTCTGAGTGGTGGCACTGGGATGGTGGGATGGAATGGGGACTGGAAGATGGGCACAGACTCTTGTGGTGGGACTGGGAAGATGTGAGGGGTGGGACCAGCCCCACATGTGGGGCTGCTGATGGCTGCAGAGACCAAGCAAAGCCCCCAACCCCATCAGTGCCAGCTGGGGCCCATCGACACCCAGCCCCAAGTCCTTAAACACCCCCAGCTGGTGGGGTGGGGATGCTGCTCACTGGGGATGGAGCTGTGCTGGTTGGTGCTGGTGTGTGGGGCTGTGCTGGGGGTGGCAGGTGAGTGGGTCTGGGACCCCCCCCTTTAGTCCCCCCACTGGTTGTACTGGGGGAGGTGGGTGGTGGGTGCCCCTTGTTTTGCCCAGTGCTGTGTCCCGATGGTCACCTGGGGGCTGTCCTGATGGAGAGGAGCCTTCCTAAAATGATCCCAAGCTCTGAGGCTTGGGGCAAGGGGGCTGCCAGGAGCTCCCCCAGGTCCCAGCAGGGCTGGTGGGACCTGGTTGGGGTGGGGGGGATCAGAGGCACTGGTAGGGTCTGTGGCTGCTGGCAGTGGTGTCCCACTCCATGGGCAGCTCCTGGTCTGTCCCCAGCCCTGGGCAGGGTCACGGCACTGGCAATGCTCTTGGTGTATTCCTGTAGTGCAGGTGAATCCCTGCTGGGGTGGGGCTGGGGACAGAGGAGCCCCTGAGTGCTCTGTCTGCCTTTGTGCTGCTGCCATCTGCCCCCAACAAGTCCTGAGGACACCTGAGGACCTGTATGTCCCTGCTGTGTCTGGCACATGCTACTGCTGGCTCAGCCCTCCCCTTGCAGGGACCACCATGGCTCCAGGTGCCTCAGAGCCCCCTGGTCACACGGTGACAGCTCCAGTGATGTCCTCAGGCATGGGGACAGGGAGGGTTCCTGCTCACCCCCACTCTGAGGAGCCCATAATGAACTTCACCTTGAGGCTCCTGGATGGTGAGTGCTCTGGGGGTGCTGCGGGAAAACGCTGGGGTGTGAGACCACGGGATGGGCCCAGCCAAGACCCTTGGGCTCAACCAGCAGCAGTCAGGGCCTTCTTCTAGCTGGCCCCACCAGTAGGACCGCCAGGAAAGGTGGCTGTCCCTGCAGGAACTCCCCCCTGTCCTTGTGGAGGGTGTAGGGCTTTGGATGGTGGGGCTTTGAGATGTTCCCAATCCTGTGCCTGATACCACAATGGGGTTTGGGGGTCAGCTCTGCCCCTGATGGGTGACATGGTCCCTCTCAGCTCCATGGAGGGGTCCAGGAAGGTGCTGTAGCTCTGGAGAGCAGGGAAGCCAGGCCCGGGAAGCCTGAGAGGGGGTGGGCTCTGAAAGGGGGAAGCTGTAGGGATGGGGGCCAAGACACCAGTGGGTGGTGGTCTGGGATGTGTCTGGTGTCCCTGTCCCTGGTGGGACAGCCTTAAGGATGTCCTACTGAACCCACACATCTCCTCAGAGGACTCCAGTGCTACAGAGAAGCTGCCAGTGCTCAGCCCCAGCTCTATGATCCACCTGGAAGCTAGTGTCCACTTCAGTCCCAGCATCTCCATGAAGATCCACGTGGATCAGTGCTACAGGACCACCATGGAGCAGCCAGGACACTCCAGGAGGGTCTTCATGGTGGTGAACAGCCATGGGTCAGTACTGGTGGGGTGGGAAGTAGGGGCTCCTTCTCCAGGCACCCTGGGGTCCTGCAGGATGTCCTGATGGAGAGGGATGTCCAGAGCCTGGAGACAGCCCTGGAATGTCCCTGTGTCACTCTCCTGCCACAGATGCCTGCATGGGGAGAAGCTGGAGAATGTGTCTGTCCAGCACCAGAGAGGGGGGTCTGTCCTCCAGCTCTCCATCCCAGCCCCCACACTGGAGGGTGATCCCGAGGAGGAGCAGGTGAGGTTGGGATGATGCCCTTGGAGGTGAGATGGAGGTCCCAGGGAGGGGGATGACCTGGGTGTCTCAAAGCACTGTCCCTCCTGGGACATTCTGCTTCTGCTGGGGTGGCCTCAGCCACATGAAGTCAGGTGGGAGGAGAGCAAGGTCCCTGAGGAAGGATGTGGTGTCTCAGCAGGTCTACGTGCACTGCCTGCTGACAGCATGGGGACAAGGACATGCCACCAGGTCCTGCTTCTACAGCCACGCCACAGCCAGGTACACTGGGTGCCCTGGGACATGAGCACCCCATGGGTGTGTTGGGGGCAGAACCCACTTCTGGGGTGGGGACCCACCTGGGAGGACCAAGTCAACCCACCATGGTCTAGATGCCACTTTTTATTTGATGGCAGCTGGTGGCATCGCCATAGGTCCCAGCTCCCTCATGCAGCAGATGTGTTGGGGAGGTCCGTGGAGTCACCTGGAGGACATCTCTGGGTGGCACCACGTGGGTCTTGTGGTGGAGTCTGGGGACCCCTAGAGCCACCCCCCCCCAGTTCTGTCCTCTCCTCTCCCAGCTGGCACAACGCAGAGGACCCTGCCCAGAGTGCCCCATGCCACTGCTGTGACACCGGCTGTCCCCCTGTTGACACCCTCCATGGAGACACGCCAGGTACTGGGGTGGGACAAGGTGGCCCCATGTTGTTTTGGGGTCTTGGGAGGGCTCTGGGACCTGGGATGGACCGCACTGGACGTATCCTCCCGTAGCATTCCCAGGAGAGGGGACACTCCACTGGGAGACAGTTGGACCAGTGCTGGTGCAGGAGAAGGTGCTGTGGTATGAAGGTGAGGGACACCCCAACCCTCTGCCATGTCCCCAAAACCCCCACCCCTTGTGCTGAACCCCCCTCTGACTCCCAGGTGTGTTTTTGCCATCCCCAGCACCATGCCGGACGGTGAAGAGGTTCCTGCTGGCCGGGCTGGCCCTGGTGGGCAGTGCCATGCTGGTGGTCACTGTGCTGGGGGGGCTGCTGGGGCTAGCCCTGACCACCTGGCGCCTGGGCAGATCCCGGCGGGGACAGCGGCCACCGAGGCAGAGGTGTCCCTTCCAGGTTGAGTTGCAGAGCGTGGTGGGGGCCCTGGTCCTCAGGGAGACCGAGAAACAGGGAGAGGTGCGACCAGAGCCCCTTTCTCCCCAATAAATGGGGTTTTGTTTTCTCTAAAGTTTCTCCTGGTGGTAGCATCTGGATGCCACCAAGGGATGGGGCATGCCACTACACTGGCAAGCCACATCTCCTCCAGGTTCCTCCAGGTACCTGGAGATGTGGCTTCCAGGTGTTGTGGCACTGTCCTAGCCTGTGGTGCTGGAGCTGGTGGCTCCTGACTGGGTGGATTTTGTGTCCTTAGAGACCATGGACATGGTGGCAGCTCCTTGGGGACAGTCCCCAGGATGTCCCATGAGGCTGTGGAGATGCAGAGGTTCCAGGGTGGGGCCAGCAGGGCTGCTCTGAGCAGAGACCGCTTATCCCAGGGTGGAGACCCTCAAGGGGTTAGGACACACCCAGACCCATGTGTCCCCTAGGAGCAGACATGGCCTAGCTGTGGTGGCACCTCAGCATCACCCATCAGGGCTCATGTTTGAAATGGTTTATTAGGACCAGTGTGGGGCAGGGTGGCCACTCTGGGGGTCACCAGAGTGAGGGATCACAGTAGGTGGGTCACAGCAGCATGCCTCAGTTTCCCCCGAGTGTGTGGGGTGGTGCTCAGTGGGACGTCGGGGGCTCTCCTGGTGTCCCGTAAAGCTTGCGGAGGCTGGAATCCATCAGGAAATCCACAGTCCTGCAGCAGGAGAGGGTGTCAGCGGGGTCCTGGGGGGGTCTCTGGGGCAGTGGATGGGATGTGGGATGGGTGGGGCTGTCCTTAATATCCCTGAGACAGCAGGGCCACCAACACCAGGCTTAACACAGCCTCACTGTGCTAATCCCGGCTCAGCTCCAGAAAATCCCCATCCTGGCAGGGACATGTCCTGGCTGGACCCCAGCAAAGCCCCTTTAGAGTGGAGACATCCCGTCACCACCCTCTGCTCCCAGCCTCAAGCCCATACTGGGACCAGCTCCCCAAGGGAGACAAATGCACTCCATCCCTCTGGGATGTGGGGATGGGGTGGTGGCACCCACCTGTCCCCCTGCCCCAGGGGTGTCCCAGTGTCCCTGTTACCTGTCTATGGGAGTGATGATGAGAGGGATGGCAGCCAGCCCCAGGGCAGTGGTGGTCCAGCGGCGCACGGGCAGGGGCCAGCGGGTGAGGGACCCCAGCAGGGCCAGCGAGGCGGCACAGAGCCGGTTGATGGTGAAGCCGGGGATGGCCACCGAGGCCAGGCTCTGCCACACGAAGGTGTCCACCACGGCCACCCCCACCCGTGTGGGGTCCTGTGCATGGGCCTGGGGGGACACAGGGGTCAGTCGAAGGGTGAGGAGGGAGTGGCCGGGGGGGTGAGGAGGGGGTGGCACTCACAGTGGCAGCTTTCCGACCCTTGTCGATGGCGTCGGCGGTCACGTAGGCGGTGGCCACACCGTAGCTGGCCCACACCACTGGCACTGGCACCAGTGGGCGGAAGGACTCGCCCACCTCGTTGGCATAACCTGAGGGGATGGTAGGGTCAGGGACTGTGTCCCCATGTTACCCCTCCAGGGTGTCCCAGTGTCACTGGATGGATCCTGCACAGGGGGTATTTGGAATGCCTGGGTCTCCTTGGACCCCACTGCCACCAGGACAGCCAAGCTCGGGGTGACTGCTGCCAGTGGTGGTATCTGTGAATGGTGCCCAGCGCTAGTGACAGTGCCCCGTTCTGGTATCTTTGTCTATGCCCAGTGCCTGTAACTGGTCCTGCTACCCCGTGTCCGTGTGTGGTGCTGGTGACAGTGACAGGTACCTGGTGCTGCTGTGCAGTGCTGTTACCCTGTGTGCTGTGTAGTGCCAGTGCCCAGTGCCAGGGCCTGCTGTGTGATGCTGATATCTGGTACCAGAACCCTGTATCAGTGCCCTGTGCCCAGTATCACAGACCCAGTGCACTCACGGTACCAGTGCTGGGTGTCAGTGCCCGGTGCCAGTACCATGCGCGGTGCCCAGTACCCGGGGCAGTGCCGTGTGTGGTGTTGGTGCCCGGTACCCACCACATTGTCTGGTGTCAAGTTCCCAAAGTGGTGCCAGGTGTCAGTACCTGGTTCCTGGTGCCTGACATCGGTACCCGTACCAGTGCCCGGTGCTGTGCTCAGTGCCCAACACTGATGCCCAGTTCCTGGTGTCAGTACCACTGTCACTGCCTAGTTCCTGGTGCCGGTACCCTGTGACAGGGGCCGGTGCCCGGTATCACTGCCCTATTTGCGCGGCCGGTACCCGCTGTCAGTGCCCCTTACCCAGCGCCAGCGCCCACTGTTTGTGCTGCTGGTACCCGATGTCTGCGCCCAGGTCCCGGTGCCGGTATTTGATATTAGTGCCCAATATCAATGCCCAGGTCCCCGTGCCTGTACCCAGGGTCAACGCCCGGTGCTGGTGGCCAGTTCCCGGTGTCAGTGGCCGGCTCCCGGCGCTCCCGTAGCTCCCGGCGCCGGCACCCGGTGTGAGCGCTCTGTACTCAATGTCAGTGCCCGCATCCCGGTGTCAGTGCTCTGTACTCAGTGTCAGTGCCCGGTGCCGGTTACCCGGTTTCCGGTATCAGTGCTCAGTGTCAGCGCCCGCTTCCCGGGGTCAGTGCTCAGTGTCAGTGCCCGGTGCCCGGTTCCCGGTGCTCACCCAGGTATCGGACCCACGTGTCCCGGTACAGGTCAGGCTCCCCCTGCCCCATGGCGCGCGCCACCGCTCCTGCAGCATGCCCCGCCCACCGCATACGCATTCAAACCACACCCCCGCATGATTTGCATGACCTCACCCATCTACGTCATAACCCCGCCCCTCGGGGCAGCGGGATGGCGCTGGGGGCGGGGCCTGGCCGCGCACGTGACCCCGCGGCCCTGGATCACCGGCGGTCACGTGGGCAGGGAGCGACGGGGCAGTTCTGGGGCTGGGGGGCAATTGTGGGGCTGCGCGAGAAATTATGGGGCTGGGGGGGCAGTTACGGGGCTGAAGGGACAGCTAGAAGGCTGAAGGGGCACTTGTGGGACTGGGAGGACAGTGATGTGGCTGGGGGCAGCTGGGGTGGTTATGGTACTAGGGGGCAGTTGTGGGGCTGAGGGGCCGTTCTGGGACTGGGGAGCCACAAACCGGAGCAGACCCCGCTCAGTCCATCCCTTTACTCCCCACCCCAGGCAGCAGCAGCAGTGGGCGCAGGACCCACATAAGGCACAGAGTTTGGGGGGGCTGCGGGTGCTCGGCCCCGTCCGGCCCCGCTCGGCCCCTGCTTCAGTCCGGCAGCTCCGGGGCTCAGCCCCGGCTCCGTCCTCCTGCAGGGCCATCCTGGGGGCGCGGTGCAGTCCGGGGGGGCTCAGGGGCTGTGGTTGGGGGACTCCTCCTGGATCTGCTGGGCGGAGGCGGTGTCGGGCAGCAGCACCTCCACGCTGTAGCTCACCTTCTTGGAGTGGAGGAAGCTGTAGGTGTTGTCGAAGCGCAGGACATCTGCAGGGGGACGGGGGTGTCAGGGACACGGGGGTGTCAGGGACACGGGGAACACCCCGGGGAGGGCTCAGCACTCACAGATGCCGGGCGTGGAGCAGGTGAGGGAGCCGTCCTCGGGCACCATGTGTGCGTTGTAGCGCTGGTTGGGGAGCACCTCGGTCATGTCGCCCGCCCGCTGCCGCTCCCCAACCTTGGTCTTCAGGTACACCCCGAAGCCGATGTCGGCACCCTCGGAGCGGAACTGCCACCTGCGGGGCAGAGGCGCGGTGCTGCGGCGGGGCGGGCACACCGCGGGTGGCACCTGCTCCCCGCGGCGCGGAGCCGCCCCTCACCTGAGCACGCAGCCGGGGAAGAGGATCTCGTACTCGACCTGGTGGGACGAGCCCCGGTTGACCACGACCGAGTGTTCGTACTTCTGCGCCAGCTGGTCCCGCACGTAGTAATGCTGGGGCACGTCACCACCGTAGTTGATCTGGAAAGGATGGAGAATGTGGGGGTGGGGGAACTGCCCCAGACCCCTTAAAGAACCCAGCGGGGGCTCCTCCTACCTTGCTGGAGCACTTGGGGTCCCCATCAGGGTCCGTCAGCGTCCCCCCATACTCCACTGGGATCTGCGCGGGGTCGATGTACTTCTGCAGGACCTCCTTCCAGTTGGCTGGGGGGGAGTAAAGCGGGTTTGGGGGGGCTGTGAGTTGGGGTATCCCCCCTGGGCGGGGTGACAGCAGAGGGGAGATGTGTCACCCCCATTTGGGATGCCCCAGGGAGGGTCAGGACTCACATCCCAGCACCACGACCTTCTTGCGTGTGTCCTCGCTCAGGAAGTGCTTGACCAGGTTGTAGGCCACGGGGAAGAGCTTGGGGGCTGGGGGCAGGGGGGGGCATTAGGGGGGTGTCAGCACCCGGATAAGGGGAGCAGGACCCTGGGGCTGAACTCACCCTTCACAATAAAGAGGCGCTTGAGGGACTCGGGGTAATTCTCCTCGAACATGGCCAGGATCTGCAGGACGGGGGGAGCTCAGGTCACCCATCCCATGCACCCACCAGGACCTCACCCCAGAACACTGTGGGGTGCAGGGCACTGCAGGGACCTCCTCCTGCATCATCGCAGGGATCAGCCCAGATCCCTGTGGTCCAGCGGGAAGGGGAGTGGGCAGGAGCCCTCACCTCCCCATATGTGTCCACAGCTGGCTTCCAGAGGTGCTTCAGGCCCAGGCCCTCACAGTCGTACACCATCATCACCATCTCAATCTTCTTGCCCAGCTGGGACAGGAGGATGGGGGGGATCAGGCAGGATCCAGGGGGAGGTCCAGGGATGGGGTGGTCCCCAACAGGCTGCTTGTCCCAGCCAGAGCTTCCTCCCAAGTGTTGGTGTGGGGAGAAGTGGCATCATGGGAGCTGGGACAGGGACACGGGCTGAGGGACAGTGGGGACCTGGGCTGGTGGGGATGGACAGGATGCAGACTTGTGGGGTGGGAGGATGAACCAGAGATGGACATACGGAGTTGGCAGGGAGGTGGTCTATGGTGGGGTGGACAGGACATGTACTTGTGGGGCTGAGGGAGATGGACTAGACATGGACCTGTATGGCTGGCGAGTGAGGACAATGGCTGGGAGAGATGGACCAGAGAGGGACATATGGGGCTGGGGAGGACACTGAGTTGTGGGGATGGACAGGACATGGGCTGGCAGGGACACAGGCTGAGGGGGATGGACGGGACACGGACCTATAGGATATATAGGGCTGTCAAGGACATTGTCTGGCAGGGATGGACCAGAGATGGACATACAGGGCTGGGGAGGACACTGAGTTGTGGGAATGGACATGGACTTATGGGGCTGGCAGGGACATGGACTGAGGGGAATGGACAGAACAGGGACCTATAGGGCTGGGTAAGATGATGACTGGTAGGGGCAGACCAGATGTGGACAAACGGAGCTGGCAGGGACATGGTCCCACAGGTCTGTTGGGGCCAGCGGGGTGTGGGCAGGTTCCCACCTTTTCACTCTGCTGGTCACACTCGTGCCGGAGCACTTCACAGTCCCGGAACTTGTTCTTGAGCAGGTCCTGCTTGGAGGCGGAGAACAGCAGCCCCTTGGCGTCCAGCGGCCCAATGATCTCGTACCACACCGGGCTGCCCTCCCGGTCGTAGCCGCACATCCCACCGGACATGTACTTCCGGATCACCTGCAGGAGCACGGGGGGCTCAGGGGGACGGTCCCCTCCAGGGCCACCCCCGAGAGGCCAGGGACACTCACCTCAGGTGGCTCCCAGGTGATGATGTTGTCGGCATCCATGTACTTGCGGACCTCGATGTGCTGCAGGGGGGGCAGAGCGGGCCAGGGTGAGATTTGGGACCAGGTGAACCTGGTCCTGGTGGCCCAGGGCACAGGGTCCCACGCCAGGTATGTCCCAGCACAGCAGGGTCCCCCCAAAAGCAGGGTGCGCCTCTCACCTTGCGGAGCATCGCCTCTGCCTTGGGCAGGTCGAAGCTGCGCGCTGTAAGAGAGCAGAGAGCTCAGCCCCTCACCAGCCCCCTGAGGGGCTCCCACCCTGCCAGGGCTGTCCCCACCTCAGAGCCATTTTCAGGGTTACCTCGGAGCCATTTCAGGAGGAAATAGTCGTCCTGGGAGGGCAGGGAGGGCAGCACGTCCTGCAGCTTCTCCCGGAACTGTGGGGACAAGAGGGACAGTTGGTGAAGGGATCCCTGATCCTCCCCAAAAACCTCAAGGCTGGAGGTTTGTCCCTTCCTTGTCCCCCCCAAAACACACCAACCAGGACTGGGACATTCCCAGGGGAGAAGAGTCACCCTGCACCCCGTCCCTGCCCCATGTGCAGCCGGGATCAGCGGGCACCTGGCAGGGGACTGTCCCCAGGCCAGCTGCCATGCTCTGGGTGTCCCCAAGCCCTTGTGTAAGGTGTGAGTGTGGGCTGTCACCACCCTGCTCCTCCCAGGGGGGTCCCACAGGGACTGGGTGAACCAGTCCCCTCCAGTGGTGTCCTTTGGGATGGATGGAGGTGGTCACTGCGTGTGCCCCTGCTCCAGTGACACCCCAGTGGGTCACAGCCCCCCTGGCACAGGCAGGAGGGTGTCAGGGTGCAGGTCTGGGGGGTTTGGGGAAGTTGGGGTGTCCTTGGAGGGGGTCCTGCAGGGACGAGGCAGACTGGTCCCCCCCAGTGGCATCCTTGGGATGAAGCCAGTCACCAGCAGATCACCACATCTCCCCCTGTTTCAGTGACACCCCAGTGGGTCACAGCCCCATGACACAGGCAGAGGGTGTTGGGGTGCAGGACTGGGGGATTTGGGGTCCCCTCAGGGAGAGACCAAGCAGACCAGTCCCCACCAGCGGCATCCTTTGGGGCGGAGCTGGTCACTGTCTCCCCTGCTGTTTGTGACCCGCCAGTGGGTCACAGCCCCCCAGCAGAGGCAGGAGGGTGTTGGGGTGCAGGACTGGGAGGTTTGGGGGATTTGGGGTCCCCTCTCCACGTGACCCCGCTCACCCCAACCAGGCTACGGCCCAAATCTCCGTACCAGCCGAGGCCCTCCTCTTAATGAGCCTGATTAGCTTATCTCCCGCTGCATTTAGGGGTAATTAAACCCGGGATTAGCTCCTTCACCCTGGGACAAAGCCGGTGGTGGTGGACGAACGGGTTCGGCCGCTCGCCTCCCTCACCAGCCCGGGGCACGGCTGGCACCGGGCACGGTTTGGGCTCCGTGCCCCACGCCTGCCCCTGCCCCCTGTGCCGGCACCCGGCGGGGTCATTGCCCGCGCGTGGAATGTGGCTGGGTCCGAAAGGCAGCGATAAGAAAAGGCACGGGGGTGCCCTCGTGGTTGGGGTGCACTGAATCCCGATAACGGCTGGCACCCAAACACGAGGGGTTGGCAGAGGTGGCCGTGGTGGGTGACAGTCACTTGTTCTGCGTGTCCCCGGGCCCGCAATCCCCGTGGTGGGGGGAGGGAGTTTTCCGGTCCCATGGGAAAGGTGGGAGAGGGATGTGGGGCTCGGCGGTGTCCGGTCTGCTGGGACACCCGGGATGGTCCTTCCCTGGTGGGCAGCACCACGGGGGGCTCAGCCCGTGGGCTTGGGGTCCAGGGTGGGATGGAGGTGGCAGAGGACCCCCGTCCCATGGGCCCTGCAGTGAGGTAGGAGGTTCCCCAGTCCCGGGGAAGGATGGGAGAGGGATGGGGGCCCACCGGCGGGATGGTCCGGCCAGCGAGACCCCCAGGACGGTCCTGCCCTGGTGGGCAGTGCCACAGTGGGGTTCAGCCCGTGTGTTTGGGGTCCGGGATGAGGGGTGGAGGCAGCGGGAGCCTCCCGGGGTCGGATTTAGGGAGCGGCGTGGGGGCTGAAGGCGATGGGACCTCCCCAGGGCCAGGAATCGGGTCAAGCCGGTAGGTTTGGGGTGCGGAGCCCTCCGGAGCCCGGAGCGGGGGTGATGCCGGTGGGTTTGGAGTCCGGGATTGGGGGGGCTGGAGGAGGCGGTGGGAGCCCCCCGGGGCCGGGAGCGGGGGTGATGCCGGTGGGTTTGGGGTGCGGCGGGGAGGTGTGGAGCCCCCCGGGGCCGGAAGCAGAAGTGCTGCCCGTGGGTGCGGGGAGCGGGGTGGGGGTGATGCCGGTCCCGCGGCGGATGCGGGCGCGCATCGGGGTGGCACAGCCCGGCCCTGGCCCCGATCCCGATCCCCCGTCCCAGCTCACCTGGGCCAGCACCTCCGCCTGCCGCGGACTCAGGTCCCCGACGCGGCCGCTCATGGTGCGCTGCGGGCGGCTCTAC